>CM032121.1:8202506-8210006 GCA_018894105.1 Jacaranda mimosifolia | reverse complement strand
TTGGACAGGCAACAAGCACACTAACAACAGATACGCTCTAGCCCTCCGACTAAGAGTTCCATCGCTGTTGAGGAGAAAAGCCAACTTAGTCGATAAGGGTAGCTCTTTTTAAAGACTACCATGGGCTAGCTCGCTTTTCTCCGGCTTTGTCTTTGAAATTCCGAAAATGCCGCTCCAAAGGGGATACCGGTGGTGGATTAAAACCAAGTTACCCTCACTCTGGAGGAGATTCAGTATGTGGTCCAGGAGCTCTAATATTCTGTATTAATTAGTTAAGGGCCCCACTGTGAGTGAGCCAATGAAATTGTGTTAGCAAGAAGATGCAGATGAAGAATTAGAAAAAGTCAAGAAGGAGGATTCATGCATTCTTTGCAAGTTAGAACAAAGGGGGAATCACTCAATTTCCTGGATTATATATATTTCTATCGATTAGATATCATACAAATACTTTGTATACTCTTATCTTACCCTATTTATTTTATTTTAATATCTCAGAAAAATGGAAATTTTTTATAAGTTCATTGAATAAGTTCCATTTCTTGTTTGTCCACTACTTTATTGCATGTAATAAATCGAGAAAAAAAAAGTTCTAATACATTTGGAAAACCGAAACCAAGACTAGGAATTTTTGACAGCTGGCCGATGGATACTGCAGGAGACCCTCTCTCAGTATACCGGCCAAAAGGAACTAACATCGGTTGCTGAGCTTGCTATCGGAGTGTTCGATAGACAGGAAGAAGGGGATGCAGTGATGGAAACAATGGCTCCATACCGGGAAGGCCCCGGTTGGGAAACTGATCCATTTGTTCTTCCTATTTAACTCTTACTTTCTCAAAAGGAAAGGGGTATCATCAGATAGGGCGGTTCGTTTGAGGATCCTTGAGGCATATTCTTTTCTCCTCTTATCTAGTAGGTAGGTCAATATCGGTTCGATAGTTAATGGCTAAACCAAGATCTCCCCTTCCGCTTTGGTATTGGTGACTGTGAAAAAGAAACCTTTTTTCATGAAAGTCTGGAAACAACTCTAAAGAGAGAGTGACCCAACGAATGAATTAGGAGGCCGGGCTTTCAAGAGGCCTTTTTTAGACTGAAATCTTGATTCGAGAACGAGAAGAGGCTAATCGAGATTCTAACTCTAAGTGATAGGGGATTAATGAAAAGGACTGGGCAAATAGGTTTATCCATAAGCAAAAGTCCCTCCTTGCCTAGGGGCTCAGCACCGGCACGTTGGAGGTGGAGGGTTGCTCCACTGCAGGATTGCCCTGCCGAGCCGCCAGCAGAAATATGGATCGGAACAACCAATCTGGCGAAGAGCTTGAAAATAATGTTTCAACTTTTGAATGGAAAAGACAAGAGCTAGGCATAACTTCTCAATTGGTGAATAGTTCAACTCATTTGGCCATGTCCTAACTTCACTTCCTATTAGAGTTATAGGGGAAGCTGCCTTGTCTTAATTCTCTTCAACCGTAGGATTATTGACCTCTTTGACGTATGTAAAGTAAGAGAGATGGGTTCATTCGACTAATTAGTGATCCCTGGGCCTACCTAACACAGATGTCCCGACCCGATAGCGTCTTGACCCCCATCCAATTTTTGGGCCAATTCCCCCTTCTTACTACCAAAATATGAGATTACCTCTTTGCTCGTACGGTAATGAGGATGGTCGGACCTTTTATGAATAAAAGGTTATATTGTATTAATCTTTGGAATATCAGATACTGATTGTTAGGGAAATATCTTTATTTTTTGCTTTCTCATTCAGTCTTTTCCTATAACCATGAAAATGTGAGTTATACATAAATGAAAATTTGCACGTGCAACGTGTATAAATATTATTAAGCCATTGTTGTTGATAAATTTATTGAGCAAGATAAATTTAAAATTTAATGTAGCTGCAATTCTTTGCACTATTTGAAACTGATGACATTACTTCTCGAGAAATAATTTTCTAATTGCAAATTACATGTTGGACAAAAATTTTGAATTTTACGAAGAATTTAACATAGATAGAAATCGAAAAAACATTTAAACTTAACTATAGTTGAACCCGGCAAATAGACCTAGAATATAAAAGATAATAGAGCAACACCATTTAGTAGAGTGCTGTCCATTGGTGCAAAGATTAATTTGGTGCAAGCTCCAAAAGTGGTATCTTCCATTCCGTTGGTAATCTGCATTAATGATCAGAGAACCTAATAGATGAGGTTCCACAAAATTAAGTTTCCAATCATGCTCAATTGTCACGATATTTATTGGATCTTTTGATATTAAGTTCCCAAAAGTGGAAAATGAAGTGTTTGGAGAAAGAATTACTTATTGAATGATTAGATCGACCCCAAGAAAATGACTTCTTCAAGTATAAATATTGTGCAATCACTTTTGGCAAACATAAATTGTGGTAAAAGTTATGATTCCCTTGATTTGAAATGCAATCGTTTTGCATGTGTACAATGCAATTAAATAGCGACCCAAGCCCATCTACAAGTACTATTATTCTTTGTGCCTATTAAGTACTCAAAGGCTAGGGGAAAATGGGTGAAAAAAAAATATTAAGTACATATTTCTTTACTTTGAGGCAGAAATGAAATGTCTTACCTCAAAAAAAGTTAATAATTAAAATTAAGTAAACACTATAGGTAGAATTTTTATCTTCTCATAGATAACTTTTAATAATGGGACAACCGAAGAAAAAAGTTCAGTGTTAGAACCTTCAAATTGTTGTTGTTTTCCTCCTTTGAAATTCTTGTCTTGTCCCTTCCATTTTTATTGAAATTGCCCCATCTTCCAGCTTGCTGCGATTTAGATTTTTCTTGTCCAAATGTGGACTGAAATGCTCGCTCCACGGGCTGATTTGATGACCTATTCAATCTTTCCTCATGCACTTGAAGAAACTCATTGATTCATAAAAAGTATAAGTCGAAAGATATTTAGATTCTTCAATAACAGCAACTGCATACATATTTTTCTCTCTTCAATAACATCATCAGGACCTCAAATTCAATTAATAATTTAAGAAACTTTAGAGAAAAATTTCTTGCATATCTTCACTTTCTTTCATTTTCATGTTATTGAAATCTCTCGAAAAGGATTGGAGTTTCAAAAGGATGGTTTTCTCATTCCCTGAAGAACTTGTCTGAGAATATCCAAGCATTGATCTTTTGCTTTTTTAGTTCCAAAACTTCCTGGAAATTCTTACCCATTGTTATAGATATCTCAAGGAACTTGCGTCTTTGTGGACATTCTTCTTATACAGTTGTTATTCCTCCTCAAACAAATTGCCACTATCGCCTTCTACTGTGGCTAGTATATGTGTTCTTCACAATATCCCAAAGACCCAAAAAATGAATAACGTTTGCATTTGGCTGCTCCAATAGTTATATCTTCACCATCAATAATTGGTACTTGGTGGGGGTATGGGGGGCATTGTAGAAACTCAAGGTTGATGTCATCTTGAGGATGCAATGTGGAGTTTGAGAACGAAAAAATAGAAGAGAACACAACTAAAAAGTTGTGCTCTGATATCAAATTTGTTGGGTTTTTAATGTACCAAAGTGTGGTGTAGAGTTTAAAAATGAAGAGAACAAGTGTTAGAAACGTTACTAGGCAAAGAATGTTCAAAATTGTAGGAAGAGAGATGATTTTTACTATAAAAAAACTCTAGCTTTTGCTGATGTTTTCACTTGAGTTTTTACTTTCTTGTTTTCTGCTTCGTACAAACTCTACTACGTACAGAGTATAAAAGCTATAGACCTAAATACAAATAGTCTTATACTGTTACATTTTTCAGACTGTTGAAAAACTATAAAGACTCCTCGTAACTTTGTAAGGCTTCTGTATAATTAAATAGTTAAGGATGACTCTTCATTCTCCAAGCTACCTTCACTTTCCAAGTGTTTTTGGCTGTCCAAGTTCATAGAAAATTTACAAATTATACTTCGAACATTTTCATGAATTACTTTTTAGAACAACTAGCAAATTATGGATGCGGTTCCCACGTGCATATTTCTTTTATATAAAGAGGAATTATTTTTTTAAGAATTAACAAACTGCAGTTCATTATTAAATTATAAAAGCACAAATTGACTCAATATATAAAAGAAGAATGATGGTAAACATGACAAAAAAAAAATATTATAAATTGCAACGTTCAAGATATTACTATATTAAAATAATTTTAATTAAATAAAAGGAATGAAAAAATATATCAATAATCTACTTGAAAACAAATTTTTAATAATCCTTTTTTAGATTTCGATTAAAATAATGAGCAAAATAATCCAATCAAAAACTATTTTTTTGTAAATATTATAAATACATTTCCAAAAAAATTTATACATTGCTTTTTCAGAAATATCATGGTTATAAATATTTCAATACAAAAGTAATATTTTTTATTATTTTTTTGATAATATTTATGATATTTACAATTACAAACCTTATTAAGTAGTGTGTTTAAAAGTGGTTGTAAGGCTATATTTTGAAAAACAAAATTTTGGTATCTAACTACCTAAGATATCCATAGTTTTCAATTTTATCCTCCATATCACATTGTCTTTTTAAACATTAAAAAGAACTAAAGGACAATTATGTTTAAAAAAAAAAAAAAATTGCAGATAAATTTCACTTTCGATACAAAAAGGACTTCCCTTTTATAATAGTACTAGCAGTAGTTGCACGTGGTACCCACGCACATAAAACGTAATTTGAGTAATACATTATTTATGTAATTAAAAAAATTACATTTCTGATTTTTGACATAGATTAAATATTATTATGTATTGTATCATATATTCACCTTATATACATTCTCCAAAAGTATTTTGCTCTAAGAAATTGATGAAAATTAAATATACGATAGAAAATGAGAGTTTTTGAATACATACTACAGAAAAAATAAGGGATGTTTTTGAGTACATAAGTAGTGCCAGGAGAAATTTTATGAGGCTTTTAAGTATATTGATGGTTGTAAAAAAAATAATAGGAGTAATTTGATACATGGGTAGTTGTCTAGACATTATTTAACGATGTTAATCTGATCTAATTGAATATGTGCCATAATTAAGAGGGTAAATTCGGTACATTCAAATTTAACTGATTGGGGATATAGCTTTTGTCTAGTGTTTTTGTAAATTGAATTAAAATAGGAGAAGGAAGAAAAAATCTAAAATTTTTTAAACAAGAAACCGAAAACAATTTGTGAATCTAAGATAACACATCAAGGTATACGAATAAATCTTGATAAAGACATTAATTAATCTAAATTTCAGATACGATAAGAAGAAGATTATTACATAAAATTGAATCTTAAACTCCTGACTCTCTAAATCCTCTATTTCAATCTATATTTTATCTTCTATTATATTATCTATATATATATATATATATAAATATATGTCATGTGTACTAATATTTTTTTATAAAAATAATTGATTGAAAATCTGATACACAAGACATATATTTATCAAACTGAAAGAGATATATAAAACATGAAATGAAGCAGAGGATCCAAAATGTGTTTTTTTTTTAAGTCAGGTGAAATCCTTTTCTCAGTAATAACTGCTGGCTGCAGCATTAGCACTGGCTGCAGCTAATGCTGCAGCTCTTTTACGCCTATGATTGTTGATCCAATTCTTCAGCACTTCTCTTTCAATCCCAATCTCTGAACGTATATGAGAAACTTCCTCTTTGGAATAATCACGGAACGGCTTCCACCCATTGCTCTCTGCAATAACTCTCAGCCTTTCATTCTGTTCTCGCGTCATCCTTTCCCTTCGCGATGGTTGGCAAACTGGTGGGGCTGGGAGCGGAGAAGGAACGGCCATGACGCCCTCCTCCTCGGAGATGAGGTTATTTTCAGTTCGATTACTACTCAAACGAGGAGAGATCTCCACCACTATTGTCCTGTGAAAATTCCGGTGGCAGCGGCATGCAGCACAGAGCAAGGCCTCGGCGGTGCCACTTGGACCGCCGGCCTTAAAAAGGCCGCACCCATCAACAGCGTAGCCCTCGGTTTTTGCTGCATGGTTGCGCAGGCACTCTGTGTATATCACAAGGATTTCATTCTTTTCTCCGTGGGGAATGTTATTGCCGGCCATTTCAATAGCAGAGGAAGCTGATTATTATTGTAAAAGAAGTGGCCAGGTTTTTGATCGAGATGGAATGGAATGAATTGGAGAGTGGTTTATATAGACAAATCCGAATTCAAATTCCTGGCAAGTTAATTTGATAAGAATGCAATTTTAGTATGTATAAATATCATTTTTATGCTAAATAAGTTACATTTTGAATTTACAATCTCTCGATTATTTAAACAATTAATTAAGTACGTACGTATTGAAATTCGTATATAAGTTAAGAGTTACAATACTGATAGTTAATAATTTATGATAAAGTACTAAAATGGCGGTTGTTGATTAAGCAGCGGTAAAATGATCATGATATACTTATACAGATTTTTATAAAAAAAATTCAGTAGTATTGGTGTCTTTTTCTCCTTAAACGAAAGATTGAGTAATGTTATTTTTTTCGTATATTTAATTAGTGATTAAGAATGTGCATGATTTTTATTTGAGATTATGTGTAACCATTTCAAAATAATGTTATTAAATTTATGACAAACAATTGAATACTTTTGTGCAAGTATTGATTACTACCTACCCTTAGTTAGAAAATATCAAACCCAATCATGAATGTCGATTCACTTCTTCCTTATGTTGTTTCCGTTATTGGTTATTGCCTACCTTATTCAGTGAAAAAAACGAGTTTTTGGACTAAATTAAATGGTATGTAAATCTGTAAATTGGATTTCAAATTCATGCTTGATTAATCACTTCCTACTTATGTTGTTTAATTTGCAATATTGGCTATTATTACCTGCATTACAAAGCTAAAAAGATTTAATCAAATTAAATATTTTTTTGACTAAATTAAATGCTTCATAAATCTGTACTTTGAATTTCAAATTTAGGATTGATTCATTTAATTTCTTATATATATTGCTCTAATATTGGCTACTACCTACCTTATTCGGTAAAAAAAAAAAGATCACACCAAATTAACTGTTGTTGGACTAAATCAAATGGTTGTAAATCTGTATTTTGAATTTGAAAATCATGATTTATTCATTTCTTTCTTATTGTTTTGAAATATTGGTTGTTACCTGGGTTATTCAGCTGAAAATATTACGAAATTCCAGTCAAATAATTTAAAAACGATATGGTAGGTTGATATTATTCTTGGAATAAAAATAGTAAGCGATAATAAATTATTTCAATCTTATTATATTGAGAAGGTACTCAAGACTCAAGAGTTCTAAATAATTTGATTTTGTATGCTATTCTAAGTGTGTACAATTCTAACTAGTAGTAACAAGTTTCATTTAGCAGAGGTTCAAATCAGGACGATATTTCGTTTATCTACAAAAATTGCAGAAGTACTATTAATTTTGGGGATTTCGGAAAATGGTGGAGAATTATTTATCCAACATTGGCATATTTTCAT
>CM032121.1:7672506-8197506 GCA_018894105.1 Jacaranda mimosifolia | reverse complement strand
ATTGTGACGCCATGACAGCTTTTAGAGCATCATTTCCCTTAGATCTTGCATACCTGACTATGGTGTTCTCCAGTCCACTCAGAGAAAGATAGAGCTTACCATACAAGTATGCATACACTGTAAGGACCACTAGCTGCAAGTATCAAAGAACACTATGGTCAATGAAAAAATACGGATAAAGGTGCATAATAAAGCAAATTCTTCAACTAATGATATTGTATGAGAAAACCATGTGTTTCCAAAGCTAAAACTACTTTAGAGTTAAAGTGGAAACAACCTCCATCTTTGAAACTTTTGGATTTGTTGAAATTATGAAACGATAACTTTTACATATTCAATCAACCACGAAAAGACACCAAAAATAGGGGTAAAGGAATAAGCCTTCCAATAGTTACTCTTAGCTTCGCTTGTTTTGAATCCACTCCCCATTCCCAAAATACTGAGAGCAGAAAAAAAAAACAAATATTTTATACTATGTGAAATTCTACCAATGCAATAATTTAGCTTCTGTTAGCCTTCTCGAAAAAGGCAAAAGGGTGCACTGACTTCCAAATAAATATCATTGTGACTAAGTATTTTTAACTTATATGTGAAAAAACTTGATGAAATCTAGTTTACAATTTCCATAATTGTGATTTAAAAGTGAAATACATTACCATTGAGCTCACATAAAACCCTGTGGTTGTATAGTAACATGACAGCATGCGGAAGAAGTCAAAACGATGCCCCAATCTGTAGATATCACGGCTGAGCGTCTGCTCCCCATTACCACATGCAACTTTGGCTTCAAAAAGTGAGATCTGGTTGAGACCAACATCACGTCCCTTCCCAACTTGAATATATTCATGGTGAGTAACATTTCCACGTCTTAGTGTTGAATTAAAACCTTCATACAGTAAAACACATTAGCAAGCATGTATGCTTTAAGTATGTGTTAGGAAAATGGGGGTTATGATCTCACCAGCAAATATATCCTCACTAAGATTGATTCCTCTTGAAGCTTTGCTAATGCCTCCACGGGTTATGTGAAAAATTCTGTCAAAGACGTCTGGATGTCCATAATGGAATCGCACCCTAAGTGAAACCATTAGAGAAAAAGGCGTCATGCAAAAGCTGTGATTGCACAAACCCAGATGGATCATCAAACAATATAATACGATATTGCATAATAATGTAGAAGAAATATGTTATTATGCCAAGCAAACTTTAGATGATGCACATCATTCATTGTCTAGTTGAAACAACAGCAATGAGAAGGCAATGAGTTTTTCCATGTAATATGCAGAAGAGATCACCACCCTATGCTCTTTGAGAGAAGTTGGAAAAATTCAGGTGTCATTAGTTATACATTATTTAAATGAAAATCAAGCTTTTAAAAATATATCAATTCTTAGTCTATCCACTGAACAGAAACCAAGGGAATATCTAAATTTTGGTGATGCGTGTAAAAGTGGAAACATACTTCAAAGGTCTTGCAAGTACTCTCTGGCCAATGGTCACAAAGCTTGTTTCTTGATTTGACATAAACCAAGCCAACGATGATACACTGCAGTTGAAAACATGAAAGATCAGGGAGAGCTAAACCTTAAAAGTGTAGCAAACTGACAGGCAGGTAAAACTATGACCAACCTTCCTGTGAAAATATGCTCGCGAACACCCAGAATTGTTGGTGGTCGCACCCCATGATCCTCATTAAATTCCTCAAGTAGGTTGCGCATCTTAAAAGCTTCTTCCAAATAGTTATCCTACAATAGGAAACAAGAAGTTATGTTTAATTCACTAGGCAAATCTTTCATCAATCCAATGACTGCAGATTTCGTCTAGTTTACCTGGTTCATATCAATGGTCTGAAGAGCTTCCCCACGCGTAAAAATAATAGCATGGTTTTGGTTTTCAGGCTTCCCTTCTCCTATCTTTGCTGACCCAGGCAGCTTGATACGGTAGATTTCCTTCAGAAAGAAACAAAATTGAATTAGCCCTGGATTTCAAACCAAATTTTTAATATTTTATTCAGAATCAAAAGATAATATCTACCTGGTCGAGATTATCAACAGCTTTGATAAATACAGAGTAGTAGACCTTCTGATTTTTCCCACCTTCCCTTTCCTCAACTTCATCTATATATGCTACACGAAGAGATGGATTGCTTCATGGAAGAAGAAAGAGGAGGATGCAATCAGATGAACCCATTAACCTTAGGATTAAGGGAAATTTCTACAACAGAATCTTTTCACATGCACAATGTACAACTTACTTAACCATCAGATTTAAAATGTCAGTTGCGCGACGATCTCCACTCCTTTTCTGGTTCCCATAATTCTGGCAGGTAGCAACGTATGTGAATTTCATGTCAGCTACAGCCTCTAATTGAGTGTACATGGATCTTTGACTCTTCTTATCTTCTGCTGATGGTTCTGTGATAGTTCTATATCCTTCAAGTATCTCTGTTCAATTTAGGCAGCAGTCAGAGAGAAACCTGAGTTTCTATTATAACTACTTTAGTAAAGAGTTTTTGTGTCCATCTCAAGCTTGCTCACAATTTTAAAATTTTCCGCTTGAATCTCTGATAAATGTGAAAAGATTTTGTCTTACCATCTTCTGTAGCCATGTCAAGAAAAGCCTGAAGCTTCAAGGCCCTTCTGTAGTACATCATCCCTCTAACTGCATGACAAATGGATATTGTCAAACAATATGAAGGCTAAGGGGGAGCAGGGAAGAGGAGGATAGTGAGTGAGAGAGACTCAACTAACCTGTTCTGGAGAGAGTCTGTCCTCTCAGGGATGCCCAATGGCGTAGCTGTAGTATGTACTCTTCATTTTCCCAAATTTCAGATTCTTTGCAATTTAGACGCTCCATGAAATTGTTCCATTCATCTGGATGAAGTATTTGTATGCGTGTCAATAGATGATAAAATATTAGTTGAATAACATGATACTGGAATCATGTTTCAAAGAACAAGTACATGTCAGATTGGGAAAATTAAACAGACCTGGATAAATCTTTTGAAGGTAATATATGATAGACACACCATCTTCATTTTCCATTTCAAGATCACTCTTCGAATAGACAGTCTCCTCGCTGTAATATGGAGTTAATACACTGCCATGCCAATTAATATTGTTATTAACTTGAAACACTGTTCGGCGTAGCTGTGAAGATAACTACTAATCATTTTAATCTAAATAAACAGCTAAATTTTAAGTTTGGTGCTTCTTGAAGAAATTTTATATGTAAAACTTCAAGCTTGGTACACGACAACAATGATGAAGTTAGTTCAGAGGCATGTTTCAATCATGCGTCAACATCTTAAACTAATTGCTGAATCATGCTAACTAAACCTTATGCTACTGATCACGAAACAAACCATATATTCTTTCATGGAAAATAGACAATATGGAGGTTATAGCAGGTCCTCGGCAGTAAGGAGTTGTACAAATAACTCCTTACACAAAAAGAATAAAGGAAAAAATAGTTATATGAATTGTGTATAATGGAAGGACCATGTGCAGCACCTGAATGACAGCATTTTTCGCACTCGAGGTGCACGTGGCATATCCATAAAAAGTGAATTGGAGAAAAATGCTATCCTCCGACGTGCTTCAAGGTTTGTTGGCACATCAATTGCAGATTCTTTAACAGTTAGGAGCAGATAGAGGCGCCGAATCTGTGAAAGAAACACAGATAGTGGTGCTTTATTTATTTTACCAGCTAGATGTTCAATTTTGTGTGCTCATAAATAAGAGATAGATATCTAGGTACAAATTCATTTTCATGTACCTGCTCTTCCCATTGTGCTGTATTTGGAGGAGGGAAAACAATACTTGCAAAAGTTTGACTTCCAGCAAGTTCAGCAAGTTCACTGCATTCAGTGAAGGAAAAAAATTCATGAAGATTCACCAAATAGCTGGTCTCAAAAAATATTATTTGAAGTACTGCACTCTACCAACCGGATCTCATTCA
Organism: Jacaranda mimosifolia; assembly: GCA_018894105.1. Lineage (NCBI taxonomy): Eukaryota > Viridiplantae > Streptophyta > Magnoliopsida > Lamiales > Bignoniaceae > Jacaranda > Jacaranda mimosifolia. The sequence continues at coordinate 8,193,546 of CM032121.1, read as the reverse complement.
CCATCATGTCACGGGTAACTACTTCTAACATATCCTGCAGCAGCAAAACAACTCTATCTTTCTTGGATGGATCAACATCTTTCTGCAAGATATAAATAAAAGTTCAGTTTTCACATACACGAAACATGAAGCTAAAAACTAGAAATATTAATCACAAATGACTTACCAGTATCTCAACAAGTTCCACAAATTTCTTGCAGAGATCAGGTAAAGGCTTCATTCTGAAATTTGCAAGGAATGTACCCTTTGAGATACTACTTTCAATTTCTTTTATTATGATACCAATTATCCTGTTCCAGGAAAGCAGATGTTAGAAGTGAATGCTAACAGTGAAAGTTCCACACCCTTCTATATTAATTTCAAGTCTCCATAAGTATTTAGGAAAACAAAGAAAAAAGTTTTATATTCGATAGTCAACAACAAATATTGGACCTGTAAATAGAGATATATATTTAGGAATTAAATGAGAATGTAATTGCAGAAGTGAAGAGTTGTAAATAATAAAACTTTTGAAAATGTCAGAAAAATGGATTACTCAGAAAATTCTATTTCATAAATCTTTGAGAGATACCAAATTCCATGCAGTAAATCTAGAGAGGGAGTGAAGTGACACAAAATTAAGGGAACAGGATATTGCAAAAGACAGTAATGGACTGATAAGAACATATAAAATAACTACTCTTATATGATAAACAGATTGAAGTAGTGGAAAAACAGTAACAAAAATGCAGTAAACTGATTTCTAGCACCATCACAGTTTCAGAAAATTTAATCAAAGAAAACAGCATACATAGCTTCACAGGCTGAAATAATATAGTATCATAAACCAATGGCTAACAGCTCCTGAATAATATAAATGAAAATAACCTTTTCTCAGTCTCTCCAATGATCAAGGTGTTTAGAACAAGTTTAAATGATTCATAGCATTCGATTACAGCACATTTCATATATTCATCAGCACATATACGCTTCCAAAGGTCAGCATCCTTGGAGCGAAATTGAGCAGCCATATCCAGTGCAATTGGAATCTGCAAAGGCAGAGAGTCAAACAAGAATATCGGCATAAGATACAACCCAAAAACTCTGGATTTACCTTGCCAGCAAGCAAAAAAGGGGGCCACTGAATTATTTTCAGGCTAGGATCAGAGGTATAAGGAACAAGAAGCAGATCCATCTCCCTGAGATAAATAGTCCAAGTTTAGTTCAGGTCTATGGTAAACTTTTCGGACAGGTAAAATTGAAATAGAGTATAACATATAAACAAAAATTAAGTTTTGAGGCTTTTCCTGTCGCTTATGAGATCTTCTTCACGGAAGCTACATATTACATCATTCCACAACTGCGCGAATTTCGCTGCTTCACTTCTCTTACTTGCAGTGACCTACAGATGGCAGGAAATGTAGAAGTTACAGAAATGGGGTGACAATTAGCCATTATTTGGGGACATGAAAGCATATCAATTGCCATAGGGTGAAGAAAAACCTTATGGAAGTGCTTTGAAAGAGAAAACCCTCTTTTCCTCATTTTGTCAGAAGGAACCAAGCAAGTGTTGAATGCACCAGGTAACGACTGAAAACGTGACCTTAGCATTTCAAGAGTCCGAATCTGTGGAGAGGCAAATGGGTATTATAGTGAACATGGAACAAGATAGTTTGAGGAGATACAGAAAGTTATCAATTAATTAAATATCAAAGTGATGCTAACAGAATGATCCTACAACTAAATAATGCATAATTTACTGTCATAGATCAAGAAAATAAAGAAACAAGAAATTTTAGAAAGGAGTTAAAAACATATATGCTATTAAGATATAATTCTTTACTGTGTACAATCATATGACATCTCCTGCTTCCACAAGAAACAAGACTGGAAATAAAGTTGTTGAAGCCTAGGGCATGATTAAAAATCAGTTTCTGTCTAATGATCTTGCATTTATCTTTTCCTGTCACAATAATCCTTACTTATTTAGAGATTGAGATTCAAGTTTCTAAAAGTTGTTCCTTAGCAAATAGTTCTTTCCAGGTTAAAAAAAAAAGTCAATAGAAACTCCAATGTCAAAGTAAAGATGATCATGAAGGAGATAATGAAATCCTTGCGATAGGTTTGATTTGAAATCAGAAATATTAGTTAACTAATTGAGTTTACTAGTCTTACCTCTCCAAGACGATCAAAAGCCCCAGTAAAACCTCCATAGAAGGTCGAGAATATAGCATACCAAATCTGGAGGTCCATGAAGTAAACCTGCATGAAAATTATCACAACTATGAAACTCAAGTTATGGAGAATAACAATTAGAATGGAGAAAACAAAAACAACAATTGGATATAAAAATCGTGGTATTAAACTAAAAATGTTAACTATCAAAAAAGCACACCAAGATAACAGGTGCCCATAGCACAGCAACAGCTCCGTAGTTGTGCTTGGCTGCATTTGGTATAAGAAGATTATACCAATATGTATAAGTTGAAAAGATGATTCTGGAGAAGTTAAAGAATAAAAACAAAAAAAAAAAGAACGTTAAATACATACCATTTGGGAAAAACTCGTGCCAAGCATATTCAACGTGGTGAATGTTCATTATATCTTTGGTGGGCTTCACCAAAGGTTTTATCTGAATCAAACGAGACACCGGAATAAGGAAAACACCTTGCCAGTATCAATATGCCATTGACTAACTAAAGGACTTGAAAATACCATCATAAAATAGCTGACTGTAAATTTTGCACACAGAAGTAGCACCCAAAATATAGTATATCTGTTATCAAAAAGAAAAAAGACAAAGTCAGTGTCGGGGGTGTAAAGAATGACATTCAAGGAATAGAGAACTTGGTTGACATACTTGATAAGTGAAAATTGGCTTTCGTGCATTCCCCTCCCCACATAGATTCTTGGCTGCAAAATTGTTAAAAAAAAAAAAAAATACAGATCAATCATATGTTAATACTCAAGAAACTGATGAATGCCTTTAAGAGAGCAAGGCAAGCTCTAGTAGAGGAAGAGAATTGCTAAAACAAAAGTTATATCAAGCAGCAGTTCAATCTTTGAATTTTAAACCAGATCAACCTTGTTTATCCTGAATTTCAGCTCCTCACAAATTCATAATGCTCTGTTGGACTTTGAATTTTTGTAAAGAGAACATTAGGAAAAGACTTTCGTTCTTTCGTTTCCAAAGGAAAACATGAAGGCAATGCTTGTGCAAATATAATTGTGAGAGATATGTACTCAAACACATAGACAAAGCTTTAGATTATTCCTTTGTTTCCAAGAGAAAAATGTGATGGGATTAAGATTTCAATGTTAGTACATTCCCTTTCTACTTTCTGCGACTAATTCCTATATCTAGCAAAGTACAACGATAATGCAACGAAGTCTTATATAATGTAAACAATTCAACTGATGACCCAACAACAACAACTTTGTTTTCACAGTCCAACAAAATTCAGATTAACAGCATGCAATGCTCAAGAGCAGCAGGTTCTGGCTTTGTGATTAGACAGGCAGTTAATATTTATATCAGGGAAAAGTGTTCTACCTAGCACTGATTTGCTGATACAGATTGACAGTAGTTTTAACCTAGTTCTCACTGAAATATGCGATCACATGTAAAGGTAATACTAAACCATCATGTAAGCAATCTTAATAAGAATGGCTAACGAATTAAAACAATGGCTAATTAAACTGAGGAATTAAACAGTCTGAGGCATACTTTCCCTGTATGATGTCCACGTACGTCAGTGCATGTAATGAATGGAAATTGGTTTTTTCCTAGATAAAAGATAGATGCATCTCGAATGTTGTGTAATGAAAGATATATACGAATTTGATTTTTTTTTTTTTCAAGGAAATATTTTGTTTAGAAATAAATTTAGTTAGAAGATACCGCGAATTGGCGAATTTGAATATCAAAGATTGATCTCATTTTTTGGTTAATAATAGCTAGCAGAAGGATAGAGATATTCTGGCTCAGAATGCTCCTTCTGTTATTAAATATCAGTTGTATTTCAACATAAACATGACCGAGTGCTTGCTTAACAGTAAAGAAGAAGAAGGCGGTAATGGATATACCTGTGACCACCATAGGAGAAACCTGATGATAAGCCAATCAGAGTTCTCAATCCAGCGCCGCAGCATTGGGAAAACAAATAAGACAGCAGCCAATAAATTTGGTAGCAGGTATATAACTACTGCCATGATGTACAGAGGAGGCACGCCATTAAGTTTATCAAGGAATGAGAGCACATCTTTGAGTCGGGCAAATGAAAATGACTTGGTTTGGAGCAAATAACATGTTGGGAGGATGATGCACCAGGCAAGGCTGACAATTATCTTGAGAACATTCCTCAAAACGGTGGTGAAATTCCATCTAAGATAGCCTGGGAAGTTCAGAATGAGGTCCAAAATACCTATAGAAATTTCAAAAATAAGCAATAAAAGTCAAGGCCTAAAACTTAAACTGAATTAGCTTGTTCAATAAAAGAGTGTTGGCTAATTTCAAAAGCTCTAGCTACATATTCCCAGCACAAATTTATAACTCTTAAATCTCCGATGCTTATCTAAGATATAAAAATAAGAATACATACTCTGGAGCAAGCGAAGAAAGGCTGCTGTGATAAAAATGCTAGACAACTTGTATAAGGCATTCTTCTGGAAGATATCGAATATAGAGACATTACTCCATGCAATGATAATCATAATCTGCAGCAGAACAATCTCAATGTTCAGCACAAGCACTTAATTCGTCTGGCTTGATTGTTTTTCATCTGTTTTAATTAGGTACCTGTAGAGCAAGAATGAGAAATGTCCACAGACGATCAAAACTTCGGAAAATGTGCCAAAATGACCGAGTTTCTGCAAAGAACGATTTTCCCATCGTTCCAGGCTTTTTTTGAGCATTCTTCCCCTGAAACAACAGTCACACTTAGCAAATAAGCAACATTTAATTCATGCCTACAGGTTCACTCCAGAAAATTGAACTTACCTGCCCTAAATCTCGTGTTGATTTGAAAAACTCACCATCATCACGCATTGGCCAACCCAAATGGAAGCAGTCCGGTGACCTATATTACTTTGCCAAATCATACTTGTAGAAAGAGTGAAGCTGATCTCAGTAATGAACATTAATTTTCAATTTAACTATTTACCAGAAATACTCATTTAAATCATCATAGTTGCACCAGGCTGTGTGAGGGGCTTTCCCATTTTTACTTTTCTTGGCTTCCTGAAGCCATATAACTACCATTTTGTTATCTTCAGAGAAGAGGAAACTTGGTTAAAACTATGCAGTTTAACTGAGCAAGAGATTACCTTTTCAATCACCCGATAAATGGGAGTTATAACTTTCCGCAGGAAAGATTCATCCTCCCCACCATAAGAAGGCTTGATGTTTTCTCCTGTGACAATGCTGACATTTCCAGCTAAGAGTCCATGGAGCTCATACGCCATCTGCTCATTTATACAATCAAAAAGATGATCTAGTATGTATGTATGTATATATTTCACTTCATTCATTCATGTCAATCAATGGATTCTCAATTTTGTGAAGTAAAATTAATCACTCACGTTATGGAAAATGTAGCTTAGGCACTCTGGCATGAAGCGCACATTAGCTGCTTCACCCCAGATAAGAAGATAAAGGCCCATATAAAGTATCTTTCTCTGTTGCACTTCAAGCTGACCCTGGGGTAGCCTAAGAGCAGTAACATTTAAAATTATTCATCAGGTGATCGTACTGGTCCATGAAAATATATATGTAGTAATCACTTGGCTGATGTTTACTGCAGAGGTCTATCATTTCACCTTAAGCTGTGTTTTCTTCCCAAATATTTGCACCATGTCTTGTAGTTCTTGAAAAGCTTATTCATGAGTGCGTCAACAGCTCGATCATCAAGCTAATTAAAAATTAAAGATGTTAGTTACTCTCCCTGAAAATAAATAAACTGATGCACAAATATATAATGTTCAAGTTACAAACAGAAATTATGTGCAGCATATTAGAGAATATATATGTGATCAAAAATCAAATGCATGACTTGTACGGAAACATGCCACAAGAAGCAAATTTAGCAGCACACATGTGATTTTTGTTATTTCAGTACAACTCTGATGCCCAAAATGAACTGAGCGCTATGGAAAATGCAGTCAGGTGTTAGATGATCAATGTGGTTTACTGTAAATAGATGTGAAATCTGCGATATTCCAATACATTCAGTGGATAAAAGGAGAGGGGATGCATACAATGTTTTGTGGTTCAGGCTTGGGGATTAGCCTTATATGGATATTTGCAAGCAGCAATATCAAATGCTCCCTTTGATTCCTGACATTGTCCCTCTGTAGACGTCAAAATAACCCAGTGATTAAATATAATCATCTAAAAGCATGAATGGATTATCTAATTCTCTAATTCAACAATTCACAAGACATGCCTGAAACCCAAACATGGCTCTCAGCCAATCAAGGAGGTCCAATTCCCCAGCTTTCTGCCGATGTTGTTCAAATGATGCCGGCCATGTTAAGCCACGAGTGTTCTGTAAAGCAGTCACAGCAGCTTTGACCTGGCATATTAAAGAGTACAATGGTTTAATATTTCATACTTACAAGGTATGATTAAAAATGCACCTTTAAATGTTCATATCAGTGGTCAAGTCGTGCAAAATGTATTACCTCTTCAAGCTGCATTATGGACTGTGATGCCCCGGCAGAATCCAGGGGAAGAATGTTATACGGAGCATAAATTTCCTTCTTTGCCTGGACATCATTTGCTGCAGCCATAATCTGTAAAATAACATAACTTAACATGCTGTGACATCAATTTGCGCCTAAAATGCATGGAGCATTAAGATAGGGGGCAGTATCTAAACTTGATTATCAGAAAAGCATTTATACAGTTGTGTCGAAACTAACCTCAGGAGCAACTTCCTCAACTTTCTCGGTCTTATTAACAGCACAAAGCACTTCAAACAGCACACCGGCTGTCTGGTAAGCTTTTCCAAGTTGAGCTCTGCGAAAGAGAAATTGGTGAATAAATAATCATCACCTTCAAAATGAGTGTCTTTCAAATACTATAATTTTCAATGAAAAGAACTGCTGTAAAACTAGTGTGCTGTCACCACCTATCAGCTCGCTCCCCCTTGTTAAGTGCCAAAACATAGTGCTCGTAGTATTGCTTGTAGAAGCTCTCAATTTCCCGAGCATCAGTTTTCTTGACCCGAGAAGCAAGAGTTGATGCATTATCCTGAGAACAAATTTACCAATAGTTTGATCCTTGAGATACCAGCAACTATTTTGGTTACTTCTCAAGACGGGGGCAATATAAAAAGAAGCAAATGAACCAAATTCACTCCTGAAAACAGGATGCAGAGCTGCAGGAGACTTGATTACTTCTTCTCTAAATATATGCATTCAAATCGAATGAATACAACTAGAGACAGATAGAAGTTGGATGGGACAGTGTCCCTTACAATCTAAAGTCTTTATATATAAATTACATGAAAATCAAAATTGTGTCTTTTTCAAAACCAAAGAACATTTTTGCTCATAATTCTGTAAGGGAATGCTACCACCTCACGGCTAACCTCACTTCCAAGAAAGTTAGTGAAATACGAGCCCTTTGGCATTCATCAGAAAAATTATTGGGCCAACAAACAACTTGAGATGAAAAAATGGGTCTCGGCTGAAGTATTGAGAAATCTCAACGGACGACCAACAATTCTTTATAATTCTTTTTCTATAAATAAATTGACAATACCGTTTTAGTATCTCACGATATCGAGCAGGGTTTCATGTTTCGTATTTTATTAATTTTAAAGTATGTAATTCTTAATGCATATTTGTTCATGCCTTTGTGATATTCATATAATAATGTTTCAGTGAAAAATAACTAATAGATAAAATATTAACATTATAAAAGCCCTTTAAATAACAACTTTAATATTATTAATCTAATTTCACTACTATAATCTAATTAATTCATTGATATGTCCTCCTTGCATTTATATATATGAATTATGGGATTCGAATTTTATTAAATTTTTATATTCGTATATATAAATAAAAAAAATAAACGCCATGACTGCCTAGTAATTGAGAATTCAATCGTGCTAAGTGCCAATAAAAATTTACGTGTCAATTAATAATTAGTAAATAGTGCATGTGAAAAAATTAATATATAAGACATAATAAGATTTAGGTGTTATTACATAATTAGTAAATAATGAATGCGAAAGTACATAAGATGAGTCAGGTCTATTCATAAATCTAATGATTTACTCAAGTAAGGTTCTATTCGAACTCAAACTCAAACATAAATATTTAAAAATTAGTCCTTAGCTTACTTTAATCATTTAATTTTATTATTAATAATAAAATAATAATAATATTTTCATTCTCATTCACAACAAAATGTTATTTATTAGTAATTATATATATTGATATTTTATTTGAAAAAAATAAGGTATTATTCATTACTACTAACAATGTATTATAACAAAATAAAAATAATTCAAAATAATATGTTGATTTAATAGATCATGTATAGTAATAATGATGATAAAAATAATGAAATTTGACATAGAATAATATTGTTTAAAATTATGAAAAAGTTACTTAAGTTAATTTAAACATTTTCTAAATTAAGTTCGAGCCCAAGCTTGACCTTTTCAGCTTGAGTTTAGTTTTGCAAGCTTTCTAAACTCGAACTCATTTAAATAATTTTGAATTCAAATTTTAATTTTTCTCAAAACTTAATTCAAATTTAACTAGTTTGCACCTTTATATAAAAATACTATTATTAACCACTAATATTGAACATTGACTAATTGTGCACATAACCACACTATTTTATTTTATTTTTTACTTATTATCCAATCTCTAATCCTCCAAAGAGAAAAGAGAAAAAACCATTTTTTTTATATAAGATGACATAAATGTGTTAAAATCACAAGCATCTCTGAATTATACATGTTTATTATGTTAATCGAAAGTATCTAATACCTAAAAAAAGTTGCCCTCCCCATTGGTCAAATATCAAGCAATTATCTTAGCAAAAACATTTTAGGCTTTTAGTGAAGTATATAGTACCTAAAACAAATTTAAAAATTTAAAATCTCCACCTTTTTTATGGCATAAAACAACTATAATGCATATTATATTGTCATACAACTAGGAAGATAGATGCTCAGGCAACGTGCTATAAATATAAAATTACACATTTACCCTTTCGAGCCTTTGATGGAGACTAGTCTTAAACTGTCGCACACCACGTCCGCTGGAATTGGGGTCCAATCTGTGCGCCTTCTCAAAAGCATAAAATCGACCTATAAAAAAATTAGGAAAAGGTTCAATTTGATCAAGATCAAAGGGAATTAGAGAAAATACTTCAATTTTTTTAATAAAAAACTTTAATTAGGAAAAAAAATTATTGTTTTCCCCTAAATATGGAAAATATTAAATAAATTTTACAATGCCCTTAACAACCTCCCTTCAACAGTAAGTACCAGAACCTAACAGTTTAGACGATCGATCAACGTGATCACAACGGTGAATGCAACAGTATTCCAGTTCAGTTCAAATATAACAAAATTTGGTTATATGTTTGAGTAGAAGAAAAGAAAAAGGAGAACTGGATGATGGATGGAGTAGTACAGAGGTAGGCAACACGGGGACGCTCGTTCTGGATCTCGGCGGCGACGCGGAGAATGGGGGCGATGGACTGCAGAGAGGAAGGGACAACCTCATTGTCGAATACCTCCATCGAGAACGTGGTCATGGCGGCGCTGCGCGAGGCCCGCCGCGTCAGTGTCGGCTGCTCATTGTTCCCCCCTGCCGCCATCTCCTCTGCTTAGCTCTCTCGAGCCGCAGAAACTTCGCTCTCCTCGACTCTCTGCTAGCCTTCCCTTTCTGATCACGATGCACCGCAAAACGTCAACACTCGTTAATCAAATTCATGATGACAAATGCATCGATATAATGATCGTTAAAATGAATGAAGAATTTAAAGAGAGCTTACAGGTGTGGTTTCTACGTGAATGAAATGAAATGGAATTTGTAGAGAGGGAGAGAAAGAGAGAGAGAACCTGAGAGAGATCGAAATGAAGGGAATATGGGAATTATTCAGGTGGAGCACATGCTAAACCGAGAGGCAGGGAGGGAGAAAGGAGGGAGACTTTAAATTTGAGAGGTAGCCCATAGAGGACAGTTGGTGGAATTTGAGGCTTCTGCGGCTGGCAGTTGGGTAGATGTAGGAACCTCGTTCTTTTTCGCTTCGTTTTCTTCTCCCCGTCACTCTTTTTCGCCCTCCCGATTTTCTCCCTCTCAATCTTATGTTTCATTTTCTATTCCACCTATTATTTCAATTTATTATATTTATGTCAAGTGTTTATATTTTTTAATTAATTATTTTTATAAGAAAATATTTAATAAAATCAAAGATGAAATAAAGAACGAAATAGAGAATTTACTGTTTTTTCTCTCCGGTCTCAAGCTTCTCCAGGAAATGTCAAAATGGAATAATTGACCTTAATTCTAGTTCATTTCTATATTTGTTGAGTCTTGCATTGTTAAATTGAACTTTAAAAAGTTTCAAAAAAAAAAAAATCAATATGACTTACTTTTAATATTTTCCACTCTACATAATATTTTTCCAATATTCATATTGACAACATTGCACGGAACAAAAATATTTCAAGATGATAAGTGAATTGAGTCTACTTATTTCCATCACGTAGATTTTTATTTTACCCTATTCGAATTCAAATAATACTTGGTTTTTTTTATTGAAAAAAAGGTAAATAACACACAGAGTGCTCTATCAATTTTTAAAATTCTGTACATTTTCTTCCTATATTTGTAAATTTTTTATATTTTCATCTAATCAATTTAGGCCCCGTTTATATTCATTCTTAGATTTTATTTTCACATTTTCTACTATTCGAAAATGAAACACACCACTTTATACACATTTCACCCAATATATTTTTATTTTTATTTTCAAAATACATTCTCCAATAATTTGCATATCTTCTCTCAATAACCTAAACATCTTCTTTCTTCATTATTATTATTATTATCTCTCTCCATATATAATCTACTAAATCTAACATAATCATTACTTTTTTAACAATCAATTCAAATACAAACTCATTTTCAACTCATTTTCACTAACTTTTTAAATTTTGAAAATGATGGAAATGAAAAATGAGAATGAAAATAAAACTAAATGGGCTCTTAGTTTTACATTCCATGTTCTTTAATATTAGCTATCTCAGTTCAAATATGTTTTAATTAGAATAATGAATAATTAAATTATATTTTATAAATATTAAAATAGTAAAAAGAGCTTATAAGTGTGATTGTTGAAGGTTCTTAATTATTGTATTGAAATTGTATAAAATCACTGTTGAAACGTAGAAAGAACAAATAGCAAAATTGAGAAATAAAAGGCAAAGCAATTCGATGAACTGACAACAAGATTTAACGTAGTTTGACGATTGGTCTAATCAACCTGACAAAGATATAAATTTTATTGATTCCAAATCAAAGTGTCAAGTACAATTTAAGTCCCACAAATCTCACGAGAACACCCAACACCCTCGTTCTAAACTCCGTTCTGAGAGAATATCTCTAAAGCAGTGTGAAATCTATTTTCTAGGGTTCGTCTCTATGTAATTAGTTCTGTTCTAATCAACCTGGAAGAAAATGGGGTTTAAATACCCAAACAAATAGCCAAAACAAGCCATGGGCTTGTATGCAGTGCTGCGGCACCCGCTTTCTAGCACCGTTTGCTGTTGAATACTTGGCGCTGTGGTGCTGGCTTTCTGGCGCCACGGCGGCCGATCACTGCATGCCTACCCCATGTCGTTTCACACCGTTTCTTCCGTTTCTCGCCATTTGTAGCTTAAATTTCAAGGCATAGTCAATAATTCTCCATTTTGACTTAAAAATCTCCACCCATCATCTTTGTATCGCCATCATCTGAGTCTACAAAAATTTATCAAATCAAAGTAATGCTCGAATTTGATTCCTGGAATAGTCTTAATTAATATATCTGCCGAATTATCCTTAGTTCCCACCTTGTCAACCAAAACGACACCTTGAGGCACCATATTCCGAACAAAGTGATATCTCACATCAATGTGTTTTGTTCTCTTTTATGAAATACTTGATTCTTTGACAAGTGTATGGTACTCTGACTATCACAAAATACTGTAGTAATATCAAAATTCATACACATATCATCAATCAACCCCTTTAGGCAAATGCCTTCCTTCACGCCTTCAGCTAAAGCTATATATTTCGCCTCTGTTGTGGACAATGTAACTGATGACTGCAAAGTCTCCTTCCAGCCAACAGTACAACTTGAGACACAAAATACATATCTTGTCATAAAACTTCTATTGTCCAAATCTTCTGCACAATCCGCATTCACATAGCCAACAATTCTAGCAATAGAATTCAATTAACTATATTTCAAATATTTATCTGGAGAGCCTCTCAGATACCTCATAATCTATTTCACTGTCTGTCAATGAGTCTTTCCTAGCTTGTGCATGTACCTGCACACAACGCTAACTGCATGTAAAATATCTGGTCTAGTGCACACCATGGCATATATCAAATTACCAGTGCACTAGCATATAGCACATTAAACATGTGATCCACCTCTTCCTCAGTACTCGGTGATAGATCTTATAAGAGCCTGAAATGAGATGCAAGTGGCGTACTAACTAGCTTGGACTTATCTATCCCAAAATGCTCCAGTACTTTCTCAATATAATTTTGTTGAAACAAGTACAACAACCCAAAATGTTTATCTCGAATGATCTCCATGCCCAATATCTTCTTCACACTGTCCAAATCCTTTATCTCAAATTCATCACTCAATTGAGCCTTTAAAACGTTGATCTCAGATATATTTCTAGAGGTAATCAGCATATCATCAACATAAACCAACAAATATACGAGAAGGCCATCACTACATTTCTTATGATATACGCAACAATCATTCTTATGATATACGCAACAATCATAAATGCTTCTAGTATATCATATTTTGGTAATAAATGCATCAAACCTCTTATATCACTGCCTGGGAGACTACTTCAATCCATACAAAGACCTCTTTAAATGACATGCATGATTTTTCTTTTCAAAAACAACGAATTCCTCTGGTTGACTTATGTAAATTTGTTCCTCCAACTCACCATGCAGAAACGTTGTTTTCACATCTATCTGCTCAAGCTCCATATCAAACAAAGCTACCATAGCAAGTAACACACGAATGGAAGTATGCTTTATAATTGGGGAGAACACCTCATGAAAGTCAACTCCCTCTCTCTGAGTAAAGCCCTTAGCAACAAATCGCGCCTTATATCTAGCATACTCAACCCCCGGTCCATTTGCAACCTACAATTTTCTGGTCTTTAGGTACATAAGCTAGTTCTCATATGCTATTCTTGTGTGGAGACTCCATCTGTTCACTTATAGCTGCTACCTATTTATCAAAATTTAGATGAGAAATGGCCTTTTTATATGTGATTGGATCATCACCCCCAAACTCTTCAGCCTAACTCAAAGCATAATCAATCATATCTGAATATGCAAACCGCTGTGGTAGTTTGATCTACCTCCTCTCTCTATCATAAGCCAAATGATAGTTTTGTAGTGAGTCATTTTCCTGCTGCTGATTAGGTGATAATGAGCTCTCACTAGCTTCATCTACCACAGTCTGTTTCCCCTTTGAAACTTGTGAGTGTTAATTTCAAATTCCACATTCTCTTTAACGCCTTGTTGACTTCTTTCACCTTGCTCCACCTTTTTCATCATAGTAGATTCATCAAATGTCACATCCCTGGTAAGAATCACCTTGGAGCCCTTGTCATCAATACACCATAAACGATAACCCTTGAATCCACTACATAGCCTAAGAATATGCACTTCCTAGCCCTTGGCTCAAGCTTCCCATCGCGAACATGAGCACAGGCTGGACACCCAAATACTCTCAAATTTGAGTAATCAGTAGGAGACACGGATCAAACTTCCATTGATGTCTTTCAGTCCAAAGCAGTTGATGGTGACATATTCACCAAATAGCAAGCAATATTAATTGCTTCTGCCCAAAATCCCATGGACAATCCGGCATCAAAGAGCATGTATCTAGCTCTTTCCAAGATAGCCAGTTTCATCCGATCTATAATCCATTTTGTTGTGGTGTATGTACAACTATACGATGTCTCACAATTCCTTTTTATCATAGAATTCCTGAAATTCCTTGTTGCAAAACTCTAATCTTTTGTCAGTCCTCAAGCGTTTGATCCCCTTTCCTATCTGCTTTTTAATTAAAGTCTTCCAATGCTTGAAGTTAACAAACACCTCATCCTTATGCTTCAACATATACACCCATACTCTCTGTGAGAAATTATCAATGAATGTCAGCATATATCTGGCACCACCCGTTGAGGGAACTTAAGAATGTCCGCAAAGATTTGAGTGAATATAATCCAAGGTGCCCTTGGTCCTATGAACTGCAGTGCTGAACTTCACCCTATGCTGCTTACCAAGAACATACTGCTCACAGAAATCTAGCTCTCCAGTCTTCTTTCCACAAAGCAAACTATGTTTGCTCAATTCTGACATCATCCTCTCACTCATATACCCAAGCTGTATATGCCATAATTTCGTAGTATCATTGATTGATGAAGAAACTGCTGCAATACCTAAAACTATACTACCCTACAATATGTAAAGACCATTCATCTTATCTTCCTTCATGATTAATAGTGCACTTTTGAAAACTTGCAGAACTCTATCTTGAAATCTATAATCACAGCCATTCTTATCTAGAGTACCCAACGAAATTAAATTATTTTTCAGATCAGGAACATGACGCACATCTATCAGTGTCCTTATAATACCGTTGTGCATTTTGATACTCACTGTGCCAATTCCTATAACTCTGCAAGAAGCATTGTTTCACATGAGCACTTTACTACCATCATATTTCTGATAAATGGTAAACCAATCCTCTCGTGGGCACATATGGTAGGAACAACTACTATCCAAAATCTACTCCGAACTTAGAAGACTCTTAGTAACATTGCGAACAAGCCCATCGTCAAACTCATCCTCAATAATTCCTACAACATCATCCTATTTCTAATCAGATGATTCACCTGAATCCTTCGCCTTTCCTCGTTCTGGACAATTTCATTTCCAATGCCTCTTCTTCCTTACCTAAAACATTTATCGTTCGTTCTAGGCTTACTTCGGAACTTAGATTGGCCTCTACTCCTTCCCCTCATTAGAATTCAATGAGACTTTCACATCATCCATTGAAATCGTATCTCACCAATACAACAAAGTAGTAACCAAGTGCTTAAAAGATTTAGGCAGAGAACACAAGAAAATTAAAGCTTGATCTTCATCTTCAATTTGTACATCTATACTAGCGAGATCTAGAATCACCTTATTGAAATAATCAATATGTTGAGTAATAGATGTACCTTCTTTCATCCTCAATGTGGATAACTGTTGTTTCAGAAACAGCAAATTTGTGAGAGACTTTATCATACAAAGACTCTCCAACTTTGACCATAATCTCACTGGTGTACTTTTTGTGGTGACCTTTCTCAGTACAATATATGCCAGCTGTAACACCAGAGTACCTTAATCCTTCGCCATAAGTTCATCCTTTTCTTCATCTAATAACGTCTATGGCAAGAAATCTCTGCCCTTTAACACTCTTTGTAAACCTTGTTGGCACATGAGGGCATGCACCTTCATATTCCATAATCCAAAATCAATCTTCCCATCAAATTTCTCTACCTCGTACTTCATGGCTGACATATGATCAAACTTGGCTCTTGATACCAATTTGTTGAAACCCAGAAAAACCAAATAGTAAAATTGAAAAATAAAAGGCAAAGTAATTCAATGAACTAACAAGATTTGACGTGGTTTGACAATATGCCTAATCCACCCGACAAAGATATGAATTTTATTGATTCCAAATCAAAGTGTCAAGTACAATTTAAGTCTCACAAATCTCATGAGAACACCCAACACCCTCATTCTAAACTCCGTTATGAGAAAATATCTCTAAAGTAGTATAGAATTTATTTTCTATGAACGCCTTTGTGTTAGTTCCATTCTAATCAACCTAGAAGAAAATAGGGTTTAAATACCCAAACAAATAGCCAAACGGGCCATGGGCTTGTGCGCAACACCGATTTTCTAGCATCACAGAGCCCGCTGCTGAATGCCTGGCACCGCAGCACTGGATTTCTGGTGCTTCGGCGCCCGATTGTTGCATGCCTGCGCCATGCTAATTCATACCATCTCTTCCATTTCTCGCCGTTTGTAGCTTAAATTTCAAAGCATAATCAACAATCATCCTAATAAACTCGATCACCAATGAGACTTACTTTGATAGCCTTCACGTTTGAACCATGTTAGTTTTAGATATACCACAACATTAGCATTATATATCTTCCTTATCAAAGGTCGTGGACATATTAATTTTGGAAAGCAAATAAGAGCAAGAAAAGTTTTTAAGGGAGTTTACTTGGTTTGTATATATTTTTTAATTTATTCAAGATAAATTACTGAAATCAATAGGGCCCAACATACCATGTGTTTGAATAATTATCTAGAGAAATTATTCTATAGTAATCTTTAAAATGGAGAGATAAATCGTTTGAATGTTGATTCATGATTTCTAGGACTATACGGCCAAGTCATGTTGATATGTCAAATTAAATGCTTAGGTATTAGATAAAATGATACACCAATTAAATGTTTTTCTGTCGTGACAAGTAGCCCTTAGGCATGATTGGTTTAATCCATAGTTTGTTGTCTATGATTTCTCTGGATGGCCCATTAATCTATAATGCTTATTATATTAGGCACAATAAATATTAGAAATGATGTAAGGAGATAGCATTTAAATCTAGGAGATCAACGTTTAAACTGGTTTTATGATGTTCGGAGTGATATTAGAACTTATCACTGTAACATTTAAATTAAATTTGTTATTGGCGAATAGATATTTAAACTCATTTTAAATTATTTATTTATAAGGCCAAGCTCATCGATTCTCTAATGGTATGAGATTGGATGCAATATGTTTGATTTAAAGATTGAGGTCATTGATTATTTAATAATGTTATGCCCAAATTCAATGTGTTTAATATAAAGAATGAGATCTCGAGTTTAAGATTTGTGTCAATGATTGTATGCTAATATGAAAGGCTCAGTTCATCAAGTGTCCAGTAGTATATGGAGCTTAAGTTAATCTGTCTCGTAGTAGGATTTGTGCTTAAATTTTTTTTTGAGTGCTTGACTTTAAAATCGTAGTTATGATTGATAATCATAGTCACATAGTTATGAGTTATGAAAATGTTGTAACATCAACCTCAAGTATGAGCTTATGACTGAAGTTAGTTTAGTTACACAAATTTGCGTGTTTAAAAGCCCATTGATCATGGAATGTTTTGGTTCCGAGCCCTTTGATTATCTCCTAGTGCATAGCTTGGGTTAATTCTAGCTATTGGCTCTATCGCAAGTAAGAAATTAAAACGATATCTGCTCTTTGATTACCTCCTAATGCTGAGATTGAACTAATATAATTGGCTCTTTTACCAATAAAAAATATAATATTGTTTTATCATTGATAAAATTAAAAATAACTAAATTGTTGCAAAAACTTAATAGAATTTCATACAATGTAAATCATAAGAATATATATAATTATAATGAAAATAAATAAATAAAAATTGGCCCTTGGGAGTGATCAACATTTGACTATGCTCACCACCACCCCAGGATAAAATTCAAGAAGTCTATATTAACTTTGCAATGTACTTTTAGGTTCAGATTTGATTCTTAACGCGACCAAGACATGAATTCCACCAGATTTAGATGACACGTACTCTTGGAGATTTCACCTAAATGTGAGTTGTCTTGAGGTCATCGCTGTGGGTTTTGGCTAATCCTGGATACTCTCATGAGAATTAATATAAGAGCATATGGCATTAATAATGTAACTCGATTTGGACAAAGATCGGTGTTTCGATACTATGCGTATGCCATATTGAAGTTTGGTCAAGGGATCTAATTTCAAAGCATAGCCCATTATATTAACCTTAAATTGAAATCATCAACACTTAGTATAAGCTCAAGCTTGGAAGGCTCGTATGCCCACTACATAGTATTAAATTGCCCTATTATATTTTCTTATATGTTATTTTAAAGTTTTAAACCTTGTGGAGGATTGTTATAATGGGAAGTTTTAAAACTTCAAAAATTCAAATAAATTATTTACTTTTATTTTCTTATGTTATACATCTCATCCCAAGCACTATAAATGGGTGCTTTAGGGGCCTAGGTAGAGACACATTCTCATTGTTTTAGAAATGACTGGTAAAGGCTTATTAACTAATGGAACTTCAAGTAGAAGATCTCCCAACCATTCACGGGCAATGCAAGTTGTATCTAAATCAATTAACTCAACTTCCATAATATTTCTTAATAATATAATAGTTTATTTTTCAAAACCCTAATTTACCGTTTCAGTGTTTCTCCACCTTATAATTAAACAAAGCTACTTGCAAACTTCTTTGGAGTTACCAACAATCCAATTCACGTCATATATCTTGCAATTCCACTTGAAAAACCTTTATCATATGAAGAATAATTTAGGGATCCTCTAAAATTATCAGTATATTAACTAAGCATTCCAATAATTTTTACTTAGATTATGAGTATTAACTAAGTTCCCAATTGCATAAAAAATATCAGGTCCCAGTCCTATACTGAAATATAATAATGATTTAATAATTTGAGAATATTTCAATTAGGATACAGGTTCGCCCAAGTTTTTGTCAAATGTACATTTTGGTCATAAAAAGTAAATACTATCTTACAATCATTAAAATTGAATTTCTTCAAGAACCTTTCAATAACATTAAATTGATCTAACAAGATTCCTTTGGGGCTTCCCCTAACCTTCATGCGCAAAATTACATTAGCTTCTCCCAAATTTTTCATTTCAAAGTTATTGGATAAATAACCTTTCATTTCTTTAACAATGTCTAAAGTAGACCCCCAAAAATTAATATGTTCACCACTTTTTCTTTACAATGTCACATGTATCATGTTCATTTGATTTAAACCCATGGCATTTATGGCCTCATTATACTTTTCATGTCACTATTCTAGAACTTATTTTCATATAATTACAATTTCACTAATTTAAACATGTTATGCCATGCCCTTTAACCTTAGAACTTTCACGTTGTTCCACATAAATTTTTGCCTCTAAATTTGTGTTTAGAAATACGGTCTTAGCATCCATTTGGTAGATTACTAAGTTATGAGTAGATGTTAATGCTAATAAAGTCCTTATGAAGAGTATTCCAATAATAGGAGAATAGGTATCAAAATGATCTATTCCTACTTTTATCACTATCTCTAATAATCTGTTAACCCTTCGATGATCTTTTAAAGTGTTTTGATTATAACAAAATTCCTTCATATGATTATGTGCTAAAAGTTTAAATGATTTGCTGAAATATGCTCTTACCGTATTTGCTGGAATCTAGCATACACTGGAATTTATTTTCCATATATAAAAAATCCCTTGAAGACTCTAGTTGATTTGCATCCTTATAACTTAAGAAAGAAATTACAGTATGTTGTGATCACTGATTCAACTAGCAATTAAGGAATTACCAAAGATGATTTGTTCCCTTATATAGTTCCGACGAATTCTTTCCTTATGATAACTTATAGTCATTGGACATGGGCTTATAAGAGAAAAAATATGCAGCATACAAAAGTGAATCACCAAGTTGGGAGAGACTTTTGTTGTGTGTTTTTGAGAAATTGTGTGATACTCTCTAACATGCTCTTGCACTTGTTGATTAATCCTTACTCTACTTGTGTTTTCAAGGGACCTTATGGTGAAGAAGGTCGAGTGGGTCTTGCCTTCGATGAACCTTGCGGAGAAGAGGACAAGGCAGTTTGTGTCTTGAAGGACCTAGTGGTGAAGAGGAACGGGAGTTGTACCTGCTCTCGAAGGACCTCGTGAAGAGAACAAATCGGCGTTTGGTTGCTCTAAGGACCTCTAGGTGAAGAAACTAGTAGGGCAGTATTGCTTGAAACTTTCTGCAGTGTTCCTAGTTCCGATTTGGAAGAAGAGACTAGAGCTTATCGTACTGAGTGACAACAACTCGTGCATCAGTCCATAGAGGTTGTGCAAGTAAATCTAGCAAAAGTTCCCTCGAACTTATTCACAAGCAGCTGGTTTCAATAGTGCTCTGCAACTTACCTCATCCCATCTCGGATTCAAGTATAGCTCTTTGCGAAGAGCTGGTTTTTCACCCTACTAGGGTATTTATGTTCCTTACACTTTTGTTACTATCAAATTACTGTGTAGTTGTAAAAACATTCTCATACACTTATTAGTTTGATAGGTTTAAAATTCTAAGTGAAAGTTTAGGTAGAGGACGTAGGCTTGCCAAATCTCTATAAATACCAATATCTTTTACTTCTGTTTTTACTACTTTTCTTTATCACTGGTCTGACTGGTATCTTAACTGGTATTTGCAAATTCCAGTTAATAACTAAAATTGTTTTATTGCAAAAGACTCAAACAGTTTTTGAAAGGCCAAAAAGATTATTGAGTGATAATATTCTGCTGCATTAAAATCTCTTAGTCTAATTCACCCTCCTCTTAAGCATATAATCACTCACACAATCAAATGATTGAATATAAAACAAGAAAGTAAAATAATCCCCCCCCCCCCCCCATTCTCACAAGTTTTGGAGTTTAAAAATATTTCCATATTCATTAAAATTCTATTTTTCCTTTTGAGCCACACCATTTGATTGGGATAAACAAGGAGATGTTAACTTATTTATTATATCGTTACCTTCACAAAATGTTAACCCCTTTTATGAGTATTTACCTCATTTATCAAATCTAAGTATCTTAGTCTTTTTCTCTATTTGATTCTCAACCTCAAATTTGTAAATTTTAAAATCGTCAAAAACTTCATCCTTAGATTTGACAAGATAAATATAATAATACTTAGAAAAATCATCTATAAAAGTTACAAAATGCTTATTTCTTCCTCCAGTTGGGGACTGATTTGAATCATATACATCACTTTGAATAAGTTCCAAGATCCTTGAATTTTATGGACCAATTGATAATGTCTTCTTATTTGTCCCGCTTGTGCACGTATTTTGCTCTTACAATGAACATTTGCTTGGGATTTTGGCATCAGACTTGGAGTAGTTTATGGTGTAACCATGATTGTACATACCTTATGCGAGGGATGTATACATATATTTAATTTGAACTGTTGGATTTAAAATATGAAATCATAACCTTTCTTTTTTATGATTAGTTGACAACATAATAAAGTATATTTAATCTGCTACCTATATAAGCAATTATTGATGGTATATTTTGCTTATAAGTTGTGGGTGCATTATAGTAAATTTTATTTATTTTGATCTCCATCCCACTAAACGGCTTTATATATATTTTGGACCTATTAAATTGAGTTTTTCTTTAAATGCTTTTTCATTAGCAAACAAATAAAATATAGGGCTGGCATATTTTATTTATTATACTTCTATATATTATCTTTTAATTTCAATATATTTTATATTTCAATATCTTTCGATGTATTTTTATTTTTAAATCAATGATAAATTGATTGAATTTTTAATAGAAATGTCAAATATATACATATGATATAAATTAATATACTTAAAAAATTTTGTTAGCAAATTATTTAAGGAAATGTGCCATAATTTATTCTCAATTGAAATTCTTCTAATCTATTCAAAATTTTAGTTATTATTAATGTATTGACTAACAAGAATCCATATTTATATTGTAATATTATTTAGAGAATTTATTTTCATATCAGTTAAATTTGATGAATAAAAATAAATAAAAAACTACATACTAAATGATAAAGTTGCTCTTTATTAAAACTATATTCAAAATATTTATATATGTACATATATATGTATGTTTATTATATATTATATATATATAAACACATACATTAATTATATATACATAGGTACAAATATATTTATACATATAACCCCACCCCAAATCCTGCTGCGACGGCCTGCCAGGGATGGGTGGGGGTGGGGGTGGGGGTGTCGCTGAGTGCGAAAGTGTAGTTGGGGTGGTTGCGGTTTCCAATTATTATTTATATATTTATTTATAAAAATAAATTTAATTAAGTTAAATATATTTATTTATTAATATTAATAAGTATGTAACTTAAAATTATATTATCTAAAATAATAAACTTCAATTTTTCTTGCTTTAAAATTTTTACTTATTAACTAAATTTAGTTAAATTATTTTAAATATGTCTATTTAATATTATTGAGTATATAAATTAAAATTGTTAAAATTGTATTGTAGAACGATAGTTTTAGATTTTTCTAATTTTTTAAAATTTTAATTTTAATTAATAAATTAATTAATTAATTAAATTTATTCATATTATTTTGGACATATTTATTATTTAACAATATAGAGTATATAACTCAAAATTTTTAAAATTATATTATTTAAGGTAATAGATTTTTATTTTAACTTTTTTTTGGGAACATATTTACCAAGAAAAATGTATTAAGAATTTAAAATGCAAAACAATAACTTGTTGTGAAATTAACAGCAACTTATTGTAAAAAATATGTATCATTTAATTTAAAAATATCTCATATGAGTGAAGTACATCATTACCTCACTGTAGACATCCTCATCAAACTTACGCAAGTCTTTTAACTTTTCTACACTTACATGTCCCAACCATTTTATGCCATAATGCACTTAAGTAATACTAAGATGATCTTTTTTTATAGAAATATAAAAGATGTCAATAATTTGATTATTACATCTCTCTTGGGTTGAATTCTTTATCCATCAATTTTGCAATTTCATATTGAACTATTTTTGTACCTTGGGCCTTCATTAATCACTATAAAGAACATTTGACTCATTCAAATATAATAGTACATCCAATTATATCATACTAGTAATTTTGGCAAATTTTATATGTATACTAAAATTTTGTAGTGTAAACTTAATAAAATATTTATTTATTATTTATGTAGTATAATTTTTTCAAAATAATGTCACTATACTTAGTTAAAAACTTTTAAAATAAAATTTAAAGGAAAAAGTTAAAATAAAGTAAATAATTAAAGAAAAGAAGAAAATAGTAAATAATTTGAGAGGCAAAAAAGTTAGAGAGATAGAAGAAAAGAAAAATTGCCTAATTACTTTTTAAAAGTGGGATTAATTTATTAATTTATTTGAGAACATACTACTAGGACACTTGCGCTTTATACTATGTATAGTATAAAATAGATAGTACAGAAAAAGTGAATGCTTTGAAATTTTAATCTAACATTATTGTAAAATTTTGAACTTGAATCCTTTTATGCTTAAAAATTTATATTCGAATAGTCAATACTGAGGTTTATAATTAATAAAATAGCTTTGGATCATTGGTATCAATCTCTTTTCTTATTATACTTAATTAGTACAATTGTATTTAACTAGTTTTTGAAATTTAATGTGCTCAATAGTTTGATTATTGTTTTTCTTAAGGAAATGAAATTGTATTTGAATTGGGATTCAAATTCAAATTTAAGATCAATATGAAATTAATTCTAATGAAATCAAATTCAATCACTCAGGCATTAGATGCGAACTCTTTCGGGCTTTTTCTTTTTATTTTTGGGTCTCAACTCACTTATTTTGGGTGACTTATTTTTACATTTTTACTTTTACTAAGGCTGAGCACCTAAGCCTAAATGCTGACTTGGGCTTAACGGACATTCGGGTAAGACATCGACCCGACCCAGCATCAGAAATGCGACAAATGTCAACCATCTGGACGAAGATATCCCGAGACATAGTAAAAAATTCCCGATCTACCCCTCATTTTTCTTGTGTATTAAGCACGCTGGCCCTAGGGTTTCATTTTCGTTATCCACTGCTTTTTGCTGCTTCACGCTCTATTCGTCTTTCCCCTCTCTCGACTCGCCTCTCACTTCTTCTACCTCACAGCTCGCAGAGGTAATTACTATATTACCCTCTCCTTCTCCTTTGTTCTACATGTAGAGGCCAGCTTGCTTTTTCTGTGTTGGATTTTCTTTTGTTGGTCGTTTTTTGGGGATTTTTGGTTACGTGTATCGGGTGTGTAAGCGCGTGCCAGTAGAATGATTGAGCTTCGTTATTAGATCCTGCTTGTTGCTCGATTTTTATATTTATTCTTTTGATGGGTGTATTTTTACAATTTTGTAGGTTAATTTCTTTATTGGGAAAGCTCACTGTATCACGAATTAGGTTTATTGAACTTTTTGATTATTTTGTTCATCGTTTTGGTTGACTTACGGTTTAGGGATTAGGGCTTTAGATTTTAATCCTAATTTTGGGTCGGATTTTTTGTTTGCTCGTGAAAACCCTTTGTTGGATGGTATTGTTGTTTCCATTTTTCTAGTGAAAAAGCTGATCCCCATTTCCATTTTATTTCGGGAAATAAACCTGCATATGTATTTCTCTGATCGGGACTGCATTATAAATTTATTTGCTCAGCCAATGGTCTTGTTATTCTTTTCTTAGGTACATCTTAGTTATTCTCATGCTTTTGTGATGGCTACATCTCAAAAAAGATAACATATTGCTTACAGCTGATGCATGTGAACTTCATTATCAAGTAGCTGCTTTTTGTGCATATTGTTGTATCTGTCTTGATTGCTTGCAGCCGCATGTTATTAGCTCTTATACATGATGAAGTGTTGTTCTAGGAAGTTGTAGCTAAATTATCGCCTGGATTATGTGGAATGGACATGCTTACCGGAGCATTTTATCTTTCCCTTCAATCTTTCCATTTATGAGGAAGAGCAAAATCACAATGCTCTATCTTTGTTGAGCTCAAGATAAGATGGTTTAGGGAAGTCTTATTTGCGTGATTGTTGTTGTTAAGATCTTGTAAATTACTCACTATGAGAAATATGTCTGGATGCATTGGAAATTTTTTTAACTGGCTGTCCAATTCCTTATGCTGTTTAATTTCAGATGAATGTGGAAAAATTAATGAAGATGGCCGGTTCGGTCCGCACCGGCGGGAAGGGTACCATGAGAAGGTTTGTCTTTTGGTGGTACATGGCATTTTTCTCCCCTTGTATGCTTGAGTAAATTTTACAAATGAGTTTTCTGGATGAAAAGATGGATTGCAGAAGAGAATTATCTTTCAGTTCTCAAGATGCTCTAATCAAACTAGAATCCTTGGTACTTCTTTCTTGCATTTAATTGAATATCTTCTGTGGACTGTAGAAAGAAGAAGGCTGTACACAAGACAACGACAACAGATGACAAAAGGCTTCAGAGCACCTTGAAGAGAATAGGAGTGAATGCCATACCTGCAATTGAAGAAGTCAATATTTTCAAGGAGGATGTGGTTATCCAATTCATTAACCCAAAAGGTATAACTATACCACTAGAAATTCAATTTTGTCAGGACTTTCAACCCCCCTCTTTATTTGCTCTTAATTTTTGCTTTATTTTTTTCAGTTCAAGCATCTATCGCAGCCAACACTTGGGTTGTTAGTGGTACTCCTCAGAACAAGAGTAAGTTTTGCTGTCTCAGCTCCAAATCTTCTCCAAATAGCTAGCATGGTTTAATTAAGGATCCATATCAAATCTGATAGTGATTTTGTGCATTCTTTTAGTTTAACTGATTGCATCTTTGTGAATATTAAATAGGTATTTTTCTTGGTATGAGCACAAATACTCTTTTTAAAGATCAAATGGTTTTGCTCTTAAGATATTATCACATCATATACTTGTCTCTTTTGCATTTGGCATTTAACTTATATCCATGATGTTCATACCTTTTTATTCTCTGTTTCTGGTAAATATAGAAGATGCTTAATTGCTTTAACTTGCGTCTTTTCTTGTACCTTATTTATGTCATTTAATTCAATTTGACATTTCATTTGATGTGTTCTCTCAGAATTGCAAGATATTCTTCCTCAAATTATTAACCAATTGGGTAAGTGTACTTTTGCTTGCATTTGGTACTTGTTTTGCTCTGTTTCTGCAAAAATCTCAACTCAAAAGATACATTTTGTAACATTTTCAGGTCCAGACAACTTGGAGAATTTGAAAAAATTAGCAGAACAGTTCCAGAAGCAGGCACCTGCTACTGGCAGCGGTACAGCTTCTGGTGCTAGTGGGGCACCAGATGATGATGATGATGAGGTGCCAGAGCTTGTAGGTGATGAGACATTCGAAGCTGCTGCGGAGGAGGGCCACACCCACACTTCTTAAGGGCTCACTTTTTCAATTTTGTGTTATTGCCTATATTTTGAATGTTATGAAAATCTGTTTTGTTACTTTATTTGATGTCTATCATGATCCATTACCGAAAGCTGGTACTGTTTTCAATTAGTAACTTGATGCTTTCACAGAGCTTTATTTGCTATATATTCTAATGATCATAGGAAATCCTCTGGAGGCAGAGTGATCTTCACTAAGCGATTCTCTCCATGTCAAATGTGATGAGTGGGGAATTGGTGATGGTGGTGAAGAGGGTTCGTATTGTCATCCTTAATTGTGGTTTTCTGCTGTAAGATATCTCCTGATTTAAATAGATTTTCCAGCATGTGGCAAATTTTAGACCTGCTAACTTGGTGGATATTTTCACTTTATATGACTGGATTGTTACAGCGTGTCGTGTTGGGTTGGTGCATGTCGAGTTGAGATGGGAATATTATAAAATTTTGTTCTATCTGCACTCAAACCAAAAGTAATAAACTCAATAAGCCTCAATTCAAATTCAAATCTGACTTGAAGGTATTCTTGTCAATTCAAAATCAAAATCCATTTCAACTTGTAATTATTTTTTATTAATAACTCATCCAGAAAACCTGTAATATTTTATATTCAATTTAAAATTTTATTAAAAGAATCAACTTATATTAAGTTTTTGGGAAAAATTAATTTATCCTAAAATCTAGAAAAAAATTCTACCTTATATTTTGGTATTTCATATTTTGTATTATGAAGCAATTTAATAATTGTACTCATAATTTTTTATACAATACCAATAATGGTAATATTCGATTTATTATATACCAATCTAGAATTAAATTGTTAAAAATTATTAAGTCATTAATTAGAAATGCAAAAAGCATAGTGTATTTTAACATTTAATTTTAACCATATCTCTTCATAGTTATTCTTTTCTTTCATTTGAGGTTTTGTGCAAAGAATAAGTACACAACAACATTTAACTCATAAAAAATATGTATAGATACGATGCAACAATTCTTTGTTCCAGAAAACCTGTAATATTTTATATTCAATTTAAAATTTTATTAAAAGAATCAACTTATATTAAGTTTTTGTGAAAAATTAATTTATCCTAAAATCTAGAAAAAAATTCTACCTTATATTTTGGTATTTCATATTTTGTATTATGAAGCAATTTAATAATTGTACTCATAATTTTTTATACAATACCAATAATGGTAATATTCGATTTATTATATACCAATCTAGAATTAAATTGTTAAAAACTATTAAGTCATTAATTAGAAATGCA
Organism: Jacaranda mimosifolia; assembly: GCA_018894105.1. Taxonomy (NCBI): domain Eukaryota; kingdom Viridiplantae; phylum Streptophyta; class Magnoliopsida; order Lamiales; family Bignoniaceae; genus Jacaranda; species Jacaranda mimosifolia. Next base: position 8,165,899 of record CM032121.1, on the reverse strand, counting down.
AAAAGCATAGTGTATTTTAACTTTTAATTTTAACCATATCTCTTCATAGTTATTCTTTTCTTTCATTTGAGGTTTTGTGCAAAGAATAAGTACACAACAACATTTAACTCATAAAAAATATGTATAGATACGATGCAACAATTCTTTGTTCCAGAAAACCTGTAATATTTTATATTCAATTTAAAATTTTATTAAAAGAATCAACTTATATTAAGTTTTTGTGAAAAATTAATTTATCCTAAAATCTAGAAAAAAATTCTACCTTATATTTTGGTATTTCATATTTTGTATTATGAAGCAATTTAATAATTGTACTCATAATTTTTTATACAATACCAATAATGGTAATATTCGATTTATTATATACCAATCTAGAATTAAATTGTTAAAAACTATTAAGTCATTAATTAGAAATGCAAAAAGCATAGTGTATTTTAACTTTTAATTTTAACCATATCTCTTCATAGTTATTCTTTTCTTTCATTTGAGGTTTTGTGCAAAGAATAAGTACACAACAACATTTAACTCATAAAAAATATGTATAGATACGATGCAACAATTCTTTGTTCGTGCAGAATTAAATGACCAAATTTTAGGGGTGGCAATTTGGGTGGGTAGGGTGAGTTCGGATTGAGTTGAAATAGGGGTATAACACTAATTTCTTCAACCTGAATCCAATCCAACTTGATTCGTATCCAATCAGGTTCAGGTGAACCTGATTTTTATCATATCGACTTGCCAACTCAAACTCAATTCAACCTAGTCAACTTGATTTAATATAATTTTTTTGAATATTTGTTTTAATTTTTAAAACTTTTTGGTATTTTTATTTTGTAATTTTATCCATTCTTAATTATTAATATATTAAAAATAAGAATAAGGAGTTCTCATCATAACTTCACAACAATTGCTTTTTAATTTTTTTTCTTCATTAAACCTCATAATATATTGATTTTTAAGACTTCTTTTCCCTTTTATTTTTTAGTGTCTATTGGCATCTTAAGTATATTGAAATCACAAAATATCTTATTTTTAAAAATAACATAGTTTTTCAAGTTTTACTCACCTGATCTCTTTAATTTTTGTGCATTTTGTGTCAATCAGATTGTCTCTTTTAACTTCTTAAAATGACATTATTTTTTTAACTTTATATTGATTCAATGAAGCAGCACATAAATCAATAAAAATGTATCATAAAGCAAATAAGTAAAAAAGTAATTTAATTATACATATAATTTATTATAAAACTTGTTTGAATCTTTTGAAATTTTTATTATCTCATAACAAAGATAATTCTTGTCTATCTGTATATGCAAAATCTTTCGTTGCATATGGTATAAGAAAAACTACTTGGACAATTCAGTAGTCGAAGTAGTGATTTGTCAACTCTTTGCAGAACAATTTTCATGTCCACTTAGATATCCAAAAATAACCATTAGAAGCAGTCAAAAATTATAATCATCCATCCTATATGTTTGTGGAAATAGATAAGACCAAAAAATGGCAAAATAGTAATTTTAATATTGTTAAACTTCAAAATTTTAAGCTTTATTTTGTTATTTTATATTTTTACTTCTAAAAAAATTTAAATTTTATTAGTTTAATTTGGGTTGGATCGAGTTAGTTCAGGTGGGTTCAGGTTATCGTATGACCCAAAATTAAATTTCGGATTGTTCGTGTAATATAAAATTCAACCAAATCAATTTTCTTCGGGTTTTTATTTGTGTCTATCTTATTGGACCCGAATAAAAAATGAGTCCACCCAAACCCATTTTTTCGTGTGGACTTCATTGGATCCAAACCAAAAATGAGTTGCCCCAAACTCATTTTTTTTGTGTTGACCTCATATCGAATTATCGTGTCGTATTACAAATTACCACCCCTACCAAATTTGCATACTACGTTGGTTTTGCTGTAGATTTTTATTTAATGCTGATGTTCGCGATAAGTTATTCACCACGTTGTCTCTCATTTAGCAATCTTGTTAGAATTCCAGATTAATCCAAGAACAAGTTCCAAGTGGAATGATGATTGGTCTGAATTGGTTGGCCGTTGTTAAATGTTAATGAATCTGTGCCTGCTTGGCCAGATTGTGAGCAGCTTGATGCGATCGGAGATGCCTTTCTGATTGGTGTTTTATTTATAGGCGACCATGGGGTCCAGAATTGCCCCTCATCAAATACTAAAAATTAGAAATTGATATGATTGGTAAGCAATTTAGATTCGTTTATACAGAACTAAAATGTACCTGTTTCATGGAGCAGTAGATTAATTTTATATCATGGACAAGGAACTAACTGCCTTGTAAAATAATCTGTTTTAAAGAATTATATACGAGGAACATAATTCTGATTGGTTGCTTTGAGCCAATCCATGTTTGTGTCTAAGCCTAACTTGAGCCGGCTTGGTTCAACCCATTTATGAATGGACTAGTTCGACTGACATTAGGGCTGTCAATGGGCATATTCGAATCCGAATTCAATTATCAAAATTTATATTTGAATTCGATTCGAAATTCTATAGGATCTTTGTTAGTCAGTACCGTATCTGAATATGATGAATACCCAAAATTCAATTAAAAAATTGACCCAATTTATATTTTTTTTCTTTTTTTCTTTTCCTTTTTGAATTTTATAAAAATATTGTATTTATAAAGTAAATATATGTCATATTTGAATTTTTAACAATTTTTTATTATATTATAGTTCAAAAGTTAAATATTTGAATACTAAATTCCTATTTCACATTATATTAATGTATAGATGGATTATTATATGTTATTATATTTGACATTTTATCAATATCCATCTTATTTTTTAGGTTAAAGACTCAATATATATTAATAGTATTATATGGATGTTCATATAGATATTGGATCAATATAATATATAGATTTTATTTTAAAATCTTTATTAATATCATATATAAGAGTATTAATTTAATAAAAAATATTAAAGTTTGGATTCAAATCTACTACGGATCAAATTGATTAATTTCATATTCGATCCACTTATTTCGGATTAAGAATATTTATAATAGGATCTGATCCATTGGATATTTTAATCGGATAAAAATTCTAAAATTCGGATTAAAATTCGATCCATTGACAGCCTTAACTAACATCATTTAGGTCCAATCATTTGGGACAAAATCTATCCATACTGTTATATATAACAAAACTGTGTGAAGCCCGTAATTATACAAGTTTAGTTAAATTATGAATTACTATATTTTTGAGTTTGTTAATTAAATTTTAAAATTTTCGTTGGTTGTTGGTTATTAATTTGATATTATCTATTCAATTTAAAGATATCTAATTTTTTGAGATCATCTTTTTAATTGAAACAAATAATTCTGTATTTACCTCTAATACCAGAAGATTATTGGATTTTATGTACAAAATCCCTTTCATCTCTACTCTCAATATATAGAAGATTAATTTGACATTTGAACTCTATAATTTGATAAGTTTTTTATAACTTTTCTGTTACTTTAATAACTAATTTATACCTATATCACTGTATATAGAGTATTTCGAAAGTCATTTCATTAATATTCTCAATTTTTAACATTTTCCCCTCTATATCTTTTTGTGCATCTTTAATTCATTCTTCAATTTTTTTTCTATTATTCAGTTATTTCATTTTATTTTTGTTTATTTAATTTAGATATGTTACATGATGGAGTTTGGAGTAGATTTTTTGAATTTTAATGCTACAATTTTCTTTTCAGTCATAAATAAAGTCTATCCTTTACTTTTATATGTTATTAAATATGTAAACTTTTATATTTATTTATCATGTAGTTTAAGTTATCAATTCATTTATTTAATTTAAATTTTAAATTTTAAATTCACTTTTTATTCATTTAATTTTATAATTTCACGAGATAAGACATACTAATTGTTCTTAATATTTTTTTAAATTTTATTTTATTTTTATTAGTTATATTTTGTGTAATACCCCTGAAATTCGGTATTTTTGAAAAAAATAAGAATTTGAAATTCAAGAAATTGGTCGCTTAGATTTTAGGGCTTGAAAACAAATAAAAAGGACTTAATTGCAAGAATTTTGAAAGTATTGGGGTCAAATTGTATTTAGGCAAGACTCAATTGGATGACATTTTCAAATTTTGTGGTTTGCATGGCATTTGTTTTAGGTCAAAGGGTCAAATGCTAGGCACTAACTTGTTTCTGGGGGCGTGATTGAAGAAAGGCCAACTCTGAAGGATTCAATTGAAGGATACAAAAAGTTTATGGGGTCAATTTGAGAATCCAAAAAAGTTCATTATATATATTCCATATTTTCAGTTTCCTCCCTATTTTTCTTTCTTCTTCTTCACCGAAGCCCTCCTCTCACCCTCCGACGATTCCCTTCGGCAACTGCCCTTAACCCCAAACTAAATTGGTAATTAGCTTCCCCTCATCACTGTGAACCAATTGACACCACATGCACACACTTATCATTGGTGAAGTCACTAGAAATTGAGCTTGAAAGTTGGCCAACGACGGTGCTTGGTGGGTTCCTCTTTCCGATTACATTTCACGGCGAACCAATGGTAGTTCTGGTAGAGCTCAGCTCAGGGAACATCACAGTAGTCTTGGATTTGATTTTGGTCTAACGCTGGTGACGAAATTTGGAGAAAATCAACGCATCGGCGAGTGGTGGTCTGGGTGATCGGAGCTCAAATTAGGCTTCAATTCGATGGAATTTGGTAAAATTGATCGAGGGGTTTGGTTGTTTGAGCTGAAAGACAGCTTTTGGTAGTGTTGGCGACTGTCTCCAGTGGCGGTGACACGGCAGCAGTCTAAAGACAGTTTCTCCAGCTCGTCGCGGTGGTCACAGTGGTACAATTGGTTCTTGGTTTTGAGGCTCCAATAATTAGATCATGGGTATTAGAAGTTTGATGGAATGTTTATATATATATATATATATCTGCATATGTTGTAATAATTCCTTAAATCTTGTATTATGAAGGATTACATATGATTAATATATACATTTCCCCATGCATGGAGTATAATACTATCTAGTGGACCTGGATCCATATTATTATATGACAATTAGGGATTAATTAAGTTAATTAAGTGATTAAACTATGATTTGATGAAATTGGAACCCGAGAATTGATACTTGGGTAATTTGAGATGTTATGGGACTAAGACTTGGTGTATGCATGTGCCAGTACGAGTTTAGTCAACGTGGATTGTACTATTTTATGAAATATTGGGAATTATCGAGTTAATTGGAAGAGAAAATCCTAATTTTATGAATTTTGTTATTAAGATAATTGGCTTGTTATTGTTGATTTAGGATATGATACGAGGTTAATTATATAAATAAGGACTGGATTATGCCTTCTGTTAGTATCGTGTTATTATTGGAGAATATCTCTCGATTTTAGAATAGTTAATATTAAGATTGTAATTATTAAAGGTTATTGAAGATGAATAAAGATTTGGTTGTGAAAATATTATATTGGTTAGGTGACAAAGAAGTGGGACCCGCAGACCAGTAGGCGGTGATTGTAATTTCTGAGACTACGGAGGTGAGGGTCTGCCACTTTGGTCTCAATTATTCTATTTGTTCTTGTGGAAAAACCCCATAAGGGTTAAATGTGCTTATACTGTATCTGCTCATGTTTATTGAAATATGTATTTGTTTGGGTTCTTGTTTGTTATTTGCTTGCTGACTCATATACCCCTGTGAGGGATAGTGTTTGCTTGTACTCTGATTAGTTCGTTCTTGTCCGTTCTAGCACCCAAAACTCTCATTATTCGTTGGTATTGATCTATTTAATTCGTCCTCTTCGTAGTGTGTTTAGTCTTGTTGATTTGTCTGAGCTTGATTGGTATGTTTTGATTCGTTCTGTCAGTTATTTGTTTTGTACCAAGCTATTATGCCTGGGTAAGTTATGTACCAAGCTACGCTTGGGTAAGTTTTGTACCAGGTTGTTACGGTTGGGTAAGTTTTATACTAGATCGACATGCTTGGGTAAGGTCTGTACCATGTCTACAGGTTTGGGTAAGTTTGGCATCGAGTACTTATGCCTGGGTAAGTTCCGTTTGAGTGACATAAGTTTTGTACTAGGTGGTTATGCCTGGGTAAGTTTGGTTTGATCAGTATAAGTTTGTTCTGATATACTTTCAACTTATGTTAGTCGGGTTTACTTGATCGCACTTGTATCTTGCTCGTTTGAAATTGTTCATAAAGCAATAAGGAAGGAGAGTTTCCTATTTGCTTAACTTGTTATTACTTGTTTCTTAATACGTACATGTTAATTGTTAAATTCCAATCTGTTGAGTTGATTCTTCCTCGACAGATCCCTATTGTTATGGTTATTATTATCCCTCACTAAGTCCTTTGGACTTGCCCCTATTTATTTTGATTATTTCAAACAGGGATTAAGTGGAGGATTGGACTCTAGGCAGGACACGAATATTTTGTAAGGTGTTCAATGTATATATGGAAATTATCTGATCGCTAAGCTTAAACTCAAGACGCTATGATATATCATGTTGATGTGGTAGAATTAAGGAATGTAAATATTTTGTTATGTAAGAATGTGAATTATGGCATTTACTTAGTGGGTTGATGAGTTTGTTAACTTTGAAATTCCGTTGCTTCTGATAATTTGAATTTGAGATTTTATGGCACGTATTTGGTATATGTGCTGCTGTATGTTACAGGATTGTTTGAGGTTTGAATTTATTATCTTGTGACCGGTTTGTTTAAGTTGGAATCCACTGTTACCTCTTATAAGCTTGAAATGTTTGATTATGGACTATTTATTGAATTGTAGGTTCAATTTAAGATTGAACTGGGTGGCGTCCCAACTTAGGTGCTATCATGAGTGGGGGCATTACATGTGGTATTAGAGCCTAGATTTGTCGATAACATAGGCATTTGGGTATTATTGAGATTTGTGACTGAACTTTTGATTAGGTTAGTTTGAGGATGAATTTAGTTATGTTTTGCATTGAGAAGATCCTATGTGATTTAAGGAATGGAGATGAATTGATCAGTCAGTATTAGGAGATGAGTTTAGTATTATAAGATGCTTATAGGATCTTGTGGTATATTGTAGAATGATTAGACTTGCATGTCTATGAGTCTGATTTGATCTTATCTAAATTTTTCTTTCTTTTATTTGTAGAAGCTTAGTAGAGTTGGTAATAGTAATGGCATCACAAAGAAGTTCGGATACACTCGTTCCACCTAGAATTGGACGATGGGGTAGGCCTCCTGGGCAGAGGGTCATTAACCGACGAGTTCCTATGAGGGAAGCACCTGCCCACCCCCAGCTGATACTAGAAGATGAAGTTTCTCAAACTCCTCATATGGATCAACTCACAGTAGATCCCCTGGCAGGGTCTAAACATCGAGAAAGACAGAGATGTAGGCAACTTGACCACTAACCGGCAGTTAGAGCTGGGGTAGCAGAAGCAGTTATAGAAGACTGAGCTTTGGAACAATTCCTTCGTTTCAATCCCCTGAAGTTCTTGGGAGGTCTTGATGATAGAAAGGCTGAGGACTGGATCGAGAGTTTAGAGGTTATTTTTGAGACACTGCGCTATTTGGATGAACAGATGGTTCGATTTGCCACATTCTTTCTGGAAGTTTCCACTCGGAGTTGGTGGAAGATGATTGATCAAAGATGGATGGCTGAAGGATCCTGCTGAACTTGGGAGAATTTCACTTAAGACTTCATGAACAAATTTGTGCCAGAAGTGGTGAAACAGGCCAGAGAAAGGGAATTTATGAACTTTGTAATTGGGGCATAGTCTGTAAGTCAATATGAGGCTACTTTTAGCTAATTGATGCAATATGCTCCCTACATACAAGATGATGAAGGTCGACAGGTTCGACGATTCTTACAAGGGCTGCAGCCAGAGCTTAGGCAAGGGTTGGCCATTTATGACTTGCTAAATCTCAATTGAGTAGTAAGCAGAGCACTGCAACTTGAGTCGGAGCTATAGGAAATATGAAAGATTGAGAACAAGTGCCACAAGGAAAAGATGCGCTTCGAGGAGCAGAGTGATATTGGCATAAAGCAATCGAGACTCCAGGTTGAAAGCACTATCCAATGAGCCCCTCAATATGGTGAGACTGCAAATTTAGCTAAAGGAATAGCTTGGAAACAATGTGGATTTTGTGGAGGACTTAACCATGACGAGTTTGGATGCTGGAAGAAACAGGGTGGATGCATGGACTGTGGTAGTGGCCAATATTTTCTCAAGGATTACCCTAGAAGGAGAGACCTAATGCCTATAGAAAAAGGGAAGCAGGTAGCAAAAACTAGCAGGAGACCGAAAATACGAGCTCGAGCCTATGCCCTGACAGGAGAAGAAGTACCAGATCTTACTGAGATGGTAGGAGGTACAGTTTCTAGCTCTGAAATATATGATAATGCCATATATTATCTTGGTGTTTTACATTCTATTACTTGTTGCATTTCCTCAAATTAAATATACAATATGAGACTATGGTTTAGTAGAAAAGTTCGAACACCCTTAAAAATAGGGTTAATAATAAACACCATGTGTCGGGATTGTCAGATGGCGATTGGGGATGGGATAGAGGATTGATCCCTCTAAGATAGATATGGTAGTCAACCGGAAGAGACAAGAAAAACATGATAGAGTTTGTAGTTTTCTGTGTCTTGTCAGCTGTTAATGAAAATTATGAAGAACTTTTCTAATTAGCTGACACGTTGACTAAATTAACTGAGAAAGGCTAGAAGATTGGAGAGCCTGAGTTCAATGCCATACCAAGATATCCTTCTGTTCCATAGGAAATATGTGTACCAGAAGAAATAGAATAAAGTTCGCTAGTGAGGCGCACAAGTTAAGATACACGATGCATCTGAGAAGCACGAAAATGCATTTGGACTTAAAAGAGCAATTCTAGCATAATGTAATGAAAAGAGGATGTAGATCGACTAATCAAATCTACTTATTTTCTGTCGATCGGAATAGTACTCATATAAGAATTTGGGGACCAGATTCTCTTAAGGGGGGAGTCTGTAACACCCTTGAAATTTGGTATTTTAAAAAAATAAGAAATTAAAATTCAAGAAATTGGTCTCTCAGATTTTAGGGCTTGAAAACAAATAAAAAGGACTTAATTGCAAGAATTTTGAAAGTATTGGGGTCAAATTGTATTTAGGCAAGACTCAATTGAATGACATTTTCAAAATTTGGGGTTTGCATAGGCATTTATTTTAGATCAAAGGGTCAAATGTTAGGCACTAACTTGTTTTGGGGGCGTGATTGAAGAAAGGCCAACTCTGAATGACTCAAATGGAGGATACAAAAAGTTTATGGGGTCAATTTGAGAATCCAGAAAAGTTCATTATATATTCCATATTTTTAGTTTCCTCCCCATTTTTCTTTCTTTTTCTTTACTGAAGCCCTCCTCTCACCCTCCAGTGATTCCCTCCTGCAACTGCCCTTAACACCAAACTAAATCGATAGTTAGCTCCCCCTCATCACCGTGAACACGTTGATACCACATGCACACACTTATCACCGGTGGAGTCATAAAAAATCGAGCTTGAAAGTTTGCCAACGGAAGTGCTTGGTGGGTTTTTCTTTTTGGCGACATTTCACGGTGAACCAAGGGTGGTTCTGGTAAAGCTTAGCCTAGGGAACATCACAGTAGCCTTGGATTTGATTTTGGTCTCACGTCGGCGATGAAATTTGGAGAAAATTGACGCAGCGGCGAGTGGTGGTTTGGGTGATCGGAGCTCAAATTGGGTTCAATATTTCAACGGAATTTGGTAAAATTGATCGAGGGGTTTGGTTGTTTGAGTTGAAAGGTAGCTTTTGGTGGTGTTGTTGACTGTCTCCAGCAGTGGATCGCTGCCAATGGTACCAACGTGGCGGCGATCTGAAGATAGTTTCTCCACCTCATCGTAGTGGTCACAGTGGTACAATCGGTTCTTGGTTTTGAGGCTCCAATAATCAGATCATGGGTATTAGAAGTTGGATGGAATGTTTATATATATATATTATGCATGTCGTAATAATTCCTTAAAATCTTGTATTATGAAGGATTACATATGATTGATATATATGTTTCCCCATGCATGGAGTATAATACTATCTAGTGGTCCCAGATCCATATTATTATATGACAATTAGGGATTAATTAAGTTAATTAAGTGATTAAACTATGATTTGATGAAATTGAAACCCGAGAATTGATACTTGGGTAATTTGAGATGTTATGGGACTAAGACTTGGTGTATGCATGTGCCAGTATGAGTTTAGTCAACCTGGATTGTACTATTTTATGAAATATTGGGAATTATTTAGTTAATTAGAAGAGAAAACCCTAATTTTATGAATTTGGGAACTAAATAGTAATAATCTGGTTATTAAGATAATTGGCCTGTTATTATTAGTTAATGATATGATACGAGGTTAATTATTTAAATAAGGACTGGATTATGCCTTCTGTTAGTACCATGTTATTATTGGAGTATAGCTCTCGATTTTAGAACAGTTAATTGTAAGATTGTAATTATTGAAGATGAATAAAGAATTGATTGTGAAAATATTATTTTGGTTAGGTGACAAAGAAGTGGGACCCGCGAACCAATATGTGGTGATTGTAGTTTCTGAGACTACGGAGGTAAGGGTCTGCCACTTTGGCTTCGATTATTCTATTTGTTCTTGTGGAAAAGCCCTGTGAGGTTAAATATGCTTGTACTGTCCCTGCTCATGTTTATTGAAACCAGTATTTGTTTGAGTTCTTGTTTGTTTTTTGTTTGCTGACTCATATACCCCTGTGAGGGATAGTGTTTGCTTGTACTCTGATAAGTTCATTCTTGTCTGTTTTGGCACCCAGAACACTCGTTATCCGTTGGTGTTGATCCGTTTGATTCGTCCTCTTCGTAGTGTGTTCAGTCTTGTTGATTTATCTGAGTTTGATTGGTACGTTTTGATTCGTTCCATCAATTATTTGTTTTGTACCAAACTGTTATGCCAGGGTAAGTTATGTACCAAGCTGATATGCCTGGGTAAGTTATGTACCAGGTTGTCACGCTTGGGTACGTTTTGTACCAGATCGACATGCTTAGGTAAGTTTTGTACTAGGTCTACAAGTTTGGGTAAGTTTGGTGCTAGGTAGTTATGCCTGGGTAAGTTCAGTTTGAGTGACATAAGTTTTGTATCATGTGGTTACGCCTAGGTAAGTTTGGTTTGATTAGTATAAGTTTGTTTTGATATGCTTTCAACATATGTTAGTCGGGTTTGCTTGATCGTACCTGTATCTTGCTCGTTTGAAATTATTCATAAAGAAATAAGGAAGGAGAGTTTCCTATTTGCTTAACTTGTTATTACTTGTTTCTTAATTCGTACCTGTTAATTGTTAAATTCCAATCTGTTGAGTTGATTCTTCCTCAACAGATCCCTATTGTTATGGTTACTATTATCCCTCACTAAGTCCTTTGGACTTACCCCCGTTTATTTTGATTCTCTCAGACAGGGATTAAGTGAAGGATTGGACTCTAGGCAGGACACGAATATTTTGTAATAGATCAGGTGTTGAATGTATATATAGAAATCATCTGATCGCTAAGCATAAACTGAAGATGCTATGATATATCATGTTGATGTGGTAGAATTAAGGAATGTAAATATTTTGTTATGTAAGAATGTGAATTATGGCATTTACTTAATGGGTTGACGAGTTTGTTAAGTTTGAAATCCGTTGCTTCTGATAAGTTGAATTTGAGATTTTGTGGCACGTATTTGGTATATGTGCTGTATGTTACAGGATTGTTTAAGGTTTGAATTTATTGTCTTGTGACCAGTTTGTTTAAGTTGGAATTTGCTGTTATTTCTGATAGGCTTGAAACGTTTAATTATGGACTATTGATTGAATTGTAGGTTCGATTTAAGATTGAATTGAGTGGCGTCGTAGCTTAGGTGCTATCCCTAGTGGGGGCGTCACATTTTCTCTTCAACCATTCACAAATTCTGTTATTTAATTTTTATTTTATTTAAATTATTAGACATTTAGTGTCCGTTTACTCATTATTTGAGTCAAGTTATTTATTTATTTATTTATTAAATTTTATATTTTACTTTTAAATTCTCTTTTTTTTTTTGTTCGTCCAATTTTATAATTTTATAGGATGAAATTTATTCTTTGATTTTAATATTTTTAAAATTTCTTTTACTTTTAGAATATTAATAATTTTGGAAGTATGTCATTTAGTTTTTACTTTTTTATTCACATATATATATATATGTAATCATGTATGTATAAGTATGTATAATTCTCTTTTTAGAAATTTTATATACTACTTCATCAATATCCTTAAATATTTCTTAATCTATCTAAAAAAATTATAAGATGGTTGTATCTATAGAAATTACACCAATTATGTAGCGTTTCGTATTTGTTTTTTAATTTTTAAATCTTAATCAATTGAGATTAGTTAATTATTTAGGAATAATTAGATTTTATTTATTAGAACTACCTTGGATTCTTGTTCAAAGCTAACTAGAAAAAAAGAAAATGAAATAAATAATAATATATAAGCAAATATGTAGATAAAGATAGAATTTCATCAATTCTAATCCTTGTAGAACTCATAATTTATTAGGTCTCCTTCTCCATATCACATTCAAATCACTTCTTCTACTCAATAATGTACATTCAAATCTTCAAATTTTCAAAAAAATATTTTTCTTAGAAAGTCCTCAACCATTCCCATCCTTTGGAAAAAAAAAAAAAGGGAATCCCAAACAGTAAGACAAGGAAGAAGATCACTAGGAAATCTCGACACTCTTCATTCTTGTTCACTCTTCTAGTAAGTATGATTCTATATTTAAATTATTATTGAAATATAAATATTTTATAAGTTATAATTCGTAACGTTTGTATTCTTTATGCATATAATATTTGTGCAGTTGAAGTTGCTGCTATTAGGTTTTGATTTTCAAATTCTAGGGTTAAAAGTTTTATATCAGTTCATGCACCAAATTCAGGTAATGTTATTTCAAAATTTTTCTATACAATATTCAATGTGTTTAGAACATACAGTAAAATTTTATGTTTAAAAAATCCTGAAAATTTTCTACTAAATTGAGTGGCGAGTCTAAATAGTTTCTTTTTAAAATTTTATTTATCCAATGAAACCAAAGAATTTTTAGTTGAAAATTTTATTATGAAACTTTCATGTGTTTATAATATTAGTCTAAAATTTTAAAGTCTTAGACCCTATAGTTATGTTTTTAAAAATCTTTAGGTATAACTGCTTTAGTGCTAGTCGAGTTGGATCACTATCTTAAATTTGGGGGATTTGCTACGTATAATAATTGAAGTATCTTATTTTATTAACTTTTGTAAAATTAATTTTAAATTTTTCTACAATAATCCAGTAACACTAGAACCCAAAAGTTTTTATTTTATGAAATACATTGATATGCCACGTTAGAAATCTTCCTATAGAAAATATCCATTTATTTTCACGATAATATTGTAATGCATTTTTCTCTTAATTCCAAATTGAATTTGGAAAAGCTTTCAATACATAAATTATAGACCTATCTCATAGGTTTTGACAGGATTTCGAATCACCTTTATCCAAATCATGTCGTGAAAGTTATAGCTTAAACACAATCAAGTATCATATCGAAAAATTTCCTGAAAATGGAAAATCTGTTTTTGCACCATTGTTGCCTCTTAAACTCGAGTTTTCTCTCTCGTATTAGCCAATTTAGACTGTGTCATCAACATAAAATTTTTAATACTCTTTCTTAGCTTTCTAATACCACAAGAATCGAGTCAATCGGATATCTAGAAAGAAAGTTATGAGCAAATCAACAAAGTATGCACGAAAGGACAAATTCTTAATAAGTTTTGCGAGTATGTATACACTAGGCTATGACATATATTGACTCCTAAGAATTGACCCACCCCTGAAGTATTTAAATAGAATAGAAATATATTTATTATAAACAATATAGTGCTATGATTAGTCTACTCAGTTTTCCCCTTCTTCACTCTAATGTTGTGGAAACTTTTTGTTAGTATTGGTTTTAGAGTTTCATTGATCATTGTCTTAATTTTGTTGGATGAATTTGAGATTAGAATTCGTGGATCGAATTAGAATGTTAATTGAATTGGATACTACTTTTGTGCCAGCAAGTGTTTTGGGACTTAAGATCGATCTTATTGACAAGTATTGTGAGTGCCTAAATTTACAAATATTATATGCTATTATGTTTCAAAACCAGAAGGATATATGCTATAGTATAATCCACTCATAACTTGTTTTTAGTGACACTGCAATATAAGTATATTCCACTGCACATATGAATATTTTATTTCGTGATAAAAGAAAAGCAATTTCTTTTAAAGCTATTGATGTTATTTTAGCTTGTTTTTAGACTAGCTGTTAAATACGATGATCAACACTGATTATTGAATTTACTGTTACTGCTACTATTACTATTAGTTGGACTCAACTTGGTTTGGATGTGCGAGAGACTTCACCGAGCGGCAGTAGGGTTGCCAGTTGAACCCCAATCCCCCCAGGGCCTAATCCCTCCAGCCCACAACAAAAGCCGTTTGTGGCTTAGGTGGGTCGTAGGATTTCTCGAGGGCTTAGGCTTGGGCACTGTTTGGTAAGGTCGCACCTTGTCCGAAATGATAATGGACTGTTACGATGAGAGTCATAAGATTGACTTGCTACAACAAACACTGGTTCGATCATCGCATTTAACTGTTGCACTATTAAAAATGTTTATTAATATATTTCTATTTTACTATTGTATAACGCATGATTGTTTTTCATCGTTCTTTTTGAATGTTTATCACTAAGCATCATTTTTATCATGATATATTCTTGAACTCACATTGCACACTTTTGGCATTCACTGAGTCCTTTACTCATACTCTACTTTATTTTAACTTCCTTTTGGTAGACTTAGATGTCCTAGCCCTAGTGAGGAGAGGGAACCTACTTTTGATGAGGATCAGAACTGAAGTATGTTGGGACTTTTGCAGTAGTCTTAGCATTTGATGATGTTAGCTTGTTAGTTTCCTTATGGATTTTAGTTGAGGTTAGAGTATTATTATTTGAGTTTTATGTTGCAAGATTTATTAAATTTATTTTGAATACTCGGTGTTCTTTTATTTAAGATTATGATTTTGGATTAGATGACCTTTATTTTTGGAATTAAGTTTCACGCCTCAAGATTAGACTACATGGTTTGAATTTGGGGCATGACAAATCTGCAATGAAAGAAGCCCCATTAAGCTTGCCAAGGTGGCCCTCAACTAAAACCTTTTAATGCTTAAGTCAGTAAATTGGAGAGAGTGAAAGGAATATTTAGCTTGGGGAAAATTAAAAAATGAGGGCATACTTTTCAGAGGGTATCTCAGGACCTATTTTTTAGGAGACCAGAGAATGCTTTCTCGGTCTTTCTCCTATTGGATCCCCAGGAAAGGCTTTTCCCCAAAGGGAAAAAGTAGTCTTTAGAAAATATAAAGCAAATCTGCTTGAAGACTGATTTGATGGGTAAAGGTGCACACTTTCTCTATCGTTTGACAACTTTGGTTCGGACTATGAGTGGCGCAGTCAAGTAATAATAGGATGTATAACACCTTGTAGGCATTAATAGCCATTGCTTTACTGTGAGGTCGAATACTTCAAGAATGGTGAAGCCGGATTAGGGAGAGACTTGGCACCTTATGCGTTCTTTCGGGATGGTATACTGTGAGATGTCAATCTGATTCAATGGAGGTCGGAATTCTTCATTGTCATTTTTGAGTGCGAATGGCAGCGGTTATGAGGTCATATTCAACTCCTATTCCAGTGAGAACTTTCATAACAAGTTCTTTAGAACTCATGGGATAGTCAGAGATGGCTATTTCATCCGCGATAGATTGTATCTCGTTGAGATAATAGCAATGGGATGGGAGTTTTGACATATCAATTTTTGGCCAATTGAAAAGTGATACGTGTAAAATAATATGCTAGTTATTAATTTAAAATTTTCTATTTATATTTTGGAATTTACTAAATTTAATTTCAAAAGATAAATAATTAATTTTAATTAATACTCTAGTAATTATTTTATGTCCAAATCAAATATTGACAAGTGTTAAAGATGAAGTGTCTACGTTTTTGGACCAATCAAATCAAAGATATTTGATATTATCTTATCAAATAGATAACTATCAAAGAAGTTCAAGACAATCTAGAAGTCTTCCTTCAAGCATCTATATAAAAGGGATGACCAAAGCTCATTCAACACACAACAAAAATTCCAGCAACTGAGAAGAACTTTGAAGGAGTCTATCAATTCTCTCAATCAAATTAAGGAGATCCACGGCGTTCAAAGTGTTCTTCACTGAGCTCATCATATTCTGGCATTTGATTTGAGATTACGGTGTGGAGCCCTGGAATTGGAGTTATTTTAAATTCAAGGAGATCCACAACGTTCAAGGCGTTCTTCGCGGAGCTTATATATTTCGGCGTTTGATTCAAGATTAAGGTGCGGAGTCATTGAACTGGCGTTATTTCTTCAAATCAAATTTAAGGGGACCCAAGACATTCGAGGCGTTCTTTGCGGAGCTCATCAAATTTCAAGATCATATTTGGAAGAAAAGAATCTGAGGATTAGATTAGAGATTGAATCCACAGTTGATTAATTGCTTTTAATTTAATTTTATTTGTACGAATTTTCTTGTCTAGTAATTTTATTTATTGCAGACAAAGAAATTTGTTGTTACAAATTGTGGCACGCCCAGTGGGACGATTTCTACCTCTCATCTCTTTCCTTCATCAAGATTGAAGTATCAAATGGCCGCCAACAAGATTGCTGCATTGAAAATTACTACCTCAAATTCCTCAAGTGTTGGAGCAAAAAGTGTTGGCGTCATCACAAGAAATATGTCCAATAAGTTTCAATCATCTTCGGAGGTGGCTCCTTCACTTGCTGTGGAAATGATGTTGCCGCATTTTATTAATATAAATAAAGAAGATAGAGACTTAAAGGAAGAATCCTCATCATCCATTCCCCACTCAACATCAAATTCCTTGAGCATGGCGACGACGATGGTGACAAGTGTTACAACTTTGGAGGAACAAATTGCAAATTTGACGAAGGCTGTTGAAGGACTCATGAAGCATGTCTAAGAGCGAAACTTTCATTTCTCCAAATTGATGAGCAGAGTGGACAATCTGGATGCAAGTTGCATGATGGAGAAACAAATTGAGGCTCAGGACGAAGGCGAAACATCTACAAAGAAATAGCCAA
Organism: Jacaranda mimosifolia; assembly: GCA_018894105.1. Taxonomy (NCBI): domain Eukaryota; kingdom Viridiplantae; phylum Streptophyta; class Magnoliopsida; order Lamiales; family Bignoniaceae; genus Jacaranda; species Jacaranda mimosifolia. Next base: position 8,148,615 of record CM032121.1, on the reverse strand, counting down.
CTGAAAATGAAAAGACTACAACAAAAGAACTAGAAGTTTCCACTGGATTAATTCCCAACAACCCACTGAAGGAGTTTATCAGGGAGACTATCAAAGACAAGCTTAATGAAAGTTCTAAGTCGTCTATGACTTACTCTAAGCCATATACTTAAAGGATTGATAAAAAATGCCAATTAGTTACTAACCCCCAAAGTTTTAGCAATTTGATGGCAAAGGCAACCCAAAGTAGCATGTGGCTCATTTTATTGAGACTTGTAATAATGCCGGGACATATGGAGATCATTTGGTCAAGCAATTTGTTCGATCATTAAAGGGAAATGCTTTTGATTGGTATGTTGACTTGGAGACAGGCTCTATCGATAGTTGGGGGCAATTGGAACAAGAGGTCCTTAATCGTTTCTACAACACTCGAAGGATAGTTAGCATGATTGAACTCACCAACTCTCGCCAGTGAAAAGAAGAGCCAGTCATTGAATACATCAATCACTAGAGAAATTTGAGTCTTAACTGTAAAGATCAATTGTCGGAGGCTTCAGCAATTGAGATGTGCATCCAAGGAATGCATTGGAGTCTTTGCTACATACTTCAAGGAATCAAACCAATAACCTTTGAAGATTTGGCAATGCGCGCACATAATATTGAAATGAGCATGAATTTTAATGAACAAGAAGACTCAAGTGATGCTGATGATGAAAATATTGGGGGGAAATTAATTTTCATTTCCAAATTCCAAATGCTCCTCAATATGATCCTAAACTGTCAATAATGCTCACAGATAAGAGCATAAACTATCTAAAATTTTCAAGTCTCTATCTAAGTCTCCAAGTCCAAGAATCAAAATTTTAAGTTCTCCAAATCAAAGACTTAAGTCTCCAAGTCTTAAAATTCAAGATCATGTCTCAAGTATTCAAATCAAGGCTCAAGTTTTGAAGTCTTCAAATTCAAAACTCAACTTTGCAAATCTTTGAATCCACGACTCAAGTCTTCAAGTCTCCATATGTCCAAATTCAAGAGTCAAGTCTTCAAGTTTCTAAATCAAAGACTCAAATCCCAAGTCTTCAAGTAGTCTTCAAATTTCAAATGCTCCTAGATACGAGCATAAACTATTTGAAATTTTTAAAATTTTCCCATGTGCTCCTTGATAAGAGCTTAAATTGTCAATAAGGCTCCTAGATACGAGCATAAACTATCTATATATTCAAAGTCTCCCAAACTTTCAATAAGGCTCCTATGTACGAGCATAAACTATTTAAATATTCAAATTCTCTCCATGTACTCCTTGATAAGAGTGTAAACTATCTATTAAGTCAAACTCAAGTAAAGTATTTGACATGAGTATAAATTGTCAATCAAATTCAAGTGAACTCCTTGACACGAGTATAAAATGTCTATTCAAGTTAAATATATTCTTTGACACACGAGTCTAAACTGTATGTTACTCCTGGCCAGCATGAATATAGACTGTGTACAACACCCTCCTCAAAAGGATATTTACTTTGAATTATGTTATGACTTGATCCTTTAATTAGGCACCATAGCTCGAGAAATGCATGGAGGATGTTCTTGTCGCAAACATATTGAGAGAAAAGGAAACCTTCTCAAATACTTCAAGCCTTGCCTCTTTTGTGGATGATTGGTATATCTTTCACCAAGCCTTGAAGTGGGGGCATTTGTAGACATATCAATTTTTGACCAATTGAAAAGTGACACGTATAAAATAATATGCTAGTTATTAATTTAAAATTTTCTATTTATATTTTGGAATTTACTAAATTTAATTTCAAAAGATAAATAATTAATGTTAATTAATACTCTAGTATTTATTTTATGTTCAAATCAGATATTGACAAGTGTTAAAGATGAAGTGTCTACGTTTTTGGACCAATCAAATCGAAGATATTTGATATTATCTATTGGTATATGATATTATCTCTTAATATTTGATATTATCTTATCAAATGGATAACTATCAAAGAAGTTCAAGTCAATCTGGAAGTCTCCCATCAAGCATCTATATAAAAAGGATGACCAAAGCTCATTCAACACAACAAAAATTCCAGCAAGTGAGAGGAATTTTGAATAAGTCCATCAATTCTCTCAATTAAATTTAAGGAGATCCACAGCGTTCAAGGCGTTCTTCACGGAGCTCATCATATTCTGGCGTTTTATTCGAGATTAAGGTGCGGAGCCCTTGAATTGGCATTATTTTAAATTCAAGGAGATTCACGATGTTCAAGGCATTCTTCGCGGAGCTTATATATTTCGGCGTTTGATTCAAGATTAAGGTGCGGAGCCATCGAATTGGCGTTATTTCTTCAAATCAAATTTAAGGGGATCCAAGACATTTAAGGCTTTCTTTGCGGAGCTCATCAAATTTCAAGATCATATTTGGAAGGGAAGAATCAGATAATTGGATTAGAGATTGAATCCACAGTTGATTAATTGATTTTAATTTAATTTTATTTGTATGAATTTTCTTGTCTAGTAATTTTATTTATTGCAGACAAAGAAATTTGTTATTATAGGCAGCTTTTAGTATGACGAAGACTATAAACACGAGATTGAGATTTATTGGCGTATGAAGTCTCAAGATGAGTCCATCCACAAGTGAACTTTAGGACGTGGCCACCAAGAGTGCAATGGTAGCATCAGTAGATGCCATGATGGCATGGCGGATAAAGCCATCTTGGCAGCGCCACCAAGAGTGCTATTCGGGATCTATCTTCGGTAGGTAGGGAAGGGTGCCTTCGATAAATGGCAGCATATTGTATCCAAGAAGGAATTCTATTAGAGCTCTCTATGTGAGATAGTTTCGGCTGCTTGCAAGTTTAATGGGCAACTAGGTGCCAGGATTGATGGTGATATACTATCCAGATTGTGTGAGGGGGTTGAGAACACATGAAGATGGTTGAACTGATGGGGAAGTGGTTTAGGTGTTCTCTTTTTCAAGTATGGTGTTTCTGGTGGCAGAGAAACTAGTGGTTGTCATTGTCGACTAGGTGGAGAGAAGATGATTTGCAGGGATGAATCAGTTGTGCTCTTTAGAGCATGAGGGCTCTGGTACCATAAAGAGACACAGCCAGATAACACTGAAAAGCCACACTCAAGGTATTACATTCAGTCACTTTAAATATACATTGGTACAATAAGATTTTCTAAACTATTAAAAGGAAAGCAATAAGAAAGTTGCTAGAAATCAGGGGAAATATTTAAATGAAGAAGGAAATATTTAGTTTCCTTCAATAAGTATGAGAGGAAAATGATACCTATATTCTTGTATTTGGTTTGGGTGATTGAAATTGGGATTGCATTTGAAATCTCTTTGATAATTCTTTTATGCACTAAATTTTGAATTATATATTAATGTCATCGCTGATGGAATTACTGTACTAATTATATAATGGAGAAAAATGTTACCAATGATTATATCCAGCCCTTTTATTCATGTCATAGCCATGAGGAGCTTGAAACAAAATAACCAAAATTTAGAGGCCTAATGAGATTACTTATAATTAATAAATTCTAATATCTCGAACCAACCATAAAGTTGTCTACAAAATTAACACATTTAGGTTGGTTAGCTTATGACCAATAATCATAATCTCGATTTTAGCCCAATTAATTAATGGAATCTATTTTGGCTCAGTCTAAACTTTTGCGTGAAAATTGAAAAGCATACCTCTTATGTGCCTTGTGCTATGGTTGTTAGTGTTGTCCCTACATCGGTGAAATAAATAAATTGTGGTCTCTATATATGGTCTTGGACATTCCTCACCTCTTGAGCTAGCTTTTGGGGTTGAGTAAGGCCCAAGGTTCATTCTTTAACATGGTATCAAAGCCACATATTCCCGATGTTGGGCTACCCAGTATTGTTGGGCCATCCATTTCATGTTATTCCACGCTCCAGATGTTCATTCCTGGGCGTGTGCGGGGTGTGTTAGTGTTGTCCCACATCGGTGAAATAAATAAGTTGTGGTCTCTATATATGGCCTTGGAATCCTTATCTCTTGAATTAGCTTTTGGGGTTGAGTTAGGCCCAAGGTCCATTCTTTAACAATGGTTGATCAAAAAAACAAAAAAAATGTGCCTTATGCTATTGTCATCCAAGATATTTGTTGAAAGGTGGTTGTGTTACGTTTAAAGTGAAATGATAGTTTTTCGAGAAAAGAAGAAAGAAGAGCTTCTATTTTAAGAAACGAAGTTTTGTCTGGTATCCCGAAAATGAAATAGAAAGAATAAATTTGGGATGAAGGGATTACCTCTTGATTTTTTAAGGGTAGAGTACATCCCCCTCCCCTATGGTTAGGCCTAAGATTATATACTTCTTGACTAAAACTGTAAATGGATATTCGAAAATTTGTTTATTGTTCATATTTGTGTCCATTTATATAAAATTTATTCGTATTGTTTAAAGCGGATATTATCCATATTTGATTAGTAGATATCCAATTATAAATGGATACAAGTATGATATATACATATCCGATCCATAGCAAGTACCACCTAATAAACAATTAAAGGTTGGTTGGTCTATTGGTGATGCTTTGATTCATAGCAAGTACCACCTAATGCAACCTTGGCACCATTAGTATTTTCACATCTAATGCATATAATCTAAATCCAACCCTAGAATATTTAGGATCATTCCTATATAATAATCCGGCACAAAATGACAAAAATTGTGTATTTAGAGAATAATAGAGAATAAAAGATTTTAAAGCCTTAGAAGATTGATGTTTGAATTGGAAAAGTGTAAATTTACGTATCTTGCAAATGCTATATGTGTCGTCAAACTGATTTAATTTAAACAAGAATCTTTTCATAAATATTTGTAGCCATGAACGAAATTTCAAGGCTAAAGCACGAAATTTTTTTCTTTTAATTTTTAAATCTTTTAAATGAGATTTTCAATATCAAAAGTAAAATAATAGTTAAAAATTAATTCACCAATTATTTTATAAGTTGCATATTTTGCATATTGCATTTATTTTACACAAAGGTTAAGGGTACAAATTGGAATGACATTGATACAATGTTCATAGAATATTACGATAAGGGAGTAGCTAGGGACGTAAACACATCGAGTTTTTGAGTGCAGGATTGATTATTTAAATGAGCTGGAGTTAAGCTCTGCGAACTTATTAAATTGAGCTCAAACAAGTTCAAATTTATTTACAAAAGAATTAATAATTAATTTAATTTCAAAATGATACTATTATTTTAAGCAATTGTTTATGAAGAAATCTTTAGTAGAAGCATTTATCTACGAAGTTGTTGCTTCTTTAATTAAGTTGCCATGGGTATTTGGGAACCAAAAAAAAGAATAATGACACCTATATGGCACCACATTTGTAGCGCATGTTCATGAGGTACCTGTTTTCGATTGAGGTGCTACTCCAATCTTATTCACATTAATTAAAAATAGAATACGCACCCCTAAAGTATTTAATTTAAATAATTCCATAACAACCCAAAACCATTAATTCCAACTTACTATTATATTCCATTATATATCATTTCCTAAGGGCTACAAAACCATCATATAGTTACTAGTATCACAAATCCATATTTACGTAATATCTATATCAACAACAACTGAGTTCAACTTAACATCCTTGAACCAACATAGCATGTCATATACGTGTGTACAGCTAGCTACCAACACATGCAATTATTTATACTAGATACAATTATGAACGACATGGTTGCTGCTCCTTAATTTGTATCTAGGAAAAAGAATCAATAACATGTAGGAGGAGTAAGTCCTAATACTTAGTAAGGTGAAATAAAAGTCAGTTTAATCATATAAAAAGAAGGAAACTAACAAGTGTACTAGTGAAGCCTAAATAAGATAAAATACAGGAAAAATGATCAAACAAATCAAAGTTCATAGAACGAGACAATGGTAGAAGATGAGTTTAAGCCTGTGATAAGCATAACAACTAGGGTACAAAATTTCAGGTAATAACAAACAACACGAGAACGAAGATATCAATACAAATTTAATAACACAAATAATAAAATAGAACTCGTCAATGAAAATTATGGCTAAACAATCAAAAGGGTTATTGGTGATCTCCAACCTTATGACTCCCTAGAATATCAAAAAAGGGGATTCTCTATTCCTTTATTTTCTGAGTGATTAGCTCAACACAACAAACACACATGCACACACATGGCATGGCCTGCCGCATGTCGATCCCTCATTCATAGATAGTTAACCTCCAACTACCATGAGGTAGGATCATCAATGGGTACAAGCCGAGAGACTAGCTACTGTTTGTCCGTTTTACCTAATCGTCTTTCCAAGCTTAGCCCCAAGTCCAAAACTCCCCAAAGGTACCAACAACAATTAACAATTCCAACAGCCGAATAAAAGTCAAACAATAATTAATCGATTGGCATGGCCATTTCAATGATAGTGCAGTATAATGAATTCAGAAATATGAAACAATTGGTCGACAGGACCGTTTCAATAACAATGTAGAACAATAACCTTAAAAAACTATCAGACAATTAGTTAACAAGACAGTATCATCGACATTTCAATAGAATCAGTAATTATGCATGAAACCAACAGGCAAGGTTAGGGACTAGAAAGAACATAGATTTATCAAACTCAACAAAGGCTTTGAACATCAGGACGATAGCAAACAGGTAAAGCACATATGAAAAAATTGAGATCTCGATTAGCAGACATAATCTTTTTTCCAGCAATAAAAAGGACTATAACCTCACCTCGAATCTTAGTGCCCACAATAGAAGCTCTTTGCCTACCATATTTTGGGATCCTCGTCACCTATTTTCAATAAAAGTGCCTTATAAGTATCGATACTACGTCATAACATTTACTAATAGTAATTATGGTTATTTACAGGTTCTAATTACTCTAGCCTTCTTATTCTCTTGATTACCATTCTATCTCGGTCTTTATACTAAAGTACTTAGATACATGGTCTATTTTTCTTAATTATCTAATTCACATTACTAGCTCCGCTACATATTTAGTTCATTGAGGCGATCAAGGTTTTATTTCGAATCCAACTCATCATTTTAGCCTCTTAAGCATACCCATTTGGTTAAACCTCATCAATTGAAGATTTCATCGTATTTGAGGTAGTATTTCACTTTTATTGGTAATATTTAAATTAATATGCTTAGGCCATCCATATGAATTTCACATATTTTTCTGGACAATAATCAATCATTATAACGTTATATAATTTAGATTTTCCAATTACATAAATCAACAAAATCAATGATAATTAGTCTTCTATTAATAGCCCAGATCCACACATCACTTACAATCAAATTTTCTATCAAATCGTTTCAGTCTAAAATCACAATATTGGTCCAAATAACTTATGTTTAGATTGAAAATTAGCTTAACACTTTAATTGAACTAAATCAAAATCAATTAATCGGACTTTTACAAAATTGGCTGAGTTTGAGGTCAATTCACAACTTGAAGTCAACTCGCATGAGTCCGGATCATCACCCCAGAGATTATGTTTTTCGACCGTCGGAGCCGTCGCAATTGGCCACTATCAGCTCGTGCGCCGCCGTCTACCACCTGCTGGAGTTTTGTACGGCCACCACCACCAGTGCACTTTGTCATGCTGGTTAAAACCCCTTACTCAATTTTATGCTCCACCGCCCAGTCGCAGGTTAATTTTAACATAATTGCTATTGCACCACCCAACACCGCTGCTCGCCACCACTTTCAATTCACCTCATGTGGTTGTTGAATCTCAAAATTGAAGCTGCCAACTTCTTCAACTCCTCAAGCCCGTCAATTTCCACCCCTTGGCAGCGACCAATAGTCTCCAGAATGGAGCCTTCCACCATCATCGTTGTATGTTTCGTTTAGCCATCCACCGCTATATCAAATACTTCATCACCAAATGTTAAAACTTGTAATTGAGGGCATCGAAATGATCCTCTTGATAAACCCATTACCCATGAGCTTCAACCGCTGAAATCGCAGTACTTTCCACCCCTACAGCATTCGATTTTAATTTTTCTGGCATTTTGTCTATTTTTTTGCAGCGTTCTTGGTATGGACTATTTCTTAAGCTGAGAAGAAGGTAATGGCTGAGTTAGTCTTCTATTTTCTGGCACCGGTAAGAGGTGAGGCTGGTTTACATGTGTGAATTAAATGAAATAGGGGGTGCTCTGTATATATATATATATTAGGTTTGTGGACATCTCAGATTGGCCTTAAAATTTTCTTCAGACTTCAATTCAACCCTTAATTTTTCTTAGTACTTCACATTAACCTCCAACCTTTACAATTTTTCCCTTCGCCTTTTTCTATTTGCATATTGGTCCAATTGATTCCTTTAATTCCTTCAACTGATTCCTGATTAATTAGCTTTCTAGCCCCTCAATTTTTTTAATGTTGAATTGAGATCCTATGGATTTTAAATGGACTTTTGATCCTTTATTGATTTTTTTTATTTTTTTCCCCTTATTTAAAATTAAAATTTTAATCAATTTATGAAATACATATATTTAGGGATTTTTTCATATTTAAGAATTTAGGGGTGTTACAATCATCCATCCTTTAAAGAATATGGTTGCCAGTTTCTCGTCTAAAGTTTGGATAAGTTCAATATCACTCATTATCTTCTTATCCCCAAAATATTTCTCTCGGTAAATTGTTCTTAGCTCCATGAGTTCCATATATTTTCTCGTCTAATCCAAGTGATTTCTACTTTGCTGAGACTGAAACCTAAAGCCCTCAATGTTTGAGATTACTGACTCAAGTTTTTCAATCTACTATCCTTTCTTGAATATCTCATGTTTCATCGCATGTCCGGATTTAATCTCTAGATCCCATAACCTAGAGTCGAATTTTCATCCATGCAATACCCATATTTATCTTTTGCTTATTTTACCATCCATACTGAGTTTAGTAATTCATTTTTAGTTGTTCATAGCCTTAGTTTTGATAAGATCAACCCTACGTTTTTGCAGGATCAAACACATATATAGTAGGGCTTATTCCTCAATTCCAAGTATTTTAAAGGTCCTTAACAAGATCACTATAAATCAACCCCAACAATTCGACTAGTTCTCTATGTATCATATTTGCAAATGCTGTGAATACTTAGATTGACCTTAATAGAATCATCTCAATACCTAATGTTGATATTACAAGTAAAGGTAGTTCTCAGCCCACTTCTCCCCCCTAATTTCCATTTTATAGTTTCCTTTTTGTAGTCTCAATCTTAAATAAATCCAGATACCTACAATAAATTAAATAGCTTACGTAGGAAAAGACATCCTGATTCCCATACTTGATTAGTTTCGTTGAGCTCTTACTATTATTCTGCCAATTCCTATTAGTGATGCAAGGTCCTTCCTAAAAGTAAGCAGTATACTCTATTCCTTTGTTCATCAAGTTATCTCAATCCTCAAATTGCATCGTATTCCTCAATATGTACCCCTTTGTTCTACATGTCTGATCCATTCAATGATTTTGAGATGTGAAACTCTAGAAATTCCTTGAGGCTATCCTTCATATGATTTCTACTATACTTTTGAAATTACCAACCTAATTCGCTTATCAACATGGTTGTAGAGTTGATCATCCCACTGCAACATGATTTATGCCACATGCTTCCTACATTTGGATCAATCAACGGGATGAAGCAACATTCGTTGTTCTCTTCAATTCTTTCTACAAGAAGTTTCTACTTAGAGCTTCTCTATTGCAGTCTTCAGGCGTGCCAGTTCAATTGATTGGTGCTAATCTGTTTTGACCTAATCAACGTATGGTTGCATAGCTTGAGGATGTTTCAGTTATGTCTTCTCCCACTTTGTCATAATTTCAGCCTTGTTGGACAAGTTTGAGCTTGATTAGCCAATAGCTTTTATCTTAAATATAAATAATGAGGATGGCTATTTTCTTTTAGAAAATATAGGATATCTAATTTGAAGCCAAGGTTCCTTAAAACTCAAATCAGCATATATGATAAGCACGATACAATTCTATTTATATGCAAGATTCACGCATGATTTTATCACTATATATAGGTTAATTTGGTTTTCATGAACATTTAGACCATCAGATCAATCCAGCTAATGTATGATTCATGATGGACAAAACTTACTAAATTTAGTATGTCATCATTAAACTAAATATTATATCATACTCCACTTATAAAACTAGGCTATTTATTCATATACATATATATGTGCTTTGACTATTTTTCCTGATTGGTCTATATCATGATTTTTGATTTTCCTTATCAAGGTTGGGATGTGCATTCCCATTTTAAAGTATGGGTTTCATTCTTCATCCACATTTTCTAATCCTCAAATGGGATTGTATCTTAGTGAAATTAACACCAATTTCTATCCTCTATCCACATTTTTGACATGCTATATTAATAAGAAACCTTTATCTCGTCTTTCCCATTTATTTTTCCAAATCCTTCTTAATTGATTCCCATGTCTTTATCTAATATTTTTCTCTCAATTTCCAGTGCATACCGCATATGTCTCCTGTATTTAACAGCTAGTGGCACCTTTCCCTTTAAATTCACAATGTGATTTTCCAAAACTTCATCTGCTAGGGACATTTATCCTTCTTTCCCATTCAACTTCATTTTGTAGTTATACAATTTACTTTTGTTATTAGCTAACTGGTTTTTCCCAAATAACCACATCATCTTACTTGTCAATTTTCAATCATCTTAAATGGTCTTCTAATTATCGGATGCAACTGTGGCTAAGGCGATCATCAGTTTATCAAATTATAATCTCACAAACATGTCTACAAATAATACATTCTCCAAAATATCGTTCTTCCGAAAATTTAAAGTGGCATAATGCTTCACACCTTCAGAATGATGGATTGTAAATTAGCTACCTTTTGGGATATATCTATTCATGCTGTAAATATTTTCTCACTCCCATAACCCATGATTTCAAATTTCCATCATCAGGATCAGGATGTAGTTTTTCTATTTCCCAAAACATTGGTTCTTAACTTTCATCAATCTATTTGATACCCTCAAGTTTCATAAGAAATTATGTCTTATCAAAACATTGGCCTTCATTCTCTACACGTAATTTTCATTAAGTTGTATCGGTATCCTCCTTTTATCTTGTCACTTCCATTTGATGTCCTCAACTCCTTCTTTCATTATTTCTATGTCCTCATTGGATATTCTTCTTTCAAACTTTTGTACTTACCACAAAAGTCACATGTAACGTATAGCATCATACTATTTTCCTTGAACTTATAATACGATTTCTTACACTTCATATCTTACAGACAATTTCTCATTTTTTCTCCCTTTCGTTGCCAATTTGTAGTCGCACTGATCGACTTTACTAATTAACACACTAATTTTCCTCTTAATTCCCAATAATACCTCATAACATTAAATTCCACGGCCAACGCCATACCTTTTCCTTACATTTACAATGTTGTTCCTCATAGATTTCATATCCTAGGCGATGGTCTTCTCTTCAATCAGATGTTGTCTTGTAGCCAATCGAATCAGTTTCACTATTATCATTCTAACCTTTTTCAGCATATCTATTCTACCTACATCTCATCTTTCTACACACACACATATATATATATATATGTTAGGCACTATCAATTCTAAAATAATCATTTACTTATCAAATACGTATCTTTCTAGAATAATCCTCTACTTGTCAGATACAACTTCTTCAAATATCGCTTGCACCACATTAATTTCCAAAATAACTCTCTATCAACTGAATGCATTTCTTTCAAAAATATTTCTACGCTAATCTAAATCAGCCTTCATAGATATTATTCAAATTATGCTATAATTACAAATAGTATCATCCTATTCAATAATTGCAAGATTATATACCCGACACACTAGAGGTAAGAGGCTAGAATCCTACTTAATTCCACAATCAAACTTAATATCCACTAACCAAGAATTCTACACTATGACGATCATATCCTAACGTAGGCCAAGTTTTTCTTAACCATAACTCTGATACCACCTTTGTAGTACCCCTTTCGTGTACTCCAATCTTATTCACATTAATTAAAACCAAAATATACAACCCTAAAATATTCAATTTAAATAATTCCATAACAACCCAAAACCATTAATTTCAACTTACTGTTACATTTGCTATACATCATTCCCCAAGGACTATAAAACCATCATATAATTACTAGCACCACAAATCCATATTTACATAATGTTTACATCAATAGCAACTGATTTCAACTTAACATCCCTGAACCAACATAACAAGTCATATATGTATGTAAAACCAGATAGCAGCTCATACAGCTATATATACTAGATATAGTCACAAATGGAATGGCTGCTGCTCCTCAATTCCTACTTAGGAAAATGAGTCAAGAACATACAAGAGGAGTAAGTCCTAATGACTTAGTGAAGTGAAATAACAATTAGTTTAAGCATAAAAAGATAAGGGAACTAACATGTGTGCTGGTGGAGCCTAAATAAGACAAAATATAAGAAAAACGATCAAACAAATCAAAGTTCACAGAATGGGACAATAGTAGAAGATGCATTTAAGCCTATGATACGTATAACAACTGAGGTATAAAATTTCAAGCAATAACAAACAACATGAGAGCGAAGATAGCAATAAGAATTTAATAATAAAAATAATGTAATAGAACTCATCAATGAAAATTAAGGCCAAACAATTAAAGGGGCTGTTGGTGATCTCCAACCTTATGACTCCACAGGATAAAAAAAAATGGGTTCCTTATTCCACCATTTTTCGAGTGATCAGCTCGATACAAAACACACACACACACACACACATGCCATGGCAGGTTGCATGCCGATCCCTCACTCATAGACAGCTAATCTCCAGCTACCATGAGGTAGGATCATCAATGGGTACTAGCCAGAAGACCAGCCACCGTTCGCCCTTTTAGCCCAATTATCTTTCAAGCCTAGTCCAAGGCCCAAAACTCCCCAAGGGTACCAACAATAATTAATAATTCTAACAGTCAGATAGAAGTTAAACAATCAATCAATTGGTTGACACAATTGTTTCAATGATAATGTAGTATAATGAATTCAGAAAGATGAAACAATTGGTCGACAAGACCGTTTCAATAACAATGTAGAACAATGATCTCAAAAAATAATCAAACAATTGATCGATAGGACTGTATCAATGGTATCTTAACAAAATTAGTAATTATACATGAAACCATTCGGCAAGGCTGGAAACTAAAAAGAACATGAATTTATCAAACTCAATAAAGGCTCTGAACATTAGGACGACGACAAATAAGTAAAACACATATGAACAAATCAAAATTCACGATTAGCAGGCATAATCTTTTTCCCATCAATAAAAGGGACTATAACCTCACCTTGAATCTTAATGCCCACTACAAAAGTTCTATACCTGCCAGATGCTGGGATCCTCGCCACCTATTTTCAATCAGAATGCCATATAGATACCGATATTATGGTATAACATTTGTTAACAGTAATTACGGCTATTTACACATTCTAATTGCACTAGCCTTCTTACTCTCTTGATTACCGTTCTATCTCGATCTTCATACCGAAGTACTTAGATACACAGTCTATTTTCCTTAATTATCTAGTTCACATTACTAGCTTCGCTACATATTCAGCTCATTAAGGCGATCAAGGTTCTATTTTGAATCCGACTTACCATTTTAGCCTTCTAAGCATACCATTTTGGTCAAACCTCATCAATTGAATATTTTATCGAATTCAGGCTAATATTTCACTTTTATTAGTCATATTTAAATTAATATTCTTAGTCCAAGACTAATAACTTAAATAAAGTTAGGCTATCCATATGAATTTCACATATTTTTCCTAATAACAATCAGTCTTTATAACATTACATAATTTAGATTTTTCAATTTCATCAATCAACATAATCAACGATAATTAGTCTTATATTAATAGCCCAAATCCACACATCACTTACAACCAAAATTTCTATCCAATCGTTTTAGTCGAAAATCATAATATTGGTCCAAATAACTTATGCTTACATCAAATTAGCTCACCACTTTAATTGAACTAAATCAAGAATCAATTAATTGATTAGTCAGAATTTTATCAAATTGACTGAGTTTGAGGTTAATTCACAACTTGAAGTTAGCTCACACGCATTTGGATCGTTGCCTTGAAGATTCGGCCTCTCAGTCGCCGTGTGTCGTTGCCTACCGCCTACCGTGCAGCAGAGTTGTGCACGACACCATCACTAGGTGCGCCTCGTTGTGGTGGTTAAAATCCCTCACTTAATCTTGTGCTTCGCTTCCTGGTTGCCGATTAACTTTAGCAAAACTGTCACAGCTCCACCCAATGCTGCCATTCGCCACCACCTTCGATTCTTCTCATGTGGTAGTCGAATCTCAAAATTGAAGCTGCGAACTTCTTCAACTCCTCAAACCCATTAGTTTCCACCCCTTGGTCGCGGCTAACAATTGTTGGAATAGAGCCTCCTACCATCATCGTTGTTTGCTTCATTTAGTTGTCCGCCTCCGCGTCAATTACTCTACCACCAAACGTTAAAACTTGCAATTGAGGCATCAAAACAGTCCTTTTGATAAACCTATCAAAATCCACCCATCACCCATGAACTTCAGCCGCTGAAACTCTCGCGCCTGCCACCTCTATCCCAAGCTTCGTTTGGTCTTAATTTTTTCGGTGGCATTCCACTAGTGGTTTTGGGGGCATACTTGGTATAGACGTGTTCCTTGAGCTGAGAAGAAGTCAATGGCCGAGTTAGTTTTTTGTTTTACCATCGCTAGTGAGAGGATTCCGGTGAGAGGTAAGGCTGGTTTGCGTGTGTGAATTTAATGAAATAGGGGATGCTCTCTCTCTCTCTCTCTATATATATATATATATACATATATATGTTTTTGAACATCTTATATTGGCCCCAAAATTTTCTTCAGACTTCAATTCAACCCTTAATTTTGCTTAGTGCCTCACGTTGACCTCCAATCTTTACAATTTATCCCATTGACTTTTTCTATTTACATATTAGTCTAGTTGATTCCTTTAATTCCTTCAATTGAGTCCTGATTAATTAGCTTTCCAGCCCCTTGAATTTTTTAATGTTCAATTGAGATCCTAGGGATTTTAAATGTATTTACAATCCTTTATCGACTTTTTATTATTTTTCCCCTTATTCAAAATTCAAATTTTAATTAATTTATGAATTTCGTATACTGAGGTATTTTCCCAATTTAAGAATTTAGGGGTATTGCGCATTTAATATATTTTCTATTCATATATTTATGTGATTTACTTTTATATATATCTATATATGGTATTATATATATGTATTCACATATAAAATATTAATATAATATTTTTAAATTAAAGTAATAATGTAAATTATAAGCTTTTAATATATATATATATATATATATAAAGTTACAAATACTTTAGTTTTTTTAAATTTTGTGAAAACTAAAATATAATAAATTTTTTTGTAGTAATGAAAATAGTTTTTCAATTTTTCAATACTTTACAATTACAAAATAGATGTAACTTTCAAAGAAATAGGAATTCTTAAAATTATAAAAGAGAACAGTGACTTTTACATATTAAATAGGGAAAAGTAAATATTGATTATTAAATTAGCAATTGTTTGTAGAAACATAAATTTTTGTTGATGATGTAGTGAAATTTAATTTATTTATGCACCTTCTCCTCTATTGCAAGAAAAGAAAAGGAAAAAAAGAAATGAAAAGAAAAATCAAAATTAGATTTTGTTCCAGTAATTCCCCCCCCCCCCCCCTCGCCCCCCTCCTAAATATCACATGTGAAAAATTGCATAAGAGTGCAAGGTATGTTACTTGAGTAGGAGAATTAGTTGCTACTTGAATATTATTCTAATACTCTATCCCACATGAACTAAATATTGAAATAATGACTAATATATAACCTTTGGCCAAAGAATACATATGCATTCATTGGATGTCCTGTTTGGGCAAGTTGGCCATAACTTAATTTTAGAATGCACTTGATGGGGTTGGAAGTAATTCTCGCATCCAATGAGCTTGTGGGCTCAGATCATGACAAATGGTATCAAAGCCAACACCTCCCGAAATATTGGGAGCTAAGCTCTATATAGGGCAAAGTACTACGTGTGTGGGAGCTACCTCTTGAACATGGACAATGTACTACATATGTTGGAGCTACCTCTTGAATCTGTAGAAGTCACCTCTAGAGTTCTAATGTTTGGTGACTGATCTTGGATTTGCATAATGCTATGACGAGACGTTGCGTTTTGAAGGATAGGTGATTATAATACCCCATCCCACATGAACTAAATACTTAAAGAATGACTATCATAAAAGCTTTGGTTATAGAACTCATATGTATCTATAGGATATTCCTTTTAAGCAAGTTAGCAATAAACCAATTTCATGATGCACTGGATGTGTTTGGAGGCAATTTCGTATCCAACAAACTCGTGTGTCCGGAACGTGACAATTAAGAATTAGTATTATCTATGTTTTTATTTTTTATCATGATCTTTTTAGGAACACTCATTTTCAAAGTGCTATACCTTTCAAATTTTACAAATTATAATGTTTAAACGGGATTTTCAACTTTATTAATAAAATATTATTAAAGATTTTGATATAATCAATCTATCAATTACTTACAAAATTAACGATTTTGCGTGTTGCACAACATTAAAAAGGAGTTAATGATACAAGTTGGGCCTCATAGATATACACTTTGGATCCTCAATTACATTCCTTATTCCAACTTGTTGTATTTATAGCAAGTATATCTGATTCTCAATCAATTATTTTTATAAGAAAATTTTAATACACATGTCATATATTCATAAAATGGAATAGTGAATGAAATAGAAAATTTAAATCGCTCAGCATTATGAAAATAAACACTTTATTCCCTATAAAACATATACCATATACTGTTTCTCCCTCCGAGCCTGCAAATATAATTTAACTTTTAATTTTATTCTTCCCTTATATTTGAAAAATAATAATGTTAAAATACTCATTTGTACTTAAATAAAGATAGCTATTAAGTAAACTATCGATCTTAAGATACTGTATTTGAGTTCTATTCCTGATTCAAATAAAATAATAATCTTATTCGACAAATTAGTTCCCTTCTTTATTATTATAAAGATTCATTAAATAATTTTTATTTTTATTTAGAACTTTAATCAAATGAATATCTTTATCCATGGCCAACAAAGCTAAGTAAAAAGAATAATTATTTGATGTAATTTATGATAATTGGCATACAATTAATTTACCGAATAAAACACTAATACTTAGATCTTTTTTATTTTAAGTTATTAGATTGGATATATTATTCTATCAAATCTAATACTACATGTATTTTAATAGATGAAAGTCTATAAAGATATTTTGGATCCGATATGAAAATGATGCATTTAAGGATGACAGATCTCACTTCCTGAATGAGATATCTTCTTGCGAGCTCACTTACCCGCTATTAATAAAGAAAATATTCAAATTGTTCATAGGTAAAGTACATTAAATTGCCTTCTGCCCATATTGATAAAATGTATAGTTATAGATATTATAACCTGTCAAGATACGGTGGTCACTAAAATTGACATCATTCAAAAAAATCGATAAAGTATACATAATACTTATTTGATTACTTAATCTTGATATTTTTTCATCATTTTTTATATTACTCAATAAAATAAATAAAGCCTAGTAAACTAATAAACACATTCAATTATATTATCATTTTATAGCTGTTTTAATCTAAATTAGTTACTTACATTTATCCAAATTTTAAAAAGTTCAATTTTGCAAAACATATTAAAAGCACGGTAAATCGCAAAATAAATTATATTGGCTTAATTGAGGGTGAAGTGTGCGTTTTCTGTTTTTCTCAATTATTGTGTAGCATGTGTTTTTTTGCGTCATTTGTGCAACAAAATGTGTCCCGTCAGTTGTGTTTGGGCCCGATTTGGTTGTGAAGATAGATTCTCTGGGCTTGGTCGAATTAGTATTGGTCAGTCTCTCTTACTCTTGCAATTCAGCTCATTTGCTTTGTGTGTTTGAATTAGATATATTACGCACACTACAAAAAAGAAGGGTATTAGTGACCATAAAATTGGTCATTAAATATGCAAAAATCGATCACTAAAACTCTTGTCATTAATTTGTGTTATTTAAAAAATTAAAAAAAAAATTGGTGTATGTTAACGTATCATATTTATTATTTATAACTACTACTTTTAAATTTTAGGTATATTTTATCATAATATATTATAAACACATTAAAAAATAGTATATACATACTAATATGTATAGTAATAAATAGTTTTTTTTTTCTCTTTTTATATATAATAAATAGTTTATAATAAAATACTGATATTTATTACTATTTATAGTAATAAATAGTTTACACACATATATATGGTAATGTGTATATATGCTTATACAAACAAATTAATATATAATATTATTAATTATATCATAAATATTTATTTGCTCATAATACATGTATGTAATATATATTATTAACATGTATCTATTAATTAATTCTCATTTTTTCCTTTCTATAAGAATTGATATGGGATGACTCAGGTGATTAGGTCCAAACCATATGGGCCCAAATCTAGAGCCTAACACTACACTCGACCTCATCTGACAACTAGTTGGAACTCGGATAGAGTATTCGTTACCGCGTGTCGGCAGGTCGACCTGCGAGGCCAATCCGTGCACTGCACACTGTGGAGTAGTTTCGTGTCTCGACCTCGGAGGTCGAGATATGCGTAGTACACCTCTGCCACATTAAATGCACTGACAGGCAGCATGCCGACGCATTAATGGCGCGTGCCACCCCAATACTGCCTGGCGTAGCAAGTACTTCGACAGTGTACTACACTACCCCTAAAACTTGGAAGGGCAGTTACCTAGAACAATGCAAAGAGAGGAAATGACTGATCACCCCTGGCGTTAGGGAAAAGGCCCCTTCATCACACCAATGGTATCTCAGACAATCCCCCAAAAGGAGAAGACTATAAATACTTTCACCTCAACCTTCCTGAGGTATGCTCTAATACAGACATAAAGCCCTTACTCTGCTGCTCGAGTTATCTCGTCAATCTATACTAAATTGAGCGTCGGAGTGTTATAGTCGAGGGCACCTCGGCTAGCCTGACGTTTGCTGTGTGATTGTAGGATTCAGCACTTTTCGCTACAAAAAACTTGATCTCTGAGGTTGAATCTCAACAAGAAACTTCTCTAGTCCAGTTCCTGAAGAATCGAACCCTCATCATTTGGTGCTGTCTGTGGGAAAGCTTCTGAATCCTCTGTCGAAAGATGGTGAACACCAGGCGAGTTCCCTCAGGGAGAGAAAAAAATAGGAGGTCTAGCTCCCATCTCCCTCGACATCATCCAGAACCAAATGCCCAGGGATCTAGCGTCGAACCTGAGCCTCTGGTCACGTTGACGATGCCCCAATTGATGCAGCTCATAAGTGAACAAATTTCTGCACAAATTTTGGCCCAACTCTCAACCGCATTGAATCGACACGCCATACAATCGGAGTCGGCGGCCAGTGCAACACCCCAGCCTGCGGCCCCGGAGAGGAGGCAACCTGAAGAGAACTCTCAGTGGCTAGAATCCTGAAGGCCCCAATCGAAAAGAGAATTGAGCCCATGCCGTTTTCCTAGAGTAATGGCCCGTCCCCACCCACAGGAAGAGGTAGTAGATTCTGTTGACCACGGCATTCGACCCCTTCGAGCCCCGCAGCGCGATAGGGTCAAGCGCTCGAGACTCCGCCCAGGCAGAAATGCGTCTCAAACGGATCAACAGGAGTGGGAAGAGGTATCCTACCAAGTGCAGCAGTTGAACAGGCGCCTGGATGAGATTTCAAAGAGGCATATAGAGAGGATTCTCCATCCGAAGGGGCAACAGAGGTTCCGTAGGGAGCGAGACTCACCATTCGTCCAGGAGATCATTGATGAGTGTATTGCTGTCGATGCCAAGATCCCAACCGGACTGCCAAGATATGATAGCTCAACGGATCCGAATAAACACTTGTTGCAATTTGAGCACATGATGCAATTGCATGGACACAATGAATATATCCATACGGAGATGCTGCTAACCACTTTCCAGGGAGTGGCTTTACGATTGGTTTGTGAAGCTGGAGCCGGCGTCTATATTCTTATATGACTAGCTATGTGATAAGTTTTTGCACCAATTCGTGAGTAGGAGAAAAGCCAAACTCCCCCATACACACTTGCATTTAGTAAAGCAGAATGAAGGAAAGTCCCTCCATGATTTTTTCACCCGATTCAACACGGAGGTGTTGAAGATTGATAGCCCGAGGATTGAATTCTTGATTGATGTGTTTTTCCTAGGCCTAAAACACAAAGAATGTGCAAATGCGCTTGTGCGCGAGCAGCCCAGATCGATGGAGGAGCTTCTCGACCTCGTAGAGAAGTACATGACTCAGGAGGAGATGAACATGCTAAAGTATGGCAACTTAGATGTCGACAAGAAGAAGAACAAAGAAAAGGACGATCGACAGGCTAGAGAGGGGCATCGATCCCCTATTAAACGCTTTCATGAGTACACTCCACTCAACCTCCCGAGGAAGGAAGTATTGTTTGCCATCCAACATGACAATCTGCTGAAAAAACCTAGGAAGCTTGTGGAGACAGAAGCCATGAAGAAATCAAGGAAATACTGCTACTTCCACCGACAGAAAGGCCATGACACAGAAGACTGTTTCAACTTGCACGATGAGATCGAGAGGCTGATCAGACAGGGCCATCTGAAGAAGTATATCGTAGAGCAGGCCAGATAAGAAGAGGGCAAGTACGACCGGACTCCCTGTAGAGAAAGGTCGGCTAGCCCGATGAGAGAGGACAAAGGCAAAAAACCATCCCAAAACCCCCACCCACCCATTCGAGGGGTTATTGATATGATCACAGGAGGCCCAACAGGGGGAGATTCCAGATCCGTAAGGAAGTAGACTCAGAGAAGCCTACACTCGACTAGGGCATCTAAAGTTGAATCAGTCTACCAGCTCTCGACCATTTCGGAGCTAGTCTCTTTCACGGATTCAGACCTCGACCATATGGAGAATAGAGGAGTTGATAGGAAAATAGATTGCCCCATGGTTTAGCCCTTCAAATAGCTAACTTCGAAGTCAGGAAGTTACTGGTCGATAATGGTAGCTCCGCGAACATAATATTCCTGTTAGCTTTGAATAGAATGAAACTTGGGGAATTAAAGTTCGATCAGGTCAAGACGCCACTGGTCGGATTTGGTGGATCTGAAATCATTCTAGAAGGGTCCATCAACCTTTCCACAACATTTGGGCAAGGCCCGAGGAGTAGAACATTGATGATAAACTATTTGGTGGTAGACGCCTCATTTGCTTACAATGTCATAATTGGCCGACCAGCCTTAAACGACTTTAGGGCTATCGTCTCCACATACCATATGAAAGTCAACTTCTCGACTCTGGCGGGTGTGGGAGAGCTGCTGTGCAACCTGCAGGACGTGTGGCGATGCTATACCATTTTCGTCGAGGCCAACGAGCAGAAGAAGCAACCAAGCTGAAGCCCTCGAGAGACGCCCTTGTAGCGAAACCTGAGGAGGGGTCGACATCCAAAAATAAAAAATTTGAAGACACCAGAGTCGAGCCAATCAAGGAATTTAAAATAATCGAGTTAGAACCAAGGAACCCCAACAAGACTACCCAAATCGAAAGTGATATAGAGGAGCACTTGGAATGCTGCATGGTCGAATTCCTCCAACAAAACATTGATGTGTTAGCATGGAAATCTTTCGACCTCCAGGGAATCGACCCAAACATCATCGTCCACCGACTCAATGTGGATCCTGTTTATAAACTGGTGAAACAGAAGACCAGGATCTTCAATGTAGGAAAAACCCAAATTATCGAGGAGGAGGTCAACAAGCTCTTAGAGGCAGGATACATTGTAGAAATTCAATACCCCTTTTAGCTTTGTAATGTTGTGCTAGTTCCCAAGAATGAGGGAAAATGGCACATGTGTAATGATTTCACGGATTTGAATAAAGCTTGCCCTAAGGATCCTTACCCTTTGCCTCGTATAGATTTGTTGGTAGACTCCACTGCTGGTTGTGAGTTATTGAGCATGATAGACGCCTTCCAAGGCTATTATCAAATATTCATGGCACCCGAAGACAGGGACAAAACCTCTTTTATGGTCGCCAATGGTATATACTGTTTTTTAGTTATGCCATTCGGGCTAAAAAATGCGGGTGCAACGTACTAGAGATTGGTCGACTTCATGTTCAAGAAAGAAATAGAAAGGTCAATAGAGGTCTACGTCGACGATATGATTGTAAAAACTAAGAAGGCTGAGGACTACCTGGTCGACCTCGCCCATACCTTTTCCATATTAAGGGTCTTCGGCATGAGACTCAATCCCAATAAGTGCACATTTGGAGTTAGAGAGGGAAAATTTCTTAGATACATGGTTAGCTAAAGAGGGATCGAGGCAAATCCACATAAAATTCAAGCAATTCTGGACATCACCCCGCCCCGCACTTTTTGGGAAGATCATAGCTTTGGGCAGGTTCATCGCAAGGTTGGCAGACAAAAGCCCCCCCTTCTTCAAAATTCTCAGAAACGCAAGGAAGTCAGGATTCAAGTGGACTCCGCAGTGCAACCAGGCCTTGGCAGAGCTCAAACAATATTTGTCTTCACCACCCATGCTCGCCAAACCTGACCTGGGAGAGGTACTACATCTTTACTTGGCTGTATCCACGAATTCTATCAGCTCTGTTTTGACCTCGACCAGGGGAGGAACGTCCTGCCTGGTGTATTACTGCAGCAAAGCTTTACAGGGCCCTGAGCATAACTATCTGGAGATCGAGAAATTCGCCCTCGCTCTTGTCACCGCAACTGCGAAAGCTTCGACCTTATTTCCAGTCGCATGCAGTCGTGGTGCTGACAAATCAACCATTGAGACAGGTGTTGTCAAAGCCCGACACCTCGGGTCGACTTACCAAATGGGCCATTGAACTCAGAGAGTTCGACATCACCTTTTAGCCCCCGACTGCCATAAAAGCACAAGTCTTAGTTGACTTCATCGTCGAGAGACTCGACTCTCCCTGTCAAGCTTTCGGCAATACAATTGTATGGACATTACACGTCTATGGATCGGCAACGGCTTCAGGAGGCGGAATTGGTGTATTTCTTCGTTCCTCGCTTGTTGAAGAATACGACTTCGCAATAAAGCTCGATTTCCCTATCAAAAATAATGAAGTAGAGTACGAGGCCCTTATTGCAGATATGCGCATGGCCGTGGAACGTGGTGTCGAGCAACTAGTAGCAATCACCAATTCCCAACTAGTCGCGGCATAGATCGATGGCAATTTTGAAGCCAAAGAAACTAGGATGACCCAATACTTAGCTGAGGTTAAACGCTTACAACTGTCGTTCAAGAGTTATAAGTTGAGCCAGGTCCCACGATCAGAAAATGATCGAGCAGACGCATTATCTAAGCTAGCTAGTTCAACTAGAGGCACCAGAGAAAGAACCATAACATTCTTGGTGGCTAGCGAACCCTATATCCAGGACGCTGATCATATGCTCATCGATTCTATCGGCCAAACCGCCCTATGCTGGCAAGAGCCCATCAAGCTCTACCTCAGTCAAGGATCCGTTCCCGATAAGGAAAAGGAAGCTGTTAGGCTTAGACGATTGGCAGCCAAGTTTGCACTCATGACTATGGACAGCTCTATAGGAGGTCGATATTAGGACCCCCATTGATGTGTTTAGCGCTCGACGAGGCAAACGAAGTGCTGAAGGAGATTCATGCTGGCATTTGTGGCAACCATTCAGGCGATCGGTCATTGGCTCACAAAGTCATCCATTACGGTTATTTTTGGCCCACCATGCTGCAAGACTCAGTCAATTTCGCTAGAAAATGCCCTTCATGCCAGATCCACTCGAATATATCCCATCAACCAGCTACGTCAATAGTAGATGTTCAGATAACTTAGCCTTTCGACCAGTGGGGGATTGACATAGTCGGAGCCGTCCCCAAAACATCTGGCCAGCGCAAGTTTATCATCATGGCGGTCGAGTATTTTACCAAATGGGTAGAAGCCAAAACAGTTATGAAGATCACCGATTCGGCCATCAAGAGTTTCACCTGGAAGAACATCATATGTCGATTTGGCTTGCCCAGAATCCTGATCTCGGATAACGGTACTTAATTCCAAAGCAAAAGTACTAGGAAATGGTGCGAAGCCTTAGGAATCAGCCGACATTTCACCTCCGTGAGGAACCCCCAAGCTAACGGCCAAACGGAGGTCACGAACAGAACGATTCTTGACCACCTCAAAGCTCGAATAGCCAGTACAGGAGCTAGTTGAGCAGACGACCTCCCAGGAGTGCTGTGGGGCATATAGGACTACGTCCCGAACAGCAACGAGCCACAGCTCGTATAGTTTGGTGTACGGATCTGAGGCAGTAACCCCATTCGAGTTAATCCAGCATACTGCTCAAGTAATTCACTATAACCCAATCAGAAATACGTCGGAGAGAATAGTTGATCTAATCACTGTCGATGAGTTGCGCCACACAACCTACAACATAATGCAACGCTACTGGTCAAAAATGGCAGAACGTTACAACAAGACAGTGCGACCCCGTACATTCAAGGTTGGGGACCTTGTCCTCAATAAAGTAGAAGTATCAAAGAACGTTGCAAAACTCAACCCGAAATGGGAAGGACCCTAATCAGTGGTTAAAATCTCAAAAAATAATGCTTATCGACTTGCGGATGCATCTGGCAACGAGCTACCACGACCATGGAACGCAACAAACTTGAAAAAATTTTACGTGTAAAAGGCCCTTAGCACCCTTTGTACTCTCCACTAGTAATGAAATTGATGATATATTTTGGCAATTTAAAATACGCCACAAAGTCGAAGCTTATAGCTGAGACCAAATGTCGACCCTGCAGTCGGCAAAGCAGGCTTCACATCGCCAAGTCGAAGCTTTTTAGCTAGGACCAAACGTCGACCCCGCAGTCGACAAAGCAAACTTCACGCCGCCAAGTTGAAGCTTTTTAGCTTAGACCAAATGTCGACCCCGCAGGCTTCATGCCGCCATGTTCAAACTTTTTAGCTAAGACCAAACGTCGACCACGCAGTCGCTAAGTTATTCAAAATTCGATTGCTAATTATTTCGCTTGTGTATTGGTCACAATCTACTCGATGAGGGTTTTGAGTAAATTTAACACTGCGAACATTTGATCATAAATTCATTCGCATAAAGGATTAAAGACAATAAAGGCAGAAGATTAGCTAAACTTGCTAAAAAGCAAAAAACCAAAAAAGCATTCGTTTATACATCAGCATGAATGATCGAAAGTGCAAACGCTACATCGAGGCATGTTCATTATATATTAAAGAACAAAAATGAACAAAAACTTCAGCTAGAATCAGCACCCTCTTCACCAACCTCCCGAGCACCCTCCTCATCGGCCTGCTCAAGCTCGTCACTCGGGGGGATAACTGTCGATGAAGACTCGGGCATAGTCACAGCAACGGGCACAGCGACAGTTGCCTGTTGAGATGGACCAGTCGCATCGATCAAGAATCGCCTTTTAGGAATAGAAAAATATACTGCTACGTCGACCTCCCCCTCATTGACCTCGAACACAAAGTCACCAGTAAACTCAAACTCCTGGGCAACGACCTTTAGTTTTTGCTCGACCTCCGCTTGCCTCCTCTGCTTGTCTGTCAGTGAGGTCAGTGAGGGAGCCTCCTCCACTACAGTGGCCTTGAGCCTGATCCGTTGGCCCCACCCCGCCCTCCGGATAAGGCTATAGCTACTTGTTGAGCAAGTGGCTAATGTGACTCCTATTTTTTGGTCGAAAGTAGTAGCCCAAAAGTTGCAGTTGTTTAACGGCCTTCTCGAAGGAGCTTCGGCATCGTCGAGAGCAAACACGATGCTCGCATCTTGGAATGTCGCGCTTAACATAAACTGCTGCACCGCCTCCCGGTGCACCAGTGGCAGTATATGATCGAACTCAGCCCACGCCTGGTCCATAGCTGTATTCCGACCTGCAGATCGACCAGAGCTCCAAGCGACTTGCCCGTCCAGATGCAATTTTTTCACCAGCTCATCCATTTTTGTCCTCTCCTAGACGGATACGACCAGCTGCTCGTCCTTCTGTTGGAGCTCCTTGGCTAGCTCCCCGACCTATTTTTCCAGCTCATCGACCCTCATCTGCGAAGACTCGAGCTGAGCCTTCAAAGTTTCTATGTCCCTGCCAGCCTCCAGCTGCTCCCGATCTGCCAGAGCCAGCTCCGACCTCCGATAAAAGTTATACCCCAGCTGGCCAACCTGAAAGATAATACTATTAGATACTCGATCAACGTGTAGTGATATAATAATAAGCAAGGAAACTTTACCATGTTGGCATGATAAGCCAACGCTTGAAGAGCCCCATAATTTTCCTCTGGTCAGCCACGAACTGACCTGCTATCAAAACTTTTAGTGAGGCAGCTCCCGTCGACCCCGCAGTCTCTATAGAAAGTGAGTTATGCACGGACATGCCCGGTTCAGTCCCGAACTGAGGAGAAGGTAACTTCGGTAAGTTGAACAACAAATTATCCCTGTGAGCTCCGAAGAGATCGTTTCTGGTCGGCAGGCTCGACCTTACTGTTTTCCCTTTTCCTTTTTCGGTAACAGCCCTCTTCAGCATAGGTCTTGTCTGCTCTACCTTCGTCCTCTTGCCCCGACTTGTGGGGCTACCGCCTGTGGTCACAATTGCTCGACCCGATGATGGTGTCGAAGAGGGGCTAGGCGTCGCGACCTCTTGACGAGGTACCTCGATTGCCGTGGCTGCTCCCCAAGCCGCAGTACCTTATCAGCGCTGTTGGTTTCTCTCTGCCCTCGCCAAAGCCTCTGCTCTTGACCTATTCATGATTTCCGCGCGATCTGTCGAATAGCAAAATAACAGGGGTAAAAATCGACTGCTGCAATGAAAAAGCAATAAATTAAAAGAAGCACCATCTACCTAGTCGATCATTTGCTGGCAAATTTAACGGAGCTGGCGATAACCCAGCCAACACCAAATGCCTATCCTCGATAAAAATCGAGGCCTCCATCTGGCCAAATTCGACCAGGTCCCGAACGAAGGTGTTGGGCCAGGTCGAGGTAAGGTTACCTGGCATTTCGACATGCCCCATCCACCAGCCCCAGGAATATTGAAAGCCCTAGCCACTCGAACAAACAAGTATCATTTTTTCAACTCTTGCCCATGTGAGGAAGTAGGAGCTATGAAGAACTTAAGGAGCAGTCGAGCAGTCAAATAATAAAAGCCCGACTCATCCGTGCTACTCGACTTGGGAGACATTGGCAGGTGGAAAAGGTTGGAAAAGTTTTCAAAACTGACGGGCTGATTGAATAGATGCATTAGAACAATGAAACTACAGATGGTGGAAAAATAGTTGGGCAACAACTGGGTTATGCACACTTGAAGGCCCCTAAGTAGGTTAATCATGGTACCACTCAGTGGGAACCTAAGACCATATCTAAAAGCATCCTCGAAAATAGTTATGCAGCCTACAAAAGGACGATGCATTCGACCATTCTCCCCGGGAGTCAGCAGTTCGTATTCAGTTGGAATGTGGTATAATTGCCTGAGGTATCTCAGGTCGACAGGGTTTATGGTGGACGCAATCTCGCTATAATGATTTGGTGTAAATAGTCGACCCTGCGAGGGAGGAATCTGGCTCAGCCCAGTTTCATCTCCCCCGCGGATGCTACTCGAGCTGCTAGAATTGGAATCATCACTCGATGACCTACTGGACTCCCCAAACACATATCTAGGATTGTTAGATTTGGTGGCCTCGCTATCCCCTCATCGACTACCCTCAGAACTAGATAAACAAGATATTATGTCAAAAATCTAAAAGGCACGAAGTTGAAATGAAAGGAGCACTTACTGAATCGAAGAGCTAAAAGTAGAAAACCTTGACTGCGAGAACGTTTGGATAAGCGATCGACCAGATGCTAAAGTAGTAAAAGTAAGAATGGCTGGTTTTACGTTGGATATTTATAGGGAGGCAAACGCGGGAACCCAAGCGCCTGTAATAATGCAGTAACCGCCACGCCGCCCCACACACGCAACGATGTAACCGCTCAATAAATGCACTATACCCTTGTTGATCTTCAAAAACCCTGGTCGATCCATAAAACCTGGGTCGACCCTGAAACTCTCTCGTCGATTCTTACAATAGCCCACTAGGCTACTTCTCAATCCTTCTCGTCAGTCCTCGTTCAACATTTGGAAGTGGGGGGGACTTATGATATGGGATGACTCAAGTGATTAGGCCCAAACCATATGGGCCCCAAATCCAGAGCTTAGCACTACACTTGACCTCATCTGACGACTTGTTGGAACTCGGGCAGAGTATTCGTTACCGCAGGTCGACGGGTCGACCTGCGAGGCCAATCCGTGCACTGCATGCTGTGGAGTAGTTTCGTGTCTCGACCTCGGAGGTTAAGATATGCGTAGTACACCTCTGCCGCATTAAATGTACTGATAGGCGGCGTGCCGCCGCATTAATGGCGCGTGCCGCCCCACTATTGCCTATCACAGCAAGTACTTCGACAGTGTACTACACTGCCCCCAAAACCTGGAAGGGCAGTTGCCTAGAACAATGCAAAGAGAGGAAATGACTGATCACCCCTGACATTAGGGAAAAAGCCCATTCAGTACACCAAGGGTATCCTAAACAATCCCCCAAAAGGAGAAGACTATAAATACTTTCACCTCAACCTTCCTGAGGTATGCTCTAATACAGACATAAAGCCCTTACTCTGCTGCTTGAGTTATCTCGTTGATCTATACTAACTTGAGCGTCGGAGTGCTATAGCCGAGGGCATTTCGGCTAGCCTGATGTTTACTGTGTGATTGTAGGATTCAGAACTTTCCGCTACAAAAAACTCGATCTCTGAGGTCGAATCTCAACAAGAAACTTCTCCAGTGCAGTTCCTGAAGAATCGAACCCTCATGAAGTATATTATTCTAGTTTATTTCTTTGTGTATCTATATATACATCAATAAATTAATGTTCAATTATATGGATATTATATAGAAATATTTAGTGGTTATATATTTATATATGTACGTATATTTTTATATGTTTCATATATACATATATCATTATCAAATATATATATGTTTATAAGAAATACAATATTTTATTACTTATATAGGTGTTACATAAATTGTCTGCTTTCATATTACAAGAATATGCAAAAAATAAAATTTTATATTTGTGACCGTTTGGTGACCACTTTATACAGTCACTAATATTAGTGACCGAACTAAGCAGCTTTATACAATCACTAATTTGTGACTGCTTTACTACTGTCACTAATTCGGTCATTGATCGGTTACTATATCTTTTAAATATTATATTCAAAGTGATCACTAATCTATCATTAAACAGTTACTTGTAACACCCATAAATTTGGTATTTGGAAAATAAGGATTTAATTGCATGAGATTGAAAGTTTTGGGGTCAAACTGCAATTTGAGAAAATTTGATTGACCAACATTTGGAAGTTTTGTGGGTCAAAGTGAGATTATTTTTGGTCAAATGAGTGAATATGAGGCACTAAGAAGGTTGGGCACTGAAACTGAAGTTGGAAGAACTTTTAAGGACTTGAATGAAGGCTGGGTAGAAGATTTGGGGGGTCAATGTCGGATTTACGAAAGTTTTCCTTTATATAGCTCCCCCCCACCCAAAATTTCTTCATTTCTTCACCGAAGCCCTCTTCCTCACCTTTCTGGCGAACTCCTCTAGTGAAGGCCCGTTTCTAAAAACCAAACCAACCAACTGTTTTTCCTCTTTACTAGGATCACATTAACACCACATACAACCCACTTCGGTCGATAGACAACTAGAAACTTGAAGCCGAAGGTTGAGCTACGGTAGAGTTGGCGGACGCGACATCATTGGCGGCGGGAGCTTGCGACTGAGTGGCTGGTTTGGAAGAGCTGGGCTCAAGGAGCGATTGGGAACCATTAATTTCATATTTCACCCACTGGGGCCGGCATAATTGAAGAAAACAATTAGCGGTGGTGAGTCGTGACATTGGGTGATCAAAAGTGCAGTTGACACCCTTCGCGGTGGTGTTTGGAAAAATTGATTTGGGGGTTGGGTTCGTGGGGTTGAGAGGCATCGATTGGTGGTAGTGTTGGCCATTTCTGACGACGGCAGTGCTAGGCAAATTCTTCACCTCGTCGCAACGATTGTGGTGGTGCAATTGGTTCGTGATTTTAGAGTCTTGATAAGGACATCTTGGGTAATGAAGGGAATTATGGTTAATCTTTGTACTGTTTATTTTTACTAAATCTCATACTATGTCAAGAGATGAAAGGATTTGATATGGATTTTAGATATGGACCATGCATGTGTGATTATATGTATTAGTGGTCTCGAATTTTTATTATCATATGATAATTTTGGGATAATTCAGTTAATTAAGAGATTAAACCTTAATTTTGTGAATTTGAGACCTAAGTGCTAAAATTGGTTTAATAAGGATAATTGGATTATTATTATTGATTTGGTATATCATTTCAAGGTTAATTTTGTAATTAAGGACCCAATTATATTCCTTTATCGTGCCTACCGCTATTAGCATTTCTTTACTGAGACTATTGATTTAGCCGATTAAGTATTGATTTTAGACCATTATTTGTATAATAGTGATTATAAAGTCGAATGAGGATCTTAATAGTGGACCTATTCTTTTCGTTAGGTGTCGAGGAGCTAAGTCTCGCGGACCAGTAGGTTGTGACTACATTTCTGAGGCTACGGAGGTGAGGGTCTAACCTCTTGGGTATTTGTCTTGTATGCCCTGTGAGGATCTGCCAATTTAGCACTTGCTTGCACCTATCTGTTATTGTGATAAGCCCCTGAGAGGGTTATATATGTTTCTGTACGATAACTACATCTTGGTTATTAAAATCTGTGAATTGTTTGAAATCTCATTTGTTATCCGTTGATTGATGCGTATACCCCTGTGAGAGTTGTTTTATTGATTGTGCCTTTGATAAGAGATTTGCATGTCTGTTCTGGCATCTAGAACTCTCTTTTGCCATCTGTTATCATCTTGTAATCTGTTATCGTGCTGTTATTATTGCTGTTCTATTATCTGTTATTGTTTTGTATCTATTACCGTTCCGTTATCAGTTACTATTTGATTATCTATTATCGTTCTATGTTTCTTTGTCTTGTTTGGTACTGATCAGCTTGATTTTGTATTGCTTATCACCTGTAAAGTACTGTCAGCTTGTCTGTTTATCTAACTGTCTCGCCTTGTCAGCAATTTGTTATTGACACTTGATATACGTATTGAGAACTGTTAAACTGATTGTCAATCCTAGCGAAATGCTTGGATACTTGAGACACACTGAGCAGCCTGCTTGGGTGTCGGCGATACGCTAAGCGGTTCACTTAAGTATCTGCGATGTGCTAGGGGCTTTCCCAGGCATCAACTATGCGTCATGCAGTCCGCATGGGCAATTGCCATGTACGAAGCTATCAAGTTTGAGTAAATTTAACTGATTGGAATAAGGAGAATCTGATATTTCTGTCCTATTCTGATTCGTTGGATGGCATATGTTACTTGGGTTTACTTTATTTTGATTGTATTCCGATTGTATGTATTTTGCTCATGGAGCAACAAGGATGGTGTAGTTTCTTAGTCTAGATCGGGCTGTTACCCGGGCCGAATGAGCCAACCTTATTTTCTCCCAAATTGATCTGGTTGAGATGATCCAAGGCCGTTCAAGCCGACAGTCACAACTCCCAAGCTAGTACCTATTAGTAACCTTGAATGTGACAATGCCTGTGTTCAGATATGTTTATGTTCCGAATTCTTTGTTTGTTAGTTTATTATCTGTTGAATTGTTTCCTCTTCA
Source organism: Jacaranda mimosifolia (assembly GCA_018894105.1). NCBI lineage: Eukaryota > Viridiplantae > Streptophyta > Magnoliopsida > Lamiales > Bignoniaceae > Jacaranda > Jacaranda mimosifolia. Next base: position 8,116,614 of record CM032121.1, on the reverse strand, counting down.
ACAAAGTTCTTATGATCTATTATTGAATATTATCCCTCACTAAGTCCTTTGGATTTACCCTCCCGTTTTATCCTTTATTTTCTCAGACAGGAGTGGATGAAGGACTTGGACTTCTGGTGGGGACTGGAGTACATATGTTTTTGTAATAGAGCAAGTGGTTGTATGTGTATATGGTTTCACTTGTATGTTAAACTTTAATACATGTTGTGATATGTCAAGTTTGAAACTAATGATTGCAGTATGTTATGGGATCAGTTATGGCACGTATATAGTACTTATGTTGAGGTCTATTTAAGTTGAAGCTTGTTGCTGTTTTTGATGGTTTTGAAAATTTTCTAATAGGACTATTGACTGTCTTATAGGTTAGATTTAAGATTGAACTAGTGACATCTCAACTTAGGGGTTATTCTGAGTAGGGTGCCACATCACTAGTCGATCATTGATTAGTGACCGCTCAATCGGTCACTAAAGCTCATTTTTTTTGTAGTGGCATGACTAGAATAGATAGTGAACTATTGTATATCCTATCTAATATTTATTTGTATATTTTAAATAATTCGATAAACAACTTTTATTGTTTGCTTTGTATGATTGTCCTACTTGATAAACTAAAATTTATTTCCAACTTAAGTTGGAAAACATATCACACCCCAAGACTTTGACACACAAGTCAAGTTTGGTCTTAAATGCGTGTAAAGCTCTAACTGTATCAATGGTTTTCAAACATAAACCGAACATTAAAATTAAGTTAAATTATATATTTATCATACAATATCAAAGCAAGCAAACGAGTTCATGAATTGTCAAAGTGGCTTTATTAATCCAAGCTCATCTATAATTGTGTGGGCAAATGGAAGAGATTGGCTTCATCCAATGTGTGTGCGTGTGTGCGCGCCTATAGTTTGACAAAGCTATTTATTTAGGTTTTAAATGCACAACTCGACAAGTTGTATAATTAATCTTTAGGAATGGATGAGAAAAAATTACGGTAGAGTGTAACATAAGGAAATGTAAACTCAGAGCGCGGTATTGCACTAATTTGTCCTCACCACTTGACTGCTGTATTCTGCCATCTATAAAGCAAGGAAAGGGTTGTGTTAGTCAATGGTAGGGTATCATCCTAGTCAAATTTAAAATTGTATACTCAGATCCATACTTAAAATCATACTTATTAACAATAATACAATGAGTTTAGGTAGGATCTACACACTAAATTATCCCTATAGCTTGTAACCAAAGGTTACTCATTATCCCATACTCAAATTTAACCTATTAACCTAAAAATTATATATCTATACCAAAATTAAATGTATTCTAATATAAATTTTTAATATATAAAACTTAAAAATATTTATTAATTTTTTATATAATAATATATATTTTATATAATAATATATATTTTTAACTATTCACACATATTAATTTGTTGAATATATTATATAGGCAAATTTTCGTTTTTTCGTCCTATAACTTTACCCTACTTGTTTTTTTGCTCTAAATCTTCAAAAATTACAATTTTAGTCCTATAAGTAATAAAAAATTGACTGTTTTAGTCCTTTTTTTAGCCAAAGCTGGCAAAAGTTACCGAAAAAGTTGACTTGACTCACTGGGTGTGTGGTAGTTTGGAGTTTTTGCTAGGTTGGATTGCTTAGTAGGCATTTTTTTGTCTTTTTCTTGCTCATTTTTCATCCTAAAACTTTGCCTAACTTGCATTTTTTCCCTATATCTTCAAAAATTACAATTTTAGTCCTATAAGTAACAAAAAATTGGTTGTTTAGTCCTCCAGTGAAAAACCCACTAGAAAAAGCTAATATGGCTTGTTGGAGTGTGCCAATTTTGAATTTTTTGCTGTGTTGGCAAAAATCCAAGCGACATGGCTTGATTGGTTGGAATGAGAAACGCCAACTAAATATATATATTTATATATATGTGTGTGTGTGTGTGTGTTTAAATAGACATTTTTATATACATATATACATACATCACCACATATATATACATATATATATTTATTATGTAAATAAATATTTATATATACATATATACATACATTACCACCTATCCCCCCCGGCCATCCCCCAACAAATCACCACCCTACCCATTGACCGCCGGCCATGGTAGCCACGAGCCAGGCGACCAGAGCCGCCTGGACAGACTTGCCATAGCCAACCCAGAGGCCGCTCGCCAAGCGGTAGGCCAGTCCAAACGGCACTGGCCACCTGGCTCATGGTTGCCATTCGCCCAAAAAAAAGGACTAAAATGGTCAATTTTTTGTTACTCATAGGACTAAAATTGTAATTTTTGAAGATATAGGGAAAAAATGCAATTAGGGTAAAGTTATAGGACAAAAAATAAAAATTTTCCATATTATATAAAACAATGCTATTTGAGAAAAGAATGGAAATAATAAAAATAAAGGGAGAAAAGAAGTAAGACATTTAGAGAAAATAATAGAAAGAAAAATATTAAAGTTTTTTAGTTTTGTTCATTGACTATACCCAAAATATAATGAAAAGATTTAGTAAAATTATTTCTGAACCACTCATTTTCAAATGATATCGACATTGTTCACAAATATTCATTTGTGATTTCAAAAATTTCTTATAATTTAATTCATAACAATTTTTGTATTGGACCCACAAATGCCTATATTTTTTGAGTTGTCTTGAGATCATTAGACTCAATTTTAAATTAATGACTGAAACAAATGTATACATGAAATCAAATTTAGGTCATATTTGATGTATCATATTCCAAATAATTCTTCCAATGTATATTGAAAAATCAGTCTATACATTAAAAACATTTAATGCAATAAGCCAGACCCAACGGCCTAGTTTGGTTAGGATGATAAGATGCGAAACGGTGTTTTTATCTTATCTTATCATTCGTTTGATTGGAGTGATGTTAAACACTCATGCTCAAATCAATACCTCAAGTCTGTATTTATATGTGCAAGATGAATAATAAATTAACCTACCACCCCTCTGAGTTTATTATAATGTTGTATAATAACAATAATTATTGTTGTTGTTGTTGTTGTTGTTGTTGTTGTAATAATAATAATAATAATAATAATAATAATAATAATAATAATAATTTATTATTATTAAACATAGTAGTAGTAGTAGTAGTAGTAGTAGTAGTAATAATAATAATAATAATAATAATAATTGTTATTATTATTAAACATTATAACAACAACAACAACAACAGTAAACATTACAACAACAACAACAACAATAATATAAAGAAAGACAAATAATGGATTTTTTTTATATTTGAGAGAAGGACAAATGGTAATTTGATAGATGTAATCAAAATGCTTTAGTATTAAGCTATACACAACAACCAATAATCATGTAAACCCACATAAAAATAATTATGCAAATCAAACTATAGCACAATAATAAATAATCACACAAATTATCACATAATAAAAAATCATCAATTATGGTTGGGTAGACAAGATAGGGTAGAGTTAAGATCTTATTATTTTGGGTATTTTAAGATAGGGTAAAAATTAAAATATTACTCAGCTAATTTAGGGTATGGATTTGAGTAGAAAAATACTCTATTTATTGAGTAAAAATTAAAATATTATTATTCAGATAATTTAGAATATAAATTTAAGTAAAATAATACTCTATCATTGACAGATCGAGGAAGGTCAACAAGAGAATAACATGAAGAATTAACATTATCAAGAAATATACCAGAACTTAACATAGCCCATTTACTGGAGAAACAGAGACAGTTGAATTTTGTGGTCGCTCTTTTCGTGGGCCGGGTAATGTGCTGAGTAGATTTTTCACTTTCGCATCGTGCTAGGGTGTATGATAAATTAATAATAGCACTAGCCTCAGTAGAGATCTTTAACTTGGATTTTAAAATGATCATATCTGAGGTAAATTTATTTGGATTTTGATAGAAAAGTAAATAACTTCTTAATCAACAAATCCAAGTGGGATGAATCCTTACTATTTTAATTACTAAATTTGATCTTTGCATAGCATGGATTTAAAAATAAAGAAAACTAAAATTTTAATATTATTTAAATTACAGATATCACAAAATGTTGCAAAAAAATTAAAACTTGAAATAAAAATTATATATAGCTGTCTGTTGCGTATTGGACGGAATTTGGAACGAAGTTTTAGTCGCAAAGTAAAGAGTCAAACATAGTCAGCAGTGTCTACGACAGCACAAGAAATAAAAATTGGGCTTTATACAAAATACAAATTACCCCCTTATAAAGTGTCTAATTAGCGGAAAACCCCCTATCTTTTTTAAATTAGCAATTTACTCATACATATTTTTAAAAAATTGTCAATTAACACCCTCCTGAATGGGGTCTTTTGCACGGGCCAAACCTGCGAAATTTTTTGGTGTTTGGATAACTTCATATTAATGAAATGACAAAGTTAGCCTTGTATAATTGTACAAAAACAAACCCATCTTCTTCATTTCATTCCTACGCCAATTTCAGTATTGTACTCCATTTTTTCCTCTGAAGAAATTGAAGTGAAGTCAAGAATGTCTTCTTCAAAGAACACCAACTTTAGGAGAGCTTCAAGAAGTGCTTTAGATGTCAGGTACCCATCCACTCCTCTTTGTGAATGCAATAAAAATGCTGCAATAAGTGTTGTTGAAAATGATAGAAAGCCCTCAAAAGGCAAGCTCTACTATTGTTGTAATTTTCATGGATGTGAATACTTTCGATGGGTAAAGATTGAAAAGACAAGTTGATCTCCTGAAGGAATTCCGGTCACATATTCATCTGGCAAGATAATGGTTTGTGAAGATGACTCTGGAATTGGAGAGTGTAGTGAAGGTGCTGAGGTTATTTCAAGTGCTCAACCAAATGAGGGAAATTACATTCACATCTCTTAGTTTATTGTTGTAATTTTTTTATGATAATTGTTATGTTATTGCTTAAGAATTAGTGCAGATGGAAGCTGGGTTGTTGTGGTTTTTTTCTTTTTTTTTCCCTTCTCTCTAGTTATTGAAATGGAACTTTTATTCATGAGAGTTTGCGAATTTATTTTACATATGTGAAAATGGACTTATTAGTAAGTAATCTTAAGTAATAAATTTAGGAAGAATGAATAAATGAGGGTTGGTTAACTGGATGCTCAATATTGAGCCAAATAAAAAAAAAAAAAAAAAAGAAGATAAGCCTCCAAAGCAAAGCCGTAGTATAAGTACAAAGTTGGAAAAATAAGCAATACATTTCGAAGGCCAAGCCAATACAAAAAGAAGAATAGGAAATGCATCAAAGCCCCACATTTCATCTATACCCAACTACAAAAATGTACAAAAGATGTGAAAGTAGAGAATCCAAGAAAACTAATGAAGCTGTCAAAAAAATGATTCCCTAACAGAAAATAGGTAAGTTGCCAAGCATTACTTTTAACCACAAAAAATATTAACTTTTATACCAAAACAATACAAAAAGCCAGAATTTTCATATTGTTTTCTAATTTACCAATTAAACATGATAACCAAATGGCCAAAAGGTATACCCCACATGCACCAAAACAACCTACCCCATATGCACCAAAACAACCTACCCCAAAAGTCATATTAAAACCCACAAAAGTGACACCATAGCACACATACCAACACCAACAATTCATTTTTTCTTATTCTTTTCTTGAAACCTTCTTGACCTATTTTTAATATTCTGCAGAACCTTAGAGAGCTGAGGTTTTTTCATCCTTGGAGCTCTTGTAGCTTAAGCAGCTCTTGTGTTCACCTCATTCTCATGCGAAGTTGAAGCTTTTCTTTTGCCCAATAAAGCCTCATTTCTTGGTCCATCATATAATCTTCCTCAACTTTTTTTCCTAGATTGAGCATCCTGCTTACACAAACAATAGAAACCAGCATCTTAGTGATTCAAATCTTGAGATCTAATAGTAGTGACTGAGATCAATGAAGCAACCACATCAACTGAAGCAACTAGTGACTGAGATCTATCAGTAAAGGTACTGATTTACCCTTATTTGATTAGTCACAGCAGCAGAGCTTGAAACTTGGGTTTGTTGTGTTGCAGCTTGGTTTGGGTGAGATGTTTGAACTTGGCATGATTGTGTTGAAGCTCTAGTTGGTTCTTTGACCTGCTGCAAGGTAATAATTTTATGCAAAAAGTTAATTATAGGGATATATACAACAAAGTACATAATTAAAAACTGTATAACTTAATTTAATGACTTAGTTACTCTTTGGATTCTTGGTTCTCTTGCATCACTCACTCTTTTTCTTGCTTCTTTAATTCTAGCTTAAAGAATAATATACATAATTAGATATTTTTATTTATGAAATATTTTATGTCACACCACAGAAATAAAGTATACTTTAGTTGCAAGATTCATTTTTGCAGCTGCAATGTTGGAATTAGGTTGCCTTGCAGCACTTGGTTGTCTAGATCCAAAGTTATTTCCCTGCATTTAAGATGTTCATTAATTATGAAGTTTAGGTAAATGATGAAAAATTAGATATTTAAATTAACTTACAACCTTATGTAATGTTGAGTTTGGATGTATTGGATTTTTGCATGTTCCCCTATTATGCCCTGGTTGCAAACATTTCTTGCAAAAATGAGAAAGACCTTTTCTTGTTGAGACTGCTGTTTGCAATTCATCTGCAGTCTTCTTTCTCTTTTTTCTAGGCCTGCCCCTCTTTCTTGTGTAATCTGGTGCACTCAAGGGTTTATAGTTTGTCTTTATATAGTCACCACTCCCAGGAACAACATGTATCATGTTTGAATACACCCTCAGATATGCCTCTTTCTTAAAGCAATCAGCTACATAATCATCAATTTTGTGCCTTCTTTCACATATGGCAGCATAAGCATGGTAACAGGGGAAACCATTCAATTGAAATAATCCAATAGTGCAGGTGTTCTTATTCAAACCAACTACATACCTTTCAGAAATTCCAAACTCTACTTCAAATTCATCTCTCCCGCAATACCTAGAAGCACAAAATCTGGACTGCCTGTGGGCTTTGTTCAACTTTCTCATAATGTTAGGACATATTGTTCCATCATACTTCTCTAGACCCTCCATCTTCAACTGTAGTCTTGAGGCCAATCTTCCCCTAATCCATTCAAACATAGAGATAACTGGCTTATCTCTAGCTTGAAGTACGTAGCTGTTGAAAGATTTGCACAAGTTGTTGACCAAGATATCAGACCAACAGATGCTCCTGAAGTGAGATCTAGCCCAATGATGTGTTGGTATCTTCTTAAGCCACTCTACAGCTGTCTCATAACCATCATCAAATTTAGGATCAAATCTTCTACTTTGTTCATCCATCTTGCAAACTCATTTTTGTTTCCAGTGCATGCAGCTTTCCAAAATGAATCCTTTAGCTCCAAATTGCTATATTTTGATCTAAAATTGGCATATAAATGCCTCAAGCAAAACCTATGTTCATATCCAGGGGCAAGTTCTTCAAGTGCATCAATGAGACCCTTTTGTTTGTCTGAAATAAAGGTCCATCTCTTCTCATCAGCTCCACCAATATCTAAGAACAATTAACTTGAAAACCAACTCCAAGTTTCTCTATTTTCAACCCTCACCATAGCTATTGCTATTGGCCACATATTGTCATTTCTATCCCTTCCAACTGTAGCTAGAAGTTGTCCTCCATGACATGTCTTTAAGAAGCAACCATCAAGCCCCATGATGGGCCTGCAACCATCTAAAAACCCTCTCTTCATAGCTTCCAAGCTGAAATACATTCTGTCAAAAATGGGGGGTTCTTATCTTCCTGTCTCCTCAAAATTAATTTACTGCCTGGATTTGTAGCCCTCAGAGTCTCACAATAATCCCATGGAAATTTATATTCCAAGCAGTCATTCCCTTTGATCTTTTCTATTGCTGTTTTCTTTACCCTCAAAACTGTCCAATAGTTTACATTCAAGCTACACTTCCTATAGATCTTATTCTACAAATTCTCAATGCAATATCAGGGTTGTCCCTAATTTTTTTTTCCATCCTCTTTGCAATGTACTTGTAATTAGCTAATCTGTTGTCAAACTGTCTTGCACAATGGCGTTGACCTCCAAAGTTTTAATCTGAAATGCAGGCCCTTTCGAGATTCTTGATGCATGGTCCTTCAATCGCATGCATCATCTTGGCAAACTGCTGTGATTCTATGCCCTTCATTCTTCAAGAAAAGAAGCTTGTACCTATGCCTCACACTCTAATCCCTTAGCACTTCTCTAAACTGCTTACCATTTTGAAACTTATCCCTAACTTTCAACTCATAGCTTTTCTTATCAATGCACCCTAGCTTGTAGGAAGGAAACTTGGGGACATCCTCATCTGAGCCATCTAAACTTAACAATTCATCTTCTTCACCACTTGAACTATACCACTCTTCATCTTGCATATTGTCTTTCAAAGCTGATCTTGTGCCTTTTTTTTTAGTCATCATAACTTTCTTCTTTATATTCTTTAGTTTTTCAATCAATTTAGTCTTGCTTGGCACTCTTTCAGCTAAGATGTCTTCATCACTTGAATTCTCCAAGTCCTCTAACATTTCTGAGGGTGCATCTGAGCTATGATGTTCCTCATCCTCCCCCTCATTATCTTCCTCAAATGGTAAATAATCTGAGTCATTAGACTCAGATTCTTGATAATTGTCAGTTTTTTCTTCACAAATGCTTTTACCCTTGTCTTTAACAATTGGCTCATTTGACCCCTCCATGTTAACATAACTTATAATAGCATCCCCACATTGTGAGTCAAGAGTAAAATCTAAATTATCATTCCCTAGAGTTCACTAAGTCCAAATGTTACATTATTATGATCGCTCTCTCCACCTAAATTAACACCTAAATCATCAGCACCTGTGTTCACATCAACCCTTCCATATTGTTCATTTATGTTAGGAGCTGCTTGATCATCTAAGTTTTGTTTATCTAAGTTATGTTCATCTAAGTTGTGTTCATCCAAAAAAGTGACATCCACATCATCAATCCCCCCCTCAACATCATTTCTCTCTTTAGAACCTAGACTCACAGTTGCACCCTCATCATCGTTTCCCTTATTAGAACCCAAACCCACATCATTATCACCCTCACCCTCACCCTCATCCTCGTCTGTTGCATCACTTACAGACTCTTCATTCATTTCGCTATTCAAATTATGTTGACTTTGAACAATATGATCCTGAGTGTCTATAACTACAGTTGGTGTGGCTTTTTCTTCAACATAAATAGTTATAACAAGAGAGTTCTTTAAATCAGTCTTCATTTCGTTAAGACTATCATCATCATATATTAATTTGCATCCATTTTCAAGAGACCACTCAGGTAATGTGTAGTAAAAGCATATATTCATTCTTTTGCCCCCATATATTTCATACAACTAGTAAAACTCTTTCTTGTTCTTCATGGTGTTCAATTTAAAATTACAGAATACATGTTTCTTACCTCTTTCATATATGACAATAGGGTCACTCACAAATCTTCCACCCACCCACATTTCAAGAAAATGATCCTCCATTTCTCTACTACTTCAAAAAGAGATATATTGTGAGAATAATATGTTATCACTACAGGCTTATCACTGCAATATATACTCCACTATATATATGTCACATGCCATGTCATATTTTTATAATTATCATTACAACATATCTGGTTCAAAAACCAATTTTGTAGCATTTACAACTATTATAGCAATATTACAGCAATTTCAGACATAGAGCAACATTTTAATCTAAAAAGTGAAGCATTAGAAATTCAGACCAAAATATCAAAGCAGAGCATCAATTCTACAATAGCTAAGCAGCAGAAGTCTGAGCGCCTAAAAGGTTAACAGTCAGCAATTTCAAACTTCAAAACACATAAACTCAACACAGTTCAAAAAACATGGCCAAGTGTTCAACAAACCATGCTATACATAAATCAAACCCTAATGGGATCATTTCTAGACTATCAAACTTGAATCAAACTACTTTTCATCACAATAGATAGATAATAACATGAATAATAGTAAAAAATTTGAAAAGCCATAAACTTGCGGAACAAAAAAAATAAAATAAAATGTGCTGCCGTTGCTTACCTTAAATGCTCCTTCACTAGCCCTTCTTAAAAGCTTCAAAACCAGGCCCAATGTATGTGCACGTGGTCGTTGTTGCAAAATGGACAACCCAAAATGTATCCACACGATTTATTCGATCACAAATAGGCCACTCCTTTAAATTTGAGCCGATTAAACCACAAAACAAAAACTAGAATGTGATATTATCAAACAGACGGGCATAAAAAACAAGAGGATATGAGGATTTTTTTAATGCAAATAGGATTTTAGGGTTTACGCATTATACAGAGAGAGTGGTGATGAAGAGATTCTTTTACTTCTTAATATGCCTAAATTCTTTACATGAACAATATTTAACTAAGGGCAATTTAGACATTTGATTATTCAAAAAACTATAATTTTAAATTGGGGCGAGTATTATTAATGCAAATACAGGAGGTAATGAGAAAATTAATTATTCATAGGGTTTTTTTAGCCAATTAGACACTTTACAAGGGGGTAAATTGTATATAGCCCAATAAAAATTAAAATATATTATGTCAAATAATTCATTGCATGCAAAACTAAAAAATAAATGAAAGACCTATAGTGTCTTCGATGGAATTCTTCCTTTGTAAATATTTCCTTTTTTAAAAAAATTATTATGTGGAAAACCTTTGCAACGAAATCCTTCTGTCGCAAACAAAATAAATAAATAAATAATTTAAAAACCTTTGCTACATAAAAAGCCTTCAAAAACTTATGTAGAAAAGTTTACAACGAATTTTTTCATCAAATGTCACAAAAAAATAAAAAATAAAATGAAACAGCTTTGCAACAAAATTCTCTATATATTACAAATCTTAAAAAATAATTAAAAAAATGAATCCTGATAATCCCCTTTTTGCATCAGCCACCTCCAATTTCGCCATTGCTAATTTTTTCATTTTTAACTTTTTCTTTAACGCTCAAAGCCGTTGACCAAAGTGGAGACTGAGGAAAATACCTAAAGTTGCTAATTAGGCTGAGCCAGTGCAATAGCCAAATGGGCTCGTGAGTCTTGTTGGAATGGTCCTGTTGCTTTTCATGATTTTCTTGTTGAGTTGCTGGCCTCTCAAAGGCCCAGGAGCCATTGCAAATTTTATTGATAATAACAACCATTATAATTTCATCGTAAAATCTCACAAATATCAGATGCCATGAATTCCAACCCAAAATTTTATAACTAGGGTGTTAAATATGGAGTTTGGGCGTTGCAAACCCCATTTTGCGATGAATTTTTGTTAGAATTCGGGGCAAGCAATTTTCCTTGTGTTGGTTTTCATGATATTACTGATAAATAAAGCATAATTAATTTTCTTCAATCGACATAAATTGTGACACCCCACTCAGGGTAACCTTAAGCTGAGATATCAAAACATTTCAAACCCAAATATCAATTCATAATACAATCAATAGGCCCATGACAAGGTTTTGAAACTTAATTTATCTGAAGCAGTAGCAGATACAAGCTTTTCAACCTAGCAGTCGCAACAAAACACAATATACATACTATAGTTCAACTCTTGAATGCCTAACAAGGTATATACAAGCCGCAGGTTCTCAATATCAAACTTGACATATCACCACATCTCTATTCCAAACTTAGCAGTTAAGAAATCCCACATATATACATAAGCACCTGTTCAATTACAAATTGTATCTTCTCTTCAGCCCAAGCCAGAAATCCATTTCCATTACTTAATCCTATCTGAGAAACAAGAATAACACAGGGGGGTAAGTCCAAAAGACTTAATAATGGATAATAGTAACCATAAGCAATAGGGATCTGTCAAGGAATAATCAACTCAACAGATTAGGATCTAACAAGTAAATGGATACATTTCAAAATACAAGCATCAACAAGTCCGGTAAACAAGCATTATCAAATTCAAGACTTTTAGTAGGTACTAGCTTGGGGTTGTGACTTCTGACTCAAACGGTGCGGCTAGCTCAACCGCTTTACTATGGGAGGTATCGTCATCGACCAACTCAACCGGTTTACTACAGGAGGTATCACCGCTAACTCGTTCGGTCCGGACAACAGCCCAAACTAAACTAGGAACTACACCATCCTTATTGCTCCAAGAGCAAGTTTCAAGCGATCAAGATACAAGTACGAACAAACAAACTTGTACAATATATGTATTTCAACAGATCAAGACGAAACATACATATCGATTCACCTTATTCCATTGAAACAAGTATTTCCATAGCGTGACAGCTTGCCATACAATTGGTGTGCCCATACGGACTCTATGGCACATTGCGGATACCTAAGCGGATTGCTTAACGTACTGCTGATACCTAGCGGGCTATTTCGCGTATCGTGGACACCCAAGCGGACTGCAAGGCGTGTCCAAAGTATCTAAGCATTCCGCTTAAGATTGGCACTTAGCCCAAGTACTATCTCCAAGCAAGTACAACAAGTACCAATCAAGCAATTAAAGTTGTCGACAAGGCAATATATGAACGACTAGCAAGTACAAACAAGCCAACTGGCCAAATAATAGGATACAAATAGGTGAGTATGCTGGCAAGGCATTTGATAATGATTCATAACAGAAACAAGTATCCAATAGTGATAATTATGATTAAGACAAGTACCAGACATGACAGATAGGAGTTTTAGGTGCCAGAACAGACAAGAACAACTCAACAAAGTGAAACAAGTACTAACCCTCATAGGGGTATACAAGTTAAGCAATCAATTTCGAACAAGTACACAATCAAGTACGAATTCAATAAAACGAGCAAGTATAATTCAAGCAATTACGAGCATGTGTAATCAAGCAAATTAACCCTCACAGGGGTTATGCTACAAGAACAGACAGATATAGCGAGGCCAAATTGGCAGACCCTCATAGGGGTTCAAAAAATAAGGAGTAGCTTATACAAGGCAAAAACTAGAGCGGTAGACCCGCATATCTGTAAATCTCGAATACAACAACCAAAATCTGCGAGTTACTGGACCACGGGACTTACTTCCTCGTCACCTAACTAAAAAATATAATTATAGTCAAAATCCATATTTGACTCCCAGTACATCACTATTATGCTTATCATTAATCCAAATTCACTAATTAACCTATTAACATGATAGTTTAAAGCTTCAATAGTATTATAGTTCCAATAATGGCTAATATGGGTAGTAGTGCCAAAGTAAAGCTTCAATTTTCATATCAATTCACTTATCAGGATATAGACTAGTCCTTAATTACATAACATTTTCATAATATCAACCTAAAGTCACAATAATTGCTTAATTCTTCAAAATTAACCCCAACTTAAGTCTTAAATCTCCAACTTAGGGTTTTCTCACTTAAATAATTACAGTAAATTCCAAGATTATCATAAGATGGTACAATCCAAATTTACTAAACCCAAACTGGTACATGCATATACTAAGTCTTAGTCCTATCGACTCAATTTGTCCAATTATCATATCACTAATTCCCATTTCATAAATCATAGTTAAATTACTTAATTATCGCAATTAATCCCAACATTACATAAAATAATATAGATTCGGGCCCGCTAACTACACTATAGCCATCCATGCATGGTCTCAATGTATATATTCAATCACCATGATAATCTCCTTTCATAACATAATACAAGATTTAAATAATACTATACAACATATATATATATAATCAAATCTTTTCCCAACTCTATTACCCACAAATCGGTCAATCGAGACCTCGAATTCAGCAATCGAGACTACCATTACGATCACTGCGCTGCGGAGCAGATTCTGCCTCAGCTCCACCGTCGTCCACTACCATTGGAGTAACCCAAAGTCCTCACTAGAATGTTCTCCTCGAGCTTCTAAATCCAACGGTACAATCAAATTTGAATTCCACAACCAAGAACACGGTCAATCGAGCTCAACAACCTCAAATAGGTTTCCTCGCCACCGTGCTCTGATCACACTCTTCCGTCGTCAGTAGCTCTCTGATCTGCAATGCAAGTACACCTTGAGTTTCCTCAAGCTGAAAGCCTTAAAACCCGCTACCCAGAACACCCAGCTCAGCCCCGCTCCACCGTCGCCCACCAAACTCCGCCATGGTCAACTCGGTCTTCATGTTTTCCAGCAAAACAATGGAGTTTATGGGTACATGAGGTATGGTTGTGGTGCTGGGAACTTAAGGATGAAGATAATTGGGACAGAAATAGAAGAAAGGTCACGGTCGGAGAAATCACTGGTGAGAAACAGGAGGTGGCCTCGGTGAAGATGAAGAAGGAAATAGGGTGATTTTTGCAATTCTTGCTATTTATAAGGCATGTTTTCCTATTTCAATTTTTGACCCCAAAAGATATAAAATCCTGCAATTTGGGCTCTGCAACTTATTAAAATAAAAACTGAACCCTACTTGACTTAGGGCCTTCAATGCAAACCTTAAATTTTTCCCTTTTTGTGCAATCAAGTCCTTAGAATTTGCAGTTTAGCCCCAAAAGCTTTAGAATGTGATCCAATTAGGTCTTGCCTAATTGCATTTTGACCCCAAAACTTCCAACTTTCTTGCAATTAAGTCCTTTCATTATTTTTTCGAGCCCTAAAATCCGACCAATCAATATCTTGAATTCTAACTCCATATTTTCCCAAAATACTGAATTTTAGGGGTGTTACAGACTCCCCCTTTAAAAGAATCTAGTCCCTAGATTCTCATTTGAGTATTGTTCCGACTAGCAAAAAATAAGCAGATTTAGTCAGTCGATCTACATTCTTTCTCCATTACATTCTGCCAAGATTGTTTCTTCAAGACCTGATGCATTTTTGCGCTTCTCGAATGCATCGTATCTTGACCTGGGTGCCATATTTAACAATCTCTTTTTCACTTCTTTCGGCGCACATATTTCTTACAGAATGGAAAAAAATACCTTAATTTTGGAATTAAACTCGGATCTCTAGAACCTCCCAAAATTTTAATCCCTTACGTTGTCTCATTTTCTAGTCCTAATTGCCTTAATTGCAGGTCATCTCAATACTTAAAATCCATTTCAGTTCTAATAGAGTGCATGCTCTTATCTAAAAGACCATAAACCATTATAGCAATAAACAATTAACATCACAAGTTCATACTTACATATTATTTACATTAAAGAGTAGTCAAGTTCAAACTTAACATGCTAGAGGTCATAACTTATCGTATATTCCAAAACAACTAAATACAAATTCATAAACTTAAACATACTGAGTATATACATAACCCATAAGCCTACTATTTCTCAACCTCCATCTGGGTAGTAAATCCAAAATATGCTGTGTTAGACCTTTCTTCGACATTCAAGAACTTAAATGGAGCCTCCAGCCACCTGTTTTCCTTTCTCTGTAGGGACTAGGCCTCTCATATTAGGGCAATTCTTCAAGAAGTGTTGGTTACTACAACAACCCATACATCGGCCCTGCTTTCTCCAGCATCCTGACTCCTCATGGTTATATGATCTACATAATTCACATTTCTTTTGTGGCCTTTCTTGAGTCAGAATTGCCATCTCATCAATCTGATGGGCTTAAGGAATAGTGCTTTCAACCTGTAACCTTGGTTGTTTTTCTCCAATGCTGTTTTGCTCCTCAAGGCATGATCTTCCTTTTCGCCCCTTGTCCACAATTTTTTTGATCTCATTAAGCTCTGCTTCTAGTTGTAATACCTTGCTTATAGACAAGTAAAAATTCTGTAGGTCCCATATGGGCAAATCCCACCTTAGTTCTGACCGTAACCCCTGTACCCTGTATGAACCGTCAAGTTTGCAAGACCTCATTTTCCTATACATATGGCGCATACTGTAGGAGTCTGCTGAAGATAGCCTCATACTCACTAACAGACTGGTTTCCTTGAACCAGATCCATAAACTCCCTTTCTCTTGCTTGCTTAGCTATTAGGGGCATGTATTTGTCCTTAAACTCTCGGGTAATATTTTCCTGGGTTCTGGGGTTGCTGCAGCTGTCTACCTACAGTTGATCATTCTCCACCAGTTCCTGGCAGACTTTGTTAACAAGAACGTGGCAAAATGCACTCTTTGCTCATTCGGGTAGCACAAGGTCCCGAACATGTTCTCTAAGTCCTCTACCCATTCCTCTGCTTTATGGTCATCCAGCTCACTATAGAATTTCGATGGTTGAACTCGCAAAAATCTCTCTAGGGCTCAGTCTTCTATAACTGCTTCTACCACCCCTGCTCTATCTGACAGTTGATGGTTAGGTTGCCAGTACCTCTATCTTTCTCGATGAACAGGTTCTGCCAGAGGATCTATATCAGGTTGATTCATCAGAGGAGTTTGTGAAACTTTCTCGCCAAGTATCGGTTGTGGATAGGTAGGTGCTTTTCGCCTAGGGGCCTGTCGACCGATGGCCCGTCTACCCCCTGGCCTCCCTCTACGACTTGTTTTCAATGGAGATGTTATGTCATCACTTCTGTGTGAGGCCATCGCACGTCTGATATCTTCCAAGTATTCTTAAGTCTGAGCTCACTGATAAAAAAAGAAACTAATACCTCAGTTATCTCTAATTCTTTCGAACTTCTCAAGCTTCCAAAATAAGAGAAGAAAAGTAATCAAATAAGATTAATTCAAACTCATAGATATGCAAATCTTAATCATTCTATGATAAGCAAAAGGATTCCATAGACTTCCTTTGAGTATTCTACACTTTTTTGTATTTTGGTTCCACCTAGTCATATACTCGTCAATCATCTTGCCGTACGCAACTCATCTCACTGATATCAACCCATCAACTTTATCTTAATATCCCAAAATCACATAGGAGCTTTCTAAACTACATGAAATGCTCAGAATTCTAGCTCAATCTAGAGTTCATCGACAAACCTAAGCTTTGATAGAAGAAATGTATCGAAATGAATTCTCTGTTCATTCTTATATGAAACAATTCCAAAGTCAAGCTTAACATCTACTATCCATAAATTTCATATCCGAGGATCATATCCTAATGTCGGTTGGTCTTTCCTTAACCTAAGTATTTACATCCTGGATATTTCCTAATTCAAGTTAAATCTCGAGCAGGTCAACCAAATTCAGTTAGAACAATCATTCATTACCATGTGAATCTTGGTCATCAAAACTAAAGCTCTGAAACCACCTGTGGCACCCCACTCAGGATAACCCTAAGTTGAGATATCAAAACATTTCAAACTTAAATCTCAATGCATAATACAATCAATAGGCCCATGACAAGCTTTTGAAACTTAATTTATCAAAAGCAGCAGTAGATTTCAACCTAGCAGTCACAACAAAACACAATATACATAATATAGTTCAACTCCTGAACGCCTAACAAGGTATATACAAGCCTCAGGTTCTCAATATCAAACTTGACATATCACCATGTCTCTATTCCAAACTTAGCATTTAAGAAATCCCACATATATACATAAGCACCTGTTCAATTACAAATTGTATCTTCTCTTCAACCCAAGCTAGAAATCCATTTCCATCACTTAATCCTATCTGAGAAACAAGGATAACACGGGGGGTAAGTCCAAAGAACTTATCGAGGGATAATAGTAACCATAAGCAATAGGGATCTGTCAAGGAAGAATCAACTCAACAGATCGGGATTTAACAAGTAATCGGATACATTTTAAAATACAGGCATCAACAAGTCCGGTAAACAAGCATTATCAAATTCAAGACTTTTAGTAGGTACTTGCTTGGGGTTGTGATTGCCGACTGGAACAGTATGTCCAGCTCAACCGCTTTACTATGGGAGGTATCGCCATCGGCCAACTCAACGGTTTACTACGGGAGGTATCACCGCTAACTCGTCGGTTCGAACAACAACCCGAACTAGACCAGGAACTACTCCATCCTTATTGCTCCAACAGCAAGTTTCAAGCAATCAAGATACAAGTACGAAAGAGCAAACCCGTACAATATATATATTTCAACAAATCAAGATGAAACATGTATATCGATTCACTTTATTCCATTCAAACAAGTACTTCCATAGCATGACAACTTGGCATACAATTGGTGTGCCCACACAGACTATATGGCGCATTGCCCATATAGACTGTATGGCGCATTGCGGATACCTAAGTAGACTGCTCAGCGTACCGCTGATACTTAAGCAGGCTGCTTAGCATATCATGGACACCTAGGCGGACTACAAGGCATATCCAAAGTATCCCAACATTCTGCATAGGATTGGCACTCAGCCCAAGTACTATCTCCAAGCAAGTACAACAAGTACCAATCAAGCAATTGATGTTGCCGATGAGGCAATATATGAACAACTAGCAAGTACAGACAAGCTAACTGGCTAGATAATAGGATACAAATAGTTGAGTATGCCAGCAAGGCATCTGACAACAATTCAAGACAGAAACAAGTACCCAATAGTGACAAGTACGATCAAGATAAGTGCCAAACATGACATACATGAGTTCTAGGCGCTAGAATAGACAAGAACAACTCAATAGAGTGAAACAAGTACTAACCCTCATAAGGGTATACAAGTCAAGTAACCGATTTCAAACAAGTACCCAATCAAGTATGAATTCAATAAAATAAGCAAGTATAATTCAAGCAATTACGAGCAGGTGTAATCAAGCAAATTAACCCTCATCGGGGTTATGCTACAAGAACAGATAGATATAGCGAGGCCAAATTGGCAGACCCAAATAGGGGTTCAACTAATAAGGAGTAGCTTATACAAGGCAAAAACTAAAGCGGTAGACCCTCACCTCAGTAAATCTCAGATACAACAATCGAAATCAGCAAGTTACTAGTCCACGGGACCCACTTCCTCATCACCTAACCAAAAAAATATAATTATAGTCAAAATCCATATTTGATTCCCAGTACATCACTATCATGCTTATCATTAATCCAAATTCACTAATAACCTATTAACATGAGAGTTTAAAGCTTCAATAGCATTATCATCCCAATAATGGCTAATATGGGTAGTAGTGCCAAAGTAAAGCTTCAGTTTTCATATTAATTCACTTATCAGGATACAGACTAGTCCTTAATTACATAATCTTTTCATAATATCAACCTAAAGTCACAATAATTGTTTAATTCTTCAAAATTAATCCCAACTTAGGTCTTAAATCTCCAACTTAGGGTTTTCTCACTTAAATAATTACAATAAATTCCAAGATTATCATAAGATGGTACAATCCAATTTTAATAAACACAAACTGGTACGTGCATATACTAAGTCTTAGTCCCATCGACTCAATTTGCCCAATTATCATATCACTAATTCCCATTTCATAAATCATAGTTAACTTACTTAATTATCGCAATTAATCCCAACATTACATAAAATAATATAGATTCGGGCCCACTAACGACACTATAGCCATCCATGCATGGTCTCAATATATATATACAATCACCATGATAATCTCCTTTCATAACATAATACAAGAATTGAACAATACTATACAACATGTGTGTGTGTGTGTATAATCAAATCTTTTCCCAACTCTATTACCCACGAATCGCTCAATCAAGACCTCGAATTCAACAATCGAGACTATCATTACGATCACCACGTCGAGGAGCAAATTCTGCCTCAGCTTCGCCGCCGGTGCCGTAGTAACCCAAAGTCCTCACCTGAATGTTCTTCTCGAGCTTCTAAATCCAATGGTACAATCAAATTTGAATTCCACAGCCAACAACACGTTCAATCAAGCTCAATAGCCTCAAATGGGTTTCCTCGCCATCGTGCTCCAATCACCCTCTTCCATCACCGGTGGCTCTTTGATCTGCAATGCAAGTACACCTTGAGCTTCCTCAAGCTGAAAGCCGCAAAACCCGCTACCTTGAACACCCAGCTCAGCCCTGCTCCACCGTCCCCCGCCAAACTCTACCATGGTCAACTCGATCTTCACGTTTTTCGACGAAACAATGGAGTTTATGGGTGCTTGAGGTATGGTTGTGGTGCTGGGAACGTGAGGATGAAGATAATTGGGACAGAAATGGAAGAAAGGTCATGGCCGGAGAAATCACTGGCGAGAAATGGGAGGTGGCCGCAGTGAAGATAAAGAAGGAAATGGGGTGATTTTTGTAAGTTTGGCTATTTATAGGGCATGTTTTCATATTTCAATTTTTGGCCCCAAAAGATATAAAATCCTGCAATTTGAGCCCTGCAACTTATTAAAATAAAAACTGAACCCCGGTTGACTCAGGGCCTTCCATGCAAACCTTGATTTTTTCCCATTTTGTGCAATCAAGTCCTTAGAATTTGTAGTTTAGCCCCAAAAGCTTTAGAATGTGATCCAATTAGGTCTTGCCTAATTGACCCCAAAACTTCCAACTTTCTTGCAATTAAGTCCTTTCATTATTTTTTCGAGCCCTAAAATCCAACCAATCGATATCTTGAATTCTAACTCCATATTTTCCCAAAATACCGAATTTTAGGTGTATTACATAAATTATTTTTAAAATTTTTGAATATATAAATTAAATAAATACGTGTTTAATTAATATGAGATTTAATAACTAAACACCAATAAAAAATTTAATATAGCCAAAATTCAAAAGCTAAAATGAGTTTTAGTCGAATGCCTCCTTGACGATGACTTTCATAACTTTTTAAGTCTTAAAAGTTGAAACCAAAAAATCTAGATTTGATCCTTGATGATGATTTTTAATTTTTTATATATTAATAGTTTGGGCGCCATGGAACTTTAGAAATTCAGTAACAACCTAAAATATGGATGATTGGGACTTGAATGCTATGATTCTAGCTTCGTGACAAGAGATTGCTGTACGTATATTTAAGTTATATATGCACACATTAAGGCAAAGTTTTTTAATTTCCTCTTCCTAAACACATGCATGATAAAACTAAAATTGTTCAATTAAGAACCGTTTGGTTTTATTTTCATTTTTATTTTTCATTTCCATCATTTCCAAAATATAAAAAAAAAAAAAATAGTTAGTAAAAATGAATTGAAAATAAATTTGTATTGTTAGTGGAAATGAGTTGAAAATAAGTTTGTATTTGGATAAGTGTTGGAAAAGTAATGATTATGTTGGCTTTAGTAAGTTGTACGTATAGAGAAATAGTGATAATAAAATAGAGAGACGAGATATATAAATTATTGTGGAATGTATTTTGAAAATAAAATAAAGATGATGTTGGGTGAAAATGTATAAAAGGTAATGTGTTTCTATTTTCAAATAATAGAAAATGTGAAAATAAAGTATGAAAATGAAACCAAATGGGTTATTTACTAAGCCACAAAATTTTTAATAGTTATTTTTATTCTTTATAATTATTTTAACTAAAATCAATTTCATTTAATCTATTGATAATTACGGGATCTACTGATACTTAAGATATACTTAAATGTTACAAGGTGTAAGGTGCTATTTCGTTTAGTATCACTGACCAAGCTTCCTAACAGTCAATTATATATCAAAGGGTCTAACTGATATTACTTAAATCTAATCATTGGGAATTTGTCCAAGTCTAATGTTTAGCGCATATGGTGTCCCATATCCTATTTTAGATTTAAGTTGCACTTTATTCTAATATTCATCTGAGTAAATTTTTTTAAAAATAATAATCAATATAATTACTTTTTTTAGGAACAACTAAATTTTTATATAATTTGGCTCAATTATTGGATAGTTACGCTTTCTAACTTTATTATAACTTTATTCATAAGGTATCATGTTTCTAGAGTTCGAGTCTCAATCAGTTCAATGCTTCTTAATTAAATGAGCTAGTTTTCTAGTTAATTTTTATTGTCAACAATTATGAATTTAATCTTTAATTCAAGCCTAGATTGTAATTTAACGATTATATTTTATATTAAATGAAAGTCTTATATCAAATTTCCAATTAGGATTATAATCAAATCGAATAACATTTGATTAAGAGAATTTACCCAAATTGGAATGAATTGAGATTCAATCTCAAGCCAAAAATAGTCCACATGAGTTTGGAATTAAAATCTGCACTGATTGCCCAAAAACTGCTGCCACACACCGCCGTCGGAAATGAACTCTACCACCACTAGAATGTTCGCCTCGACGAGCCCAATCAAACCCCTCAATCAATTTTAGCTTCAACCACCACCTCCTCGATTAATTTAGCCAAAACCGCCACCAATAACCCAGCACCACCACTCATGGCCACCTTCAATTCCTCTGTCTCTGATGCTCGAAAATAAAATCTGAGACCACCGTGTCATTCCTCTCAACAAGCCCATTAAAATCCATCCGTCAATTTCTACTTTCTACTAGCGGAAATAGTAAACCCATCACCACAACCGCCTTACTCCACCACCCATTTTTATTTCTCATGCAAAGTGATCACCGTGAAGAGATGAAGGTTTCTATCTATTTAGATTTGAGTTTTGAGTCAAGGTTCAGAAAATCCAAAGCTTGGGAAGTCTTGGGTCTTTATTTGAGAATTAGATAAAATTTATCCTTCCTTGTATATATATAAATTATTTTTCAAATCTTCATTTTGACCCCCAAATCTTTCCACTGCTTTCAAAGCAATCCCCCAACTTTTAACTGCCCTATATAATGGCCCATGTTATTAGTTAAGTCCTCTAGCATTTGCTTCTTACACATTGACCCCGTTGAGTATGTAAATTTAGCAATTAGGTCCTAAATTAATTATTTTGCTGTCCCCAAACTTTTAATTTTTCCTTATTAGCCCCTAAGTTTTAGAATTTTAGACAACCAAGCCCTTATTTTATTTACAATTAAGTCCCTCAATCATCATTAATTATTCATAAGCTTCAAAGAAATTTATCCCAAAGTTAATCGAAACCCAACTTATTGAAATTTCATTTTATTTTGCTAAAACAATAAGTTTGGGCCTGTTCTTCATCATTTTCCCAAAATATTTTCCAACTCCCGAAACAATCCTAAAATGTGTATACATTCTCCAATTATTCTCCCAAAATACAAAAATTTTATACCCGAAAAACTCCTCCCAAAACAATCTCACCTACTCCCTCATTTTCTCACTCTACCTTTCACATCACTCATTCATTTATCACTCACACACACACACACACACACACACACACACACACACACACATGAAAATATTAAAATTTTACTAGTTATAAAATTCTAAAACTTATGTTTACAAATTTAATTAAAGTAATTTTTAAATTTAATTAAATATTATTTGTATTATTACTAAATAATTTATTTACTAGATAACTTATTAAATTAATTAATTAATTATTATATTTATTCATTTAATAAATAATTTAATACTTTTATTTGATATAATAAATAAATTAATCTGCTTCAAAAAAATAATCTTAGTTGCATATTAATCTTCACATTCACTCATAATTATATTTAAAAATTTAATTATAGTGTTATATTTATTTAATTATCTATTAAATTTAATAAATTGATATTATTATAATCAAAATAATTGTCAAGAAAATTAATTAAATTTAAGTAAAAATTAATTAAATTTTTTATTTACTAAATAATGCATTAATTAAATAATGAGCTAAAGTAATTTAGCAACATATTAAATTAATTAAACTAATTTATTTAATGATTTAAATAACTAGTTATTATATATTAATTATGTTTCAGATTTTATGTATAATTAAATATTATATTTATTTTTTTAATAAATAATTTGAGGTGATTTAATTTCATATAATATAAAATTATTTATTTATTTTTATTTGGTGAATTGTTATGAGTATTATATATATATAAATTATTAAATAAATTGTTTATTTAAATCAATAACTAAATTTTATTTGTATATAAATCATAAATAATAAATAGTTAAATAATTATATTTTAATTAATAAATAGTAATTAGTTTATAATTAATATAAAGTAATTAATTTTTTTTATATAAGCCGATATTAACAATTATGATATAATTTGATTTTTTTATAACTAAGATATAATTATGATTTCATAAGTAATTAATATTTATTAATAAATATTTTCTTCCAAATAATACATCATTTGCTAATGTTAAATTTATAAAAAATATAAATTTCAAATTAAATCACCAATTAAATTAATTACACATCATTTTATCAATGATACATACACATATTTATATACACACATACATACATACGCACACATCATCAAACTATAAATATACATACATACATTAAATGAAAAAATTACTTTCACCTTACAAATCCAACAAAAAAACAACTGATTTGATATTTACAGTAAAATTTGTCTCATCCCAAGACACAAAAAAACAAACAATTCATTTTCAAATTATTTTCCCTGTTTTCCCAAAATAAAAATAAATGCTTGACACTTTCTCCAATCTTTATCTCAAAAACCCATTCTCCTAAAATATTTTCTAGAAAACACCCAAAACAGAAAAAAATAGAGCATTTAAGTTTAGGGATCCAAAATTTGGGGTGTTACAAAGATAAGATTAATCAATATAAAATTATTCTTGATAATGATTAATTACTATTAATAAAATGACACCAATATAAATTAATTATATGTTTGGTTATAGTTTCGCAAAACAAAATACTCTCTTCTATAATTCATTATCCTAAAAACTTCCCCATTTTTCAATATATATACATATATATATATATCATATACAAATATATTTTATTTTTGCTCTTACTATAAAAAAATAACTCAATTTCATTTTCACCCAAAAAATCTAACAAAAAAATATTGATTTGACTTGTCTCATCCCAAAACATAAAATAATTTTCCAACATTTATCACATTCCACAATCCCACTCCCAAAACACAAACAAACATTTATCACATTCCACAATCCCACTCCCAAAACACATAATACAAAATATACAATTTGTAACAAAACATTACCTAAGTATTTGCTTTGGAAAAATCGCTACTAAACTAATTTTTGTAGCTATAGCTACAAAATATAACCACAAATCTTCGTAGCAAATATAGCCAATATATTTTTTAATTCTAATAAACAAAACTTATTAATTATCAATTCGAAGCATTATATTTTTGGAGTGTAATAGATTTATTATGCATTATTTGTGTGAAAATTAATATATATATATATATATATAAAGAATGATCATCAACTGAAAAATGGTTGCAGCAGGAATTAGCTACAGGAACATCAGCAGCAAACTTGGTTATGATAATTTCATAATCAAAGCTACGAAAATCATAGTTGATGTCTTAGTTTTTTACTGTGTCAAAAAATAGCTAGTAATGGCATGACCTAAGAAATGTCATTTTTAGTCATTATGGCAACATAAAGTGCTTATTGTATTTGTACCAAACAATTTGACATTTTATAAATTAAAAAATATACTATAACAAGATTTTGCATCTCATTTTATGTAAATATTTTAAAGATTTATTTTAAAATAAAATTCAATATTTCATAAATTTTAAAACATATTATAATTGTATCTAAGCGCGCCCATGGAAACATTTCACCCCTTGGATAATGAAGTTTGAAGAGTACTAGTACACTTGTCAACATAGAAAACTTACAATATAATTGGACACACGGATTATATAATGAAAAATCACATTAATTCAAGCTCGCAATCAAAAAATCAACCATGGAATTGATCAGCTCAGCGATCTGTGGAGTCCTTGCCTTCTTTCTTCTTTTTTACTATTACTTGCTTTGGTCACGCCCTGCTAAGCAAACCAATATATACAAAGTGCCGCCCGAAGCTGGCGGCGCACGGCCATTTACAGGTCATCTCCACCTCCTGGGTGGTGGCTCCTCCGCCAAACTTCCACACTTCAACTTAGGAGCCCTGGTGGACAAGTACGGGCCTGTTTTCACCATCTGGCTTGGCGTACGCTGAGCCGTCGTGGTGAGCAGCTGGGAGTTGGCCAGAGAATTGTTCACCACCTGCGACGTGGCTATCTCATCCCGTCCAAGGTTGAGGGCAGTCAAACACTTGGGCTACAATTTCGCCATGTTCGGGTTCTCTCCATACGGCCCGTACTGGCGTGAGCTGTGCAAGCTGGTCTCTGTTGAGCTTCTCTCGAGCCGTAGAGTCGAGTTGCAGAGCCGCGTACGTGTATCAGAAACTGCGCAGTTTGTAAACCAGCTTTACAAACTCTGCGAGGCGAAAAGGGATTCGTCCGGCCGCGTATTGGTGGATATGAAGAAATGGTTCTGGAACTTGAATTTGAATGTGATCCTTAGGATGGTGGCTGGAAAGAGGTTTTATGGTGATGATGCGGAGAAGACGCGGGAGGTGATGAGGGATTTCTTCCACTTGGTGGCCCTTTTCGTTGCGGCGGACGCTTTGCCTTATCTTGGGTGGCTGGATTTAGGTGGATATGAGAAGAGAATGAAGCGAACTGTGAAAGAATTGGACAGGATTCTTGGAGGGTGGTTGGCGGAGCATCGGGGAAAGGAATATTCCGGCAAGGACGATAAGCCGCAGGATTTCATGGATGTGATGCTTCAAGTTGTACAAGGCGCAGATTTTCAAGGTCAATACGATGCTGATACCGTCATCAAAGCTACGTGTCAGGTATGTATACCTATGCTTTCTGTAGTTAATTTCTCTAGACAAGCAATATAGGGTGTGTGTTTGCAACCTAGCTATTATATATATACTGAGATTAGTTTAGAATATTTTATAAATATTGGATAATTTACATTAATTTTGTTGGTACAACTACTATTGCTCATGAGATTGTTTGGATCTTCCCTATGTGTGTGTTTTTTGCTTTTTATAAGAGGATTTTGATTAAATTGTTAGTCTAAAATGTCTTTTCTAAAATTCATTATTACCATTATAGCATCTCATCTCATATTGCTTAGAATTATTGAATCAATATGTAAAGTATAGAATCATTTTGCTTTGAAAGAGCCTTGGACAGAAAATTAGCAAAATAATTCTTACTTATATATTATCAATTTCATGATTTTATTTTATTTAAATATTTTTAAAAATTTTATTTACAAAAAATTCTAACAAGGATTTACTTCAATTGACTTGGACAGAGTTTAATTACAGGTGGAAGTGACACTACTACAGTCACGTTAGTATGGTCCCTTTCCCTCTTACTAAACAATCGTCGTGTCCTAAAAATGGCTCAAGAAGAATTAGACAAGCACATCAGAAGAGAGCGGCGAGTGAACGAATCAGATTTGAGCAACTTGGTCTATCTCGATGCCATTATTAAGGAGACTCTGAGATTGTACCCAGCAGGTCCCTTAGGGGCGACACGGGAATTCACTCAAGACACCAATGTAGGAGGCTACCATATTCCTAAAGGCACGTGGCTAATGGTCAACTTGTGGAAGTTGCATAGAGATCCAAATGTGTGGATGGATGACCCTTTAGAGTTTAAGCCGGAGAGATTTCTTAGCACACACAAAAATATAGATGTTAAGGGCAATGATTTTGAGTTGATCCCATTTGGTGCTGGTCGGAGGATTTGCCCCGGGATCAATTTAGGCTTACAAATGGTGCATTTTGCATTGGCTAATTTGTTGCATGCTTTTGAAATTTCGACGGTGTCTGATGAAATGATTGATATGACTGAAAGTGCAGGATTGACAAATCTGAAAGCCACACCACTTGATGTTCTTGTTGCCCCAAGATTATCTCCTTGTCTTTATTAGGTCAAGAACAATTTCATGGCTTGTAATTTAGTTGTTATGATGTCTATCAATGTTTTCTAGTTTTAATTATGTATTTATTTTTGTTTATTGAGGTAGATCTTTTTTGATCTTTTGTTTTTGGAGTGAAATGATTAATTAATCAATTATGTCATTAAAAGATATTATTAGCTAAATATTAAATACTATATTTAACATTAATTAATTGCAATAAACTATATTAAGATAGCAATGACCATAATATCAACTAATCATAAATATTCAATTAATATTCTAATCATGTAACATAAATTACATAAAGAAAAGGTATAAATACCAACACATATTAGTATCATTTAATCATATATTATTAACTTCATAAAGGAAAAGTACAGATATTGACACACATTAATACCCAGCGATTAGACAAATATTCATAGTCTAATCATATAATATAAAGTTCAAGTTTGAATACTACCTTTGTATATTAATATCGAGTTAAATAAGTATTCAATATTGTAAAAGAAAAACACTAACACCAATACACTGCACATATAGTCATATTGTATATAGCATAAATAACGTTATCCAGGGATATATGAATGGCAAGTATGTGACATATGCTGCAATGTAAATAATGTGTCTATCATTAGACCATTATCTTTATGTTTTAATGAAGTGT
The DNA here is from genome assembly GCA_018894105.1 of Jacaranda mimosifolia. Taxonomy (NCBI): domain Eukaryota; kingdom Viridiplantae; phylum Streptophyta; class Magnoliopsida; order Lamiales; family Bignoniaceae; genus Jacaranda; species Jacaranda mimosifolia. The sequence continues at coordinate 8,088,314 of CM032121.1, read as the reverse complement.
AATAGATTGGAGCATTTGAGGTTTGATGCAAGCTTCTAAGCGATTATAAATTATGAAAAAATTGGGTTTAGCTTGAAATTTTGCAACATGACTAGTTGACATAGATGTCATTGATTGATTCTGATCGTATTTATCATTTGGGTTGCTACAAAATTATTTTAAATTGAAATTTTTTTTGGAGATACATGTTAAATAAGTGTAATATTAATATCGAGTTAAATAAGCATTCAATATTCTAAAGGAAAAGCACAAACACCAGTACACTGCACATATAGTCATATTGTATATAGTGTAAATAATGTTATCCATGGACATATGAATGGCAAGTATGTGACATATGCTTGCAATGTAAATAATGTGTCTATCATTAGGCCATTATCTTTATCTTTTAATGAAGTATAATAGATTGGAGCATTTGAGGTATGATGCGAGCCTCCAAGTGATTATAAATTATGAAAACTTGGGTTTAGCTTGAAATTTTGCAACATAAATAGTTGATATAGATGTCACTAATTGATTCTAATCATACTTATCATTTGGGTTGCTACAGAATTATTTTAAATTGAAAAAAAATTTGGAGACACATGTCTTGGTCTGTTTTGAAAAATTTTGAAAAATCGATCGAAGTAGCAACTCGGTCAAAAGCAAGCACCTAATGGACAGGGTGTTACAAATTTTGAATTTAATAAAACTATATAATCTCATTTTGTCATACACTACATGAAAAAATTATATAATATAACTCACCTTATATACACAATAGGGTGATAGCAGACTCAATGTGCGTTTAAATTTTTACTATTTTAGTGTATACACACACACAGACACACACACACGTATATATATATAGGGAATGAGAAAAAAGTACGAGAGGAGTGGAACAATTTACTAGCATTGAATGTCTTAGAGGTGGTGGATGCAAAAAATAAAAGATAAGAAAAGAAAAGACAAGAATAGGAAAACCCACATTTGTGTTATCATTATAGTCTGTTCTTTTCAACTAGGGGACGATCTTTTCTGCATTATCTTTCACTGGGGATAACAGCAATGATTTTACCCTATTTAATATGCATAATGACATCATATTTGACGTTAACATGGTATCATGCGATTCAAGTTGGAGATTATTGGGTTAGATTGATATTTATTTATTTATTTAAAATATTGAATTGACCTGATAAAAATAAGTTCAAAATTTTGAACAGCTTTGAGTTGGATTTTGGGTTACACGATGTATGTAATTAAATCAAATATGTATTTAAAAAATATTTTGTTCACATTTAGTTTTAAATAAAATGCTAACGAAAATATAAGAAATTGAATAGATTCAAAATAGAGCAATTTATGCATTAGTTTCCTCAACGAAATCTATATTTCATGACTGTATGTACAGTGCAGTGGCGTCAGTTTGTGCTTTTCCTTTTGATGAGGGTGAAAATTGTATATCAGGTTATGGAGTTGAAATCCAATATAATCGACCAGAGGATGGTCAAGGAGAATTTTTTCAGTGTATCAGGGTCGAGTCCTGCAATCAATAGCAAACGTCAGGCTAGCTTGTACTCCGACACTCAAATCAGTATAGATTGACTATAAGAAAGAGCAGCAGAATGAGTGCTTCAAGATAAAAATGGCATACCTTACTGAAAGTTGGCAATGAGGTATTTATAGCCTCCTTAAGGTGGCTAGTATGTCTAGGATGCCCTTGTTAAGCATGAAGGGCTTTTGTCTTTACCTGAGGACCTTTAAGTATTTTCCCACTTGTGTACTATTCCAAGTGACGCAACGTAGGATAGGGTGGTACACTGGTGGCGTGCTTTAGTTTGACGCTGCTGAAAAGGGTAGTATTGTGGTGGCATGCGACATTAATGAGGGAGTAGGCTGCCTGGTGGAACATTCAATGCGGCTGAGAGGCTATTGCCTCAGATCAACTTCCCAGGTCGAAATGAACCCTTTTCCAAGGTTCCTCCTCAAACTCTAGTCGATAAAATGCAACTCCTTTATGGTGAAACCTCCTTGGTTGGGTGAGAGGCTGCTTCTCCGTGTTCTAGTCTATTAGAATTAGGTCAACAGAGTGAATGCTAGTACCCACCACAATGGATGAGGCCTGTGAGGTCAAGTGCCTATCGATGGATTGGGCTTATAGGTAATTGGGCCGCCAAGCCTCGTATTTCTGTCTTGGTCATGTGTTGTTGGGTTGGACCTGTTGGGCCATCCCATATCACCTTTAGAATGTTGAATGTTTATTTCAATCGATATTAATACACACATGTAATATTTGAACTTCAAGTTTATATTATATGATTAGACTATTGAATATTTGTCTAGTATATTAATATGTGTCAATATTTGTACTTTTCCTTTATGAAGCTAATCATACATAATTAGACGGTGTATACTAATATGTGTTGGTACTTATACCTTTTTCTTTATGCAATTAAAGTCACATGACTAGAATATTGGATGTTTGTGATCAGTCGATAGTATGGTCATCGCTATCTTAATATTTTTTATTGCAATTAATTAATTATTAAATATAGTATTAATTTAATTACTGACATCTTTTAATAACATAATTAATTAATCCATAAAAAAGGTCAACCTCAATAAAAAAAAAAAAAAGAGCATAATTAAAACTCAAAAAACATTGATATATAGACATCATAACACCTAAATTACAAGCCATCAGTCTACACATTAAAAAAATTTAATTCAATAAGTTAGACTCAATGAGTCTGAATAGATAGCATAGGTTAGAGTTAAAATATTATTATTTTCAGCATTTTAAGGTAAGGAAAAAATTAAAATATTATTATTCGAGTAATATAGGGTATGGATTTGTTGAGTAATTAAAAATTAAAATATTATTATTTAGATAATTTAGAATATGAGTTTAAGTAAATAATACTCTATTCATTGATAGGTTGAGGAAGGTCAATAAAACATTACATGAAGAATTAAAATTATCAAGAATTATACCGGAGCTTAATATAGCCCATTTAATGGAGAAACAGACACTTTCTCCATTGAATTTTATGGTCGCTCTTTTCGTTGGCCGGGTGATGGGTTGATTAGATTTTAAATTTTCGAATCGTGCTGGGGTGTATAATAATAGCCCTAGCCTCGGTAGGGATCCTTAACTTGGATTTTAAAATTATCATATTTTATTTAAATTTATTTGGATTTTGATCGAAAATACACGTAAATAACTTCTTAATCAACAAATCCAAGTTGGATGAATCCTTAGTATTTTAATTACTAAATTTGGTCTTTGCATAGCATGGATTTAACCCAAAAAAAAAAAAAAAAAAACACTAAAATTTTAATATTATTTAAATTACAAATATCATAAAATGTTGCAAAGAAATTTTAAACTTGAAATAAAAATTATATATAGCTATCCGTTGCATATTGGACGGAATTTGGAATGGAGTTTTAGTGGCAAAGTGAAAGAGTCAAATACAGTCAGCAACATCTGCGATAGCACAAGAAATAAAAATTAAAATACATTATGTTAAATAATTTATTGCACGCAAAATTGAAAAATAAATGAAAGACCTATAGTATTTGCGATGGAATTCTTCCTTTGCAAATATTTTCTTTTCTAAAAAAGAAATATTATATGGAAAACATTTGCAATGAAATCCTTCTGTCGCAAGCAAAATAAATAAATAAATAAATAACTTAAATACCTTTGCTACATAGAAATGTTGGAATTTTATTCCAATATATGGACTTTTATTAATTGAATTTGTTTTCTAATAAAATAAGAAGGGGCTAAATTAATATAGTTAATGAGATAGACTCATAGGGCCTAATATTTTGACCCAATGTTGTTAAGGCCTTTTTCTAAATAGACTTGGTATGATAGCTGGTGTAGGTCCAATCTTAGAGGCCCGTCATGGGAGGACTTTCTAGGGTTTTATCTTATATATATTGTGGTTAGGCCCTCTCTCTACTCCATGTTTTGATATTGCTATCCCATTAAAGCTGTCAAGCAGTTTGTGTGAGAAGGAGAGGAAGACTTAGCAATCAAGTTCATGGCTCAAACAGGTATGTAAATAAATCAATCTATTTATGGTGTTTTGATTTCATGGATATTGCATCTTGGGTTAAATTATAACTTACAGTTGTTATCGGAGCCATATATCTATGGATCAAAATCTAATTTTATTGATTGAATTTCATATATCTTAAATCTTTTTAAATTACAAGAAAAATTCTTGATCTTCTCTTTTTTTCGCATGCTGGAATGAGAATTTAAATTGTTCAATCTCAATTTGTTCAATATTTCTCATTTATATTTTATTCTCATGCCTTTTCCTTTTGTTAGTTAGCCGAGTCAGTTAGTTGGTTAGGTAGTTAATTGCTTTAATCAACCATTTACTAACCTGTTTAGTTAGTTAGAGCTAACCCCTTTCTGGGCAGTTGTATATATATATATATATATGTGTGCATAGACATGTAGAAATACATAGAATAAAATACAGAATTTTTCTCTTGTGGATTGGATATGGCGATCTCATTCGCTGAACATGTTATCGGAGCCACGCTCTTGTGGTTCCCGTGTTAATCAACTGACTGCGACCATCTCCGATCGATCATCATTTTTTTTCCTTTTTCTTCTCTGACGACGTGAATCGCGCCCATGGATGAAGCTAATGGAGACACTGGAATGAGTCAGAACTTTGATCGAGCTTCGAGAATGCTCGACAATGGCGATCCTCTCTTCCTACAGTCATCGGATCACCCTAGAATGATGCTGGTCACTACACCTTTAACAGGCAACAATTTCTTGTCCTGAAGCCGCTCGATAAAAATCGCCTTGGGAGCCAAGGTGAAATGGGATTTATCAACGGAAAATGCCCTATGCCAAGTGAAGAATCTGCTGATTATGAACAATGGATCCGAGTGGATTGCATGGTGACGTCTTGGATGCTCAACTCCTTATCCAAAGACATTGTTGAAGCCTTCCTGTACACAACTTCCTCCAAACAACTGTGGGAAGAAATCAGCGAGAGGTATGGTGAATGCAATGGACCTCTTTTGTATCAATTGCAACGTGAAATCAGCTCGATGAACCAAGGTATTATGACTGTTGTTCAGTATTACACTAAGTTGAAGAAATTATGGGATGAATTGAATACTTTGATGCCTATTCCTGAGTGTTCTTGTGGTGCGGCAAAGATTGTGGCTGATGCGAATTCCTTTAACCGTTTGATGCAATTTCTGATGGGTTTAAATGATACATATGATCATGTGAGAAATCAGATCCTTGTTATGGAACCCCTTCCTAGTGTGAATAAGGCATATTCAATGATTCTTAGGGTTGAAAAGCAGAGGGAAGTGCACACTTCATACACTGAAATAGAGAAAAATGCAGCTATGATGACAAAGAACTATTCGCATGCTAAAAGAGATGGGAATAGCAAACAAAGTTACAGAAAAGATGCAAAAAACGGGAATGAAAAGCATTGCTCACATTGTGGTAGAGATGGCCAGCTTAAGGAGAGCTGTTTTAAACTGCATGGTTATCCTGATTGGTACAAGGAACTTAGAGAAAAGAGATCTCAGAATCAGGAAAGACAGGTTGCTGGTTGTGTTGAGACACCTCTGGATCTTCAAAGTGAAAGGAACACTTCCAAGACAGTTGACTGGACTTCTACGTTGACAGATATCATACAGCAGGAAATGGCAAAAATCATGAAAGGAAGACAACCAGCTTGTGAAAATCAAGTTAACTTTGCTCGCTTGAATGACTTTGCAGGTTCGTCTATCCATTTTGCTTTAAGTGCACTTGGTCATGTTGAGAACGGTTCTTGGATAGTGGATACAGGTGCCTCTAGCCATATATGTACTAGCTTAAACCTCTTGACCAGATACAAACTCGCCACCAAACCTACTCCATTTTATCTGTCCGATGGAACCATTAAGATAGTTCACCATGTTGGAACTCATCATTTGAACAATGAAATTAACCTCCTTGATGTACTTCACATTCCAGAATTCAAATTCAATCTTTTATCCGTTAACAAGTTGACAAATGATGCTCAAGTTCATTTTATCTTTTACCCTAACCCATTCATTTTGCAGGACCTGAAGAGTAAAGAAACCCTTGTTGTTGGGAAAGCCATAGGAAGACTATATGTCCTTGATGCTTCTTCTTTCCTCAACTCTGATGCTTTATGTAAAATTAATCACTCCTCACCTGTTAGTCAAATTTATGCTAATGCAGCTTCTTATTGTAAATTTTCCCTTTGGCACATGAGATTGGGTCATGCTTCAAGTACTGTTTTGAAACACATACCTCATATGATAAATAAAAATATTGATTCGTCTCATAATTGTTGTATTTGTCCCCTTGCTAAACAAACTAGACTTCCTTTCTCTCGAAGCACTTCCTGCACTACATCCAAGTTTGAACTTATACATGTTGACCTTGGGGGGCCATACAAAAAATCCTCTCTTACAGGTGCACACTATGTCCTTACTATAGTTGACGATTTTAGTAGGGCTCTATGGACCTTTCTGATGAAAGGAAAACATGAAACTCACACATATCTCTCTCAATTCCTTTGCATGATCAAAACTCAATTTAATACCTCCATCAAAACTGTTAGAACTTATAATAGTTCAGAATTTTTAAACAACGACACCTCCAATCTCTTCAGACAATTTGGCATCATACATCAAAGGTCTTGTACCTATACTCCTCAGCAGAATGGGGTAGTGGAAAGGAAACACAGGTACCTCCTTGAAATAGCCAGAGCTATAATGCTGCAATCCAATCTTCCTTTAAAATTTTGGGGGGAATCTATTCTCATGGCGACATATATCATCAACAGACTTCCTACTTCTGTTCTATCTTGGAAATGCCCCTTTGAAAAGCTCTATGACAAGCCACTTGATTATCATTCTCTTAAAACTTTTGGATGCTTATGCTTTGCCACAAACACACTACCTCATAAGGATAAGTTTGCCCCCAAAGCTTTTAAATGCATATTCCTTGGCTATAACATTGGGCAAAAGGCTTATAAAGTTTATGACATGAACAATCATAAAGTCTATCTATCTAGAGATGTCATATTCTATGAAACCTCATTTCCTTTCAATGTGCAGGCTGATGAAACTTCAGACATTCCTCTACCCAATTCCAATATTCTTGAAGATACTATTTCTGTTCCTCCTGCCGTTCCTAGAAATTCTGAATCCAATTCTTCCCCTGAACCTATGTCTGATCATACTAATATTAATCAAAATCCCTCTCCCAGTCAGTCTGATCCTCCATCAAATCCTGACCAAAATCTCCTAAGACACAGCTCAAGAGCTAGAAAGAAACCAATTTGGTTGAATGACTATGTTTCCAACATCACTGAAACTAATGCTCATACCATTAATAGAACTCCCTATACTCCAGCCACATATCCCTTTCATACTAAAACCAATTTATCTTCATCTTACATGACCTTCTTGGCCAATGTATCCACTGTGAAAGAACCAACCTCTTATGAACAGGCTAGTACTGAGGTAGAATGGGTAGCAGCCATGGAGAAGGAAATTGAGGCCCTTGAAAAAAATAAGACCTGGAAACTTACTAGTTTGCCTGTTGGAAAGAAAGCCATTGGCTCGAAGTGGGTGTATAAAATAAAGTTGAAACCTGATGGAACAGTGGATAAGCATAAAGTTAGACTAGTGGCCAAAGGATATAATCAAATGGCTGGGATTGATTATCTTGAAAGTTTCTCTCCTGTGGCAAAACCAGTGATTATGAGGATCTTATTTACCTTAGCTGCTGAAAAGGGCTGGCCGCTGCACCAGCTTGACATTAACAACGCATTCCTCCATGGGTCCATACAAGAGGAGGTATATATGCAACCTCCCAAGGGTTATAAAAGGGCACAATTGGGTCAAGTCTGTAAACTCTTGAGATCATTATATGGGTTAAAACAGGCTTCTAGACAGTGGAATCTTGAACTCACCACTCACCTTCAGGAATATAGTTTCAAGCAATCCCCTTATGATCACTGTCTATTTATCAAGCACTCGCCCACTTACTTCTTGGTTCTATTGGTATATGTGGATGACTTACTGCTTACTGGCAACAATGAATCAGAAATTCTTAAGGTGAAACAATTTCTGGATTCCAAGTTTAACATCAAGGATTTGGGTCATGCTAAATACTTCCTTGGCATAGAAATAGCAAGGTCTACTCATGGCATATATTTGAATCAACGAAAGTACATTTTGGACATCCTCAAGGATTGTGGCATGCTAGGATGCAAGCCAACTTCTACACCTTTTCCAAAAAACCTCAAATTCACTGCTGATGGCGCTTCCCACTCGGACCCTGCTCAATTCAAAAGGTTGATTGGTAGACTACTGTACTTGAACTTCACCAGACCAGACGTCACATATAGCATTCAGCAGCTCAGCCAATTCGTTAATTCCCCCACCGTTGATCATTGGAAAGCAGCCATTCATGTCCTTCGATATCTGAAAGGTTGTCCCTCGAAAGGGCTTTATTTTAACGCTCAAAGCAATCTACAGCTGAGAGCTTACTGCGATGCAAATTGGGCCTCCTGCATTGATAGTAGAAGATCAGTCACTGGATATTGCATTTTCTTAGGAAGTTCTCTAATCTCATGGCGTACCAAGAAGCAACCAACTGTCTCTAGATCATCAGCTGAAGCAGAATATAGGAGTATGGCTGCCACGGTTTGTGAACTACAGTGGGTTACCTACATTCTCAATGACTTACGCATACCAGTCTCCCTCCTTGTGCCTTTTCTATGCGACAACCGAGCAGCCATCCACATCACGGAAAACCCTGTGTTCCATGAGCGCACCAATCACCTTGATATCAATTGTCATCTCATTCGCAATCAATACAAAAAGGGCTTTATCATTCCGCAACACGTCTCCACTTCCATTCAGCTTTACAAAGGCTCTCCTTGCTCCTTCCTTCTGCAACATCTTGTTCAAGTTGGACCTGCGCGATATGCACGAAGATCCAACTTGAGGGGGGGATGTTCAATATTTCTCATTTATATTTATTCTCATGCCTTTTCCGTTCGTTAGTTAGCCGAGTCAGTTAGTTGGTTTGGTAGTTAATTGCTTTAATCAACCATGTACTAACCTGTTTAGTTAGTTAGAGCTAACCCCTTTCTGGGCAGTTGTATATATATATGTGTGCATAGACATGCAGAAACACATAGAATAAAATACAGAAATTTTCTCTTGTGGCTTGGATATGGCGATCTCATTCGCTGAACACAATTTTCGATAATGAAGCAATTAGGGTGTATTTAGCCTTGTATTTTAATCATGCATGATGGCCAATGTAATGACACTGAATGAAATTCAATGTTTAGTTTTTGGTGGAATCCAATGGTTGCGTGTCTGACATCTATGGTTTGCATATGTGTTAATTTGTGTATATGTTGGTTTGCATGATGAGATTGTTTAATATATAGATTATGGATTGTACATATGGATTGTATATAGATTTCTTGAGATTGTTACGTACTGCTGCAGATTATGAATTGATATATGTTAATTATATTATCGTTGAAAATTATGGCATATTTTATATACAATTAATTTTTGAGTTTGTCTTCGGAATCATTGGAATGCACATATGATTTACTTATTTGGTAAACAATATAACTCTATTACCTTATGTCTATGTATCACGCATTTACCATAGACATTTGATTTGTGATTCAAATAGATTTATCGAAAAGATTTGTGATTTAAATAGATTTATTATTGATAAGTTCAAATCAAGCTATCATATCGTCTTTGACGTCGAACCCTTGCATGTCTCGGAATAGTTGTCTCTCTAATTTTTTAACTAAGTTTACTATTAAAAAAAAAAAAAACCAGAGGAAGAAGGGTTTATGATTGTTAGACAATGTAAAGTCATTATTTCTCGCATGACGTCGCGGAAAGCATATTGTGCCTTTCTGATCCACTCTGTCTCACCCTTATTTGCGATTTTATTTTGTATCTTCTTATGCAAGTCAATGTACTTGTTAAATGTGTTTAATTGCTTTAAAACTTTAATAGTAGATATATCAAATATTTTGAAAAGCACATTATACATTGAAGGATAGTTATACAAATTAAATTTTGAAACAACTTAAAATGCAACGAATTTTAGTTACAACTCCTTGGAGTACATAGTATTCTAGTACTTAATTTTATAGGAGTCTTGCATACATATTGCACGTGTGCAAGTTGAGCAATTAATTATTAAACTCGATCATGTGCTTATTTTATCGGTTGAAGTAAATAGTTACACTAAAGTATTCTATTTATTATAACTCATAAAATTTGTCACATGCCCAAAGGGGGTTAGATATGTGTGATAATTGATTTTATTGGTGCAGAATATATTGATAGGGATGTATTAATCTAGAAGATTTGTTTCCCAAAGGAGACAACTTTTCAACAATTAGTGTATCTCTGTATCATTCTTGCACGAGAGGCCTTGTGTGTGTGGCATTCTCTGCCCAAAGTGGAGTTTATCATGACTCATGAGGACTCTATAAGGAATTAAGCTATATTGTTCTAAGCGTATTTTTCTTAATTGCCTATTATTGACGTGGTTTGTTGCATTCTTGTTGTTTTCACAGTTACTGTGAGTTTAAATAATGGTAATGCTATTGAAGTATTGAATGGTGGAGATTATAAAAGGTTAAAGCGTGAAATAGTTTACCCTGGGATTAGCTTATATTGATATAGCTTCCTGGGAGGATTAACCTCCCCAACCTAATGATAATGTTTCCAATGCAGCGAAAAGAGTTTACGTCTAGTGGGAGGGGTTCAATCATCTACATCTTCTAGCTATGAAAAATTCAATTGGAGAGCATTTGGCTAGTGCACTTTGTAACACTAATAATGTTAGGGAATTTTTTGATGCAGTGACACAAAGATATCAAATATCTGCTAAGTTTGAGGCTAGAATCTTATAAGTGATCTGACGTGTATGAAGTATAATAATTCTAATAGGGTTAAAGGAGTATATTTTGAAAAATAGTTCATATCTAATCCAAACTCAAAGATCTATACTTCCCTCCCTGATAATTATATTGTTCATGTTGGCCTCAAACAACCTTGCTCTAGAGAAGAGAAAATTAAGAGGGAGAGTGGACAAATAGTCTTCCTTGTTTTTTGGGAAAATGTTTTCTATGCATCGACTTTCACTCAAGACTTAATTTCAATTTTTGTTCTAAACAATTTGGGTTGTTTCATCTCTTTTGGCAAAAGGAAGGTTAGATGTTAGACTCGAAAATTATTGGCTGTAATTTTTGTCCACTGGCCTATATATGTTGACTTTGACTACCAATCAAATTTATTGTTCCTTTAATATTGAAAATATTATATTTAAAAGACCCAAAAAGTGATGATTTTTCCATGTGATAGTGTGAGCATTGGTCATATTTCTAAAAATAGGATAGAAAGACTTATATAAGAAGTCATTCTTTCTAGTCTCAACTTTAGTGATATGGAGTTTTATGTTGATTGTGCGAGAGGATGAGACCAGGCAATATATGGGACCATTTGAGAAACATTAACAAGAACTAGAATTGTTGCTCAATATATTATGCTTGGGAGTCCTGAGGAAAATGGTGTAGTCAAAAGGCGTAACCGTACTTTAGCTGAAATGATGAGGAGCATGATGAGTTGGTATGAGTTACCTAAACTTATTTGGGATCAAGCTATAAGAACTATCATGTATATTCTTAATTGTGTTCTTACCAAATTAGTTCTTAAAACACCTTTTGAATTGCTGGATGATAGAAAGCCTAGCTTAAACCATTTTCATGTATCCTGAGGGTTATAGTCTATTATAACCCTTTCGAGAAAAGTATTAATCCCAAATCTACTCATAGTTACTTTATTGGACAACTAAATCATTCTAAAGGATATAGATTCTTCTGTCTTTCAATTGGACCTCAAGTAGTTGGATCTCAAACAGCTAAGTTCTTAGAGTATAATGTACCTGATAGGGGTGAATATTCTCGTCCTATGATTGCTTATATCAGATTGAATCTGTTACATTTTCCTTACTCTTTGCATGTGAAATTTAGGATCCTCATGAACTAGCAGCTACACTTAATGCTAATATGAAGGCTAATTTGAATATTGATCCACCTAAAAAAAAAAAAATTATGTCCATCAAATGCCTCATAGTCCTTATACTAGAGAGAGATGTCTAATAATTCTTGATGATTACTGTCTGTATCTCTTGGAAAGCAATTCTAATGTTAGTCTTGTAGTTGATCCTATAAGCTATTATGATGTTATGCCCTCTTCTTAATCAGACTTGTGGTTTAGTGATATGAAGGATAAAATTCACTAAATGAAAGAAAATAATGTGTGGGACTTAGTTGATCTGCCTCAAGGGCAAAACACTATAGGTCGCAAAAGGATGTTTAAAACCATGAAAGGCTCAAAAAGGAAGATTGAGAGACTTAAGACTTGATTTGTGGCTAAAGGTTTTACTCAGAGAGTTATAATTGATTATGGTGATACCTTCTATCCTGTTTCCTGCAATGATTCCTTCAGGATATTATGAGTTTAGTAGTTTATTTTGATTTGGAACTCTACCAAATAGAGTTAGGACAAGTCTCCTTAATTACGACCTTGCTGAAGAAGTTTATATAACTCAACATGAGGGTTTTGTTCAAGAGAGAAAGGAATACCTAGTTTGTAAGTTGAACAAGTCAATTTAAGGCCTTAAATAGGCTTATCATCAGTGATCCTTGAAGTTTGATAAGGTAATCACTTCATTAGGCTTTAAAGCATATAAAGTGAGTAATTGTATTTATCTCAAGACTAGTGGGAGCAAATTCATATAGTTGGCGCTTGTTGTTGATATTTTGCTTACTAGTAGTGATTAGAGTTTGCTCCATGAGACTACACAAATGCTATGTCATAATTTTGATATGAAGGATCTTGGTGAAGCATCTTTTGTTCCTTGGAATTGGGATCCATCGTGATAGAACTCGAGGCTTGTTAGGACTTTCTCGAGTGAGTTACATTGATCGTGTTTTAGCTAGATTTAACATGCAGGACTGTAAACCTGGTGATGTGCCTATTGTGAATGATGATAAACTTAGCATTGCACAGTGCCCTAAGAACAAACTTGAGCAAGAGTCCATGAAAAATGCTCCTTACTTTAGGACTGCTGGCAGTCCAATGTATTTACAAGTTTGTACTAGGCTTGATATAGCCTTTATTGTTGGTGTTCTTGGGCTTATTTCTAATCCAGAACAAGAACATTGAGTGTCAGCTAAGAAAGTATTGAGATATTTGAGAAAAATCAAAAGAACTTCATTTTAAGGCTTTTGGTTGTTAATTCAATTTCTAGGCCACTGAGGATTTATTGTGATAATGTTGTTGCTATGTTCTTTTCAAGAAATAATAAGTCCTCCCGGAGCTTAAATATCTTGTTGTAGAGACTTGGTTAAGAATGGCACCATCATGATAGAGCATGTCGATACCGACTCTATGCTAGCGGACCCTTTGACCAAGGGATTGAGGCCTATTATTTTCAAAAGACATGTAGAACACATGGGTATGATTGAGTCTTTTGATGTATTAGGTTAAGTGAGACATTTTTCTTCATTAAAATTGTTACAATATTGAAGCCTTTTGTCTTATTGGCTTTTATTAATGTGAGATTCTTTTTCAACTGTTGATATATTCATTATAATTATGTGCACATTTTGTGGTAATATCTCGCTTAACATGTATCTTGAGATTAGGTGTTGATATTAAGAGTTGGGTATGCCTCATAAATAACACCATGTTGTACTTAGTATTGAACGAGGCATACATGACTTCTTTTCAAGTCGGATTTTCTTGGAATTTCATATTGTTTCTAGAAATTCATGTCTACAAGAAAATCATGGACTTTCTTAGGGTATCCTATTGCTCAAGAGGCCCATATCTTATAATAAAATTAAATTTTCTTGGGATTTCATATAGTTCTAGAAATTCATGTCTTACAAGAAAATTGGAGGACCAACAATGAAATAGCATACATAGTTGGATCATATTTTAGTTTACTATTTCTTGCTAAACCACCATGTCTGAATCCATGTTGGTGGAATTGCTGGTATATGTGACCATAGAAGGTTTTGTATTAATGAAAGATGCAATCACCGCCATGATCCAATATTAATAATTTTTATTGGACCATATTATATTGGTAGTCTTGTCTCATTGCCGTATTTGTTTTCTTTAAATTGTGGCTACAATCAAATTCTTTTTGCAATTTAGCCCGAGAGTCGTTTTCTCAAACTTTACTTTTTATTTTGTTTTAAAGTTACAATTAATATTTTTACAAGTGGGAGAATGTTGGAATTTTATTCCAATATATGGGCTTCTATTAATTGAATTTGTTTTCTAATAAAATAAAAATGGGCTAAATTAATACGATTAATGAGATAGACTCATAGGGCCTAATATTTTGACCCAATGTTGTTAAAGCCTTTTTCTAAACAGACTTGGTATGATAGCTGGTGTAGGCCCAATCTTAGAGGCCCGTAGGAGGGCTTTCTAGGGTTATATATATATATATATATATATTGTGGCTAGGTCCCCTCTCCACTCCACTCCACGTTTTGATATTGCTATCCCATTAAAGCTGTCAATCTGTTTGTGTGAGAAGGAGAGGAAAACTTAGCAATCAAGTTATGGCTCAAATAGGTATGTAAATAAATCAATCTATTTATGGTGTTTTGATTTCATGGATATTGCACCTTGGGTTAAATTATAACTTACAAGAAAGCCATCAAAAACTTATACAGAAAAGTTTACAATAATTTTTTTTCATCAAATGCCACAAAAAATTAAAAAATAAAATGAAACAGCTTTGCAACGGAATTCTCCATTGCAAATCGTAAAAAATAATTGAAAGAAATGAGCCCTAATAGTCCCCTTTTTTGCATCAGCCACCTCCATTTTCGCCATTGCTAACTTTTTCATTTTTAACTTTTTCTTTAAAGTTCAAAGCCGCCGGCCAAGTTGGAGACTGAGGAAGATTCCTAAAGTTGCTAATTAGGTTGCGCCAGTGCAATAGCCAAATGGACTCGTGAGTCTTGTTGGAATGGTCCTGTTGCTTTTCATGATTTTCCTGTTGAGGCATTTTGTTTTGTGATCATGGGTAGGAGAGTTGCTGGCCTCTCAGCAGAGGCCCAGGAGGCCAAATCAGGCCTACGCACGAGGCCAGCAACTCGCGGCCATTGCAAACCTCAGTATTGGAGGGTATTTATTATTAAAGGTAAAAATCAATTTGTAACGAAAATTGTTCGTTGCAAAATAATAGTTGTTGTAAAATCTGTTGCATACTAAAGAAATTCTATCAACCATACATCATATTAGCAACGAAATTTGCTACAAAATAATGTCGGAATTTTGGAAAAGAGTCATCGCAAATTTTATTGATAATAACAACTATCACAATCTCATGGTAAAATCTAGCAAATGTCAGATGCCACGACTAGGGTGTTAAGTGCGGAGTTTTGGCGTTGCAAACCCTATTTTGAGATGAATTTTTGTTAGAACCCGAGGCAAGCAATTTTCTTGTATTGGTTTTCTTGACATTGGATAATTAATTTTCTTCAATCAAGAAAAATTATTTTTAGAATTTTAGAATATATAAATGAAATAAGTGTTTAATTAATATGAGATTTAATAACCAAACACCAATAAAATTTTAATATAATTAAAATTCAAAAGTTAAAATGTGTTTTAGTCAAATGCCTCCTTCAATATTTTTATTCTATAAGCAAAAAAAAAAACCTATGTTTGGTTACATTTTGGCAAAACATCATACAAAAATTTCCCCTTCGAAATGCCCTCTTCTATCTTTCATTATCCTTAAAGCTTCCTCATTTTTCAATATATACATACGTATATTATATATATTATACATATTTTATTATTATTCTAACAATAAAAAAAATACTCAATTTCATTTTCACTCTAAAAATAAAATAAAAAAATTATTGATTTAACCGTCACAGTAAAAATTGTCTCCCCCAAAATATAAACAAATATATCAAAATTTCTCAAACTAATTTTTTAACTATTCTCCAAAATATAAACAAACATTCATCACATTCCCAATACAACTTCAGATTCCCCAACCTCACTCCCAAAACTCATTCTCCCAAAATACATAATACAAAACATACAATATATAACAAAACATTGCCAAAGAATCTAGATTGGATCCTTGATGATGACTTTCATAACTTTTAAATCTTAAAAGTTGAAACCAAAAAATCTAGCTTTGATCCGTGACGATGACTTTTATATATTAAAACTTTGGGGGCCATAGAACTTTAGAAATTCAGTAGCAACCGAAAACATGGATGATTGGGCCCTGAGTGCAATGATTCTAGCTTCGTGACAAAATATTGTTGTACGTATATATATATATATATATATAAGTTATATATGTACACACTAGGACACCGTTTTTTCTTCTTCCTAAACACATAATAAAATTAAATTAAGAACTTTAGGTCCCGTTTGTTTTTTTTTTCATTTTTATTTTTTTTTCATTATTTTCAAATTTTGAAAAAATAATTAGTAAAAATGAGTTGAAAATAAATTTATATTTGAATATGTTGTTGAAAAAGTAATAAGTATATTTGGTTTAGTAGGTTATAAGTAGAGAAAGATAGTGATAACAAAATAGAGACAAAAGATATATATGTTATTGGAGAATGTATTTTGAAAATAAAAATAAATGAGTAAAAATGTATAAAAAATGATGTGTTTTTATTTTTAAATTGTAGAAAATAAGAAAATAATGTATGAAAATGAAACCAAACAGATTAGATTTTGGATTTGAATTTGACACGTAGTTTGTCCACTTTTTATTAAAGGCTGTTTTGGGATAGTTATTGTTATAAGTTATTAATTAGTATTGTAATATATCATGACTAAAAAAAGTTACTATTATATGATTAGATAATGTTCCCATACCACATATAGCACATTAATTGAGATATTCAAATCTGGTGGGATATGGTAATTTGAATGGATAAGAAGGATTGACCATAATGTCGGAGTTCAATGTTTACTTGCACTTTCATATGTATCATTAATACGAAAAATGACGTCGTTGTCCCCAGTAAAAGATAAGGGTAAACCATCGCTGTTGTCCCCAATAAAAGATAATGCAGAAAAAATTAATGTCCCACTAGTCGAAAAGACAAGATTATAATGATAATACAAGTGTGAGTTATCCTATTCTTGTCTTTTTCTTTTCTTATCTTTTATTCTCTGCATCCACCACCTCTAAGATTCAATATTAGTAAATTATCCCCCAAGATATGAAATATTATAGCAAAGAATCCCTTTTCTTAAATTTACCATTGGTCAACAGTTAAAATGAAGGTGAAATGATAATTTTGCAAAGGCTGATTGGATTTTTAATATTTCTGGCAACTATAATTTGACAAATTATTAAAAATAAGGGTGCTAAAATATTTATTTTGGTTATCTTTTGATATATTGGTCAAATTAACTCCCCTTAAAAGATATAAATGTTAGGGTAATTTTTATAATCTCTTTTATCTATGCTCTCCAACCTCTTTTGTCTTTTCTTTTCTTTTCTTCTACTCCAATATTTTTCTTCAAGTTCAAGGATATATATTGTTGCTCCACTCCTTTCCTACTTTTTTCTCATTCCCTCTCCGATTCTTTTAGCCAAATATTCAAACTTCAAACAAACATGTTCAAATAATAGAAAAAAATATCGTTTTATAAAAAAATTTAAAATTTTATTATATGTTAAATGCATACATGTACATATATACACACTAAAATAGTAAAAATTTAAACGCACATCTACTATACTATCACCCTAAATATAATATTCTCATGTAGTGTATGGCAAAATGACATTATATAATTTTATCAAATCCAAAATATGTCACCATGACAATTTTATAATTAATAATTTTGAACTTAACATTTATAATTCAGTATGTTGAGAATATATATATTATATTGTTGAAAATTCAAAATTGCATGTTATTTTGGTCTCAAACTACAACTTGCGGCCTAATTGTGGCCCTCTTTTGAATGTAACAATAATATTTAGTACGATTTTATATAAAGAAGAATAAAAACTATAAAAAATAATATATATTAATATTGAATGTATAATTAAAGATATCTATAATTGTATGATAGTATCAGATATGGTTTTACCTCCAAAATGTCTTTGAATTGCTCAAATTCTAAGTATTAGCAATTATGCATAATGTGTTATATACATAGTCCTTTCCGGCACGCAATAACGACAAGTTCTTAATTTTTATATTAAAGAGCTTTAATTTGTACCACTTTCTTATTAATTAAGTAATAGACAACTTAATCCATTTGATTAAATAAAAAATTACAAAAACATGAAAGCGATGTCAATATGGAAATGGATTTCATTATCTTCATAATTGCATGTTGTTGTAATCAAATTTATTTTTGATATTTGATTGATTAAAAAAATAAATTTTGTCGTGTCCAAGTATAACAATTGAATATATGTCAAAAATGAAGTTTTTATTGAGCCAATAAAGTTTTATTCATGCGAACAAAGTTGAGGTCCTAAAAATTTACAAAAAATGAGATCTTAAATTCAAGAACCACTAATATAAAACTTTTGTTGATTGTCTCATTTTATTTGATGCCGAAATAACTATTTCATAACTTGTAATAATTAAATATTTTAGTAATATTTATATCAAATTAATTTTTGATATCTTTAATATAATAATAAAACCACAATTATATTGTACTAAAAGAAAAACAAAAATAAGATGTTGGCAAATCCATTTTTGGTTAGGCGCTATTCTCACCTGCACAAAATTGGTGGAAGCTGGCAGCATTATTTGCAGGTGTAAGTCTTTGTCTTAACAAAATTTATTATTATTCTGAAAAGCATTGTCCACTAGAAAATTCACCTTGAGAACACTTGAAAGACCTAAACACTTGACTGTATTCATCAGTTAGTCCAAGATATCACACTGCCAAGAAGAGAATTCCAAATCAAAATTGGCAACTCTGTAGAGAATTCAAAAACAAACTTTCTGATTATTTATTGCAAAATCTATTACTAGAAAAAAGGACATGGTAGGATGATAATGAATTACTAGCATATCTGCCCACTCTAACGAGTGTGCTAAATTTTTTTAGATAATAAAATATTTATTTTAATTTTTATATAAAATTATTATTTCAATAATTTAAATATATTTATTTAACTTTTTACATAAATAAATAAAAATTATGATAAAATGATAATAGTTGAGTAGAGGTTTGGTGGGTTGTTGTGGTAGTTATGGCATAAATATAATAAAAAATAAAAAATATAGGACATTATGAGTACATCACTTGAAAACATACGAAGAAGTGATTTCGTGAAGAAGAGATTTCGTGCTTTATTGATAGTATAGATAATTAATTAGTGTTTATCAAAAGAATTATAACTAATTAGTAGTTTTTTTTTTTTATTTATGAGTAAATCAATTATATTATCATTATGTTAGAAACTATAATTATTATTAGTAAACAAACAATTACTGAGAAAATGAATGGAAATTTGAACTTAATTGAAATTCGAATTCAAATCTCATAGTTTTGAGACCTCAGCTATACCATTTGATCAATTAAGTCTTAATTGGCAAATGCTAAAGTTTGATCGATAATTTTTAGAGCTAATGAATATTCAAAAATTCGTTTATAATTTGCATTCGTATTTATTTATGTAAAATTTATCTGCATCTATTTAAAGCGGATATTATCCGTATTCGATTAGTAGATATTCGATTATAAATAGTTACGAATATGATAAATGCGTATCCTATCTATTTAATATTCGCTCCGAATTTATTAAATAATATATTATTTGTATTTTTCAGTAAATATATTATTTGTATATATATAATATTATAATTGGAGAATTGGGAAGACAAAAGAATAAATGTAAAAAATTATTGTAATATAGAGAAAAAAATGAAGAATAAAGTTAATCAACATAATTATTGTTAGTTGACTTTATAATTAGTACATTTCAATGCCGTTATTATTATTGATCAGTACCAATAATCAATTATAAAGTAAATTATTAGTTAGAAATTATGTTGTTTGTTTGATTGCTTTATTTTTAATGAAATTGTATAGTCCCTTCTATTAATTAAAATATGTATTTGTTATAGGTTCATAGATTCACGTATTTGAATATTCGTAAATATATATTTAAATAATTATTATTGAATATGAAATAAAAAAATAATAATTCCAATATGGATAAATTTAATCAAATATGAATGCATATGAATATTTATAATTGAACACAGATATATCCAAATTCGATTGATATTCGACGGATACGAATTCGGATATCATTTTTAAATATCCGTCAAATTCATATCTATATCCGAGTATTCGAAAAGTTAAATGGATATGAATATGAAATTAAACAATATATGTAATCCATTTAATATCCGTTTACACCCTATGTGAAACAACATGGTATGATTCGATTCGAGTTAAGGGTTATTGGATCAAGTAGTTATATGTGAAACAATATAGTATTATTTGATCAGGTTGATATTTACTAAAAAAATATTACATTAGTGGCAATATAAGTATTGTTACTAATAATACAATGATATGTATTAAGTGATAATAGTTTTATTTTGCACCAGTGATATTTTATTGTCACATTATGACTTATTAGTGATAAAAACCAATATTTTTTATTGTTGCTATTAACAATTAGTGACATAAAATTGCCATTGTAACTTGTGACAAGATTTTCATTGTCACTAAGTGGTCAACATACATATATCACTAATTACCAATGGCGACAACTTGAACATGATTATTGTCGCTATTTAATTTATAAAAATCATTAACATGACAAAATAAAATGTTTTGTCACCTACTATATAAAATTAGCAACTTTTGTATTGTTACTTAATATTTTGCCACTATCTAATCTTTTTTTTTTTTCAGTGATTGGATTTTTTCCTTTTTTTTTTTTTTTTTTGTTTTTTGATAAGATATTGGGTTGACATGATAAAAAGAAGTTTAAAAAAATTGAGTGGGTTTAAGTTGAATTTTGGGTTACATGATAACCTCAATAATTTTATCATGCAACTCACTAACATGATTCAACTCACCTCAACATGAACCCACAAAATAATTATGATATTCCTTTTTTATTTATAATACAGTTATTCTTTTAGTTTTTCCAATTTACTTAATTTCATTTCTTTTTTTGTTTCACATATTCTTCATGTTGGGATTTGACTCGATTATCGAGAGAACACGTTTAACTAGAATTAGGACTACTCTTTGTATTGGTCCTAGTTTTAGATAAAGTTGTCAAGTAATTTTCTATTATAAATAGAGGTGTTTATTTGATTACTTGGGGTGACACTCATGGAATTCATGATATGATACTCATGAGGTAGTTATTGTGAGTACAAGTGGGACAATATAAAGTGGTGGAGTGAGTATCTCTTTGGTAGTTATGCTAATGGTTGTACAAGGGTTTTTTGGCGTGAGTTTGGGCCTGTCGAATTCAAATGTTGGCTTGTACTGGTAAAATTCTATCATACTTGAAGAAAAAAACTCCTGTGGAGGTACGCAAAATTTGCCAAACCACATAAACTTGTGTTTGTTTTATTTTTCTATCTGCCAGATATTAATTTTGTCATTGAATTTGTGAGTGTAATTTGTGGATTCCTGATAAATTAAATCTCCTGTCTAAATTGCTTCTGCTATGCTCCATCAAATTGGTATCAGAGCTTTTGGTTGGAACTGCAAGTTGAGATTTGATTTTTTGGGGATAAGCAATGTCATTGGCAAATTACTTCACGGTAAACTTGATAGCAAATGGAATTTCACCTTTGGCAAAGATGGGTGGAGGATCTCCTAATTCAATAAGGCCTAGTAGTGGCATTGGAGGGAAGGTAGAAGAAGCCAACAGATATGAAGGATTTACAGTGAGAAGATTGACTTTGTATTGCTGGCAACATTATCACTAATATTGTGGAGATGATCGGATTTTGGATTCCGAATGCATAATGCATGTTTGCTCCATAGAGGATTATTTTTTATTCACTTCGATCATGCAAGACAGGTAATTTGTTTTTGTGCGATGATTCTACTTGGAGAGTCATCGGTATTGGAGCGGTGAAAATTAAAAAAAGTTGTTGAAGCGGTTCATACTTTAGGTAGTGTGATCTATGTCCTAAAGACATGAAAAAATCTAATTTCCTTGAATATGTTGGATTCCAAAGGTTGTGAATATTCATTGAAGGAGGAGTCTTGAAAGTCACACATTAGGCTGTACATGTGCATTGGCCGGGATGAGTTGGTGCTAGGACCTTACTAATTTGGCATGTGCAGTGGTGTCGTTGAAGGTCAATGGCATTTGGTTTGTGATTGAGGCATGAATAATTGCTGAGATGAGAAACGTCATCAAGGTGGAGATTGTTGGGATTTGACTCGATTATCGAGAGACTAAGTTTGACTACAATTAGGATTACGCCTTGTATTGGGTTTCTTAGTTTTAAATAAAGTAGTCAAGTAATTTTCTATTATAAGTAGAGGTGTTTATTTGATTATTTGGGGTGACACTCGTGAAACTCATGATATGATACTCATGGGATAGTTATTGTGAGTACGAGTGGTGTAATACAAAGGGGTGGAGTGAATATCTCTTTAGTAGTTATGATAGTGGTTGTACAAAAGTTTTTTAGGCTTGAGTTTGGACCTATCAAATTCAAGGATTGGCTTGTACTGGTAAAATTTTATTATAATTGAAGAATGAAAACTCCTGTGGAGGTAAACGGAATTTGCCGAACCATGTAAATCTATATCTGTTTTATTTTTCTATCTGTCGGATATTAATTTTGTCATTAATTTTCTGAGTGTGATTTGTAGATTTCTGATAAATTAAATCTCCTATCTAAATTGCTTCCATTGTGCTCCAACACTTCAACATTGGAAAGTGAAGTTTGAACTTCGAGAATGTTATGTTCAAATGATTGTGGCTTGTTGGTAGAATTTGAATTTCCTCTGTAGTAATATATTTAGCTAATGTTATCTTCGAACTATTTATTTCTTGAACTTATTTACTTGAAAATTTAATATTCTTCATATTTTTGGCCTGGATTTTAGCCGATCAGAATTTAAGCGGATTTTGCTTCATTATTTTATTTTATTTTTTTAAGAATGTCTCAAATTTATACATGACCATGGTCCACCAACAAAAGAAATGAATAGACAGCAAAATTCAAGCTTCAGTTTGAGTATCCAAATTAAAATTGATGACCACACAAAGGTTGATAACAAATTCCACCGAAAAAATCAAATTTCACGAGATTTGGGGGTGGGAAGGACGAAAAAAATCAAATTCCACCGAAGGAAATCCTGTATACTTCTGGAGAAACAATGGAAGAAGTAGAGTGAGAGAAAAATAATGTAAAATTGAGGGGGGGGGGGGGGGGGGGGGGGGAGGCGAGCTCAATATTTACTTGGACAGCCGTACAAGTGGTGAAGATGTCGTGACATAATACATTAATAATCATTTTGATCTTTTATTTTATTATATATATTTTATTTTATGAGTATACCTCTAGTTTATATATGTAATTAAAATCAAATATTTATTTAAAATACTTAATTTTTTAATAAAACACTAATGAAAATAGAAATTGAACAGACTCAGAACAGAGCGATTTGTGCCTTACTTTCCTCAACGAAATCTATATTTCATGACTATATGTGCAGTTTACTTAGTGTTTGTGCTTGTCTTTTATGAAGTTAATTTACATTACGTGATTAGAATATTGAATGCTTATCTCACTCGATATTAATATACACAGATAGTACTTGAATTTGAAGTTTATATTACATGATTAGACTATTGAATATTTGTCTAATTGCTAGGTATTAATATGTGTCAATATTTATACTTTTCCTTTAAGAAGTTAATCATGCATAATTAGACGACATATACTAATATGTGTGGTACTCATAACTAATTTGCATGATTAGAATATTAAATATTTGTGACCAGTCGCTATTATGATCATCGCTATCTTAATAGTATTTATTGCAATTAATTAATGACTAAATATAATATTAATATTTCACTACTGACATTTTTTAATAATATATTAATTAATTAACACTACAAGAAAAAGTTAAATAGGTGACAAAAAAGTAATTGCCAATACAAAAGTTATCACTAATTATGTATATTAGCTGACCAAAGTTTTGGTTTTGTCACTTTAATGATTTGTACAAATTAAATAGTTAAATAAATAGTGTTTAAGTTGTCACCATGGACAAGTAGTGACACACCTACGTTGATAATGAAAATTTTGTCATAAATTATAGTGACAATTTTTATTGTCACTAGGTTGTCACCATAGGTGTATCACTAATTGTTAATGCTGACAACTTAAACCATTAATTTTTGTCACTATTGAGTCATATTGTGACAAGAGAAACATTATTGTTACTTAAAAATCATCATTAATGACAAGATAAAAGCTATTGTCACTTAATATATGGTATTAATGATAACATTTATTTTGTCACTTATTATTTTGTCACTAATATTTTTTTTTTTTTTGATAGTGTAATCATTTCACTCCAAAAACAAAAAGTAAAAAACGATCAACCTCAATAAACAA
Organism: Jacaranda mimosifolia; assembly: GCA_018894105.1. Taxonomy (NCBI): domain Eukaryota; kingdom Viridiplantae; phylum Streptophyta; class Magnoliopsida; order Lamiales; family Bignoniaceae; genus Jacaranda; species Jacaranda mimosifolia. The sequence continues at coordinate 8,063,571 of CM032121.1, read as the reverse complement.
AAATAAATACGTAATTAAACCTCAAAAACATTGATACAAATCTCAACTCCTAAACAAGCCATCAAATTGTTCTTGGCCTAATAAAGACCAGGAGATAATCTTGGGACAACGAGAACATCAAGTGGTGTGGCTTTCATATTTGTCAATCCAGCACATTCAGTCATATCAACCATTTCATCAGACACCGTCGAAATCTCAAAAGCCTGCAACAAATTAGCCAACACCAAATGCAACATCTGTAGGCCTAAATTGACCCCGGGGCAAATCCTCCGACCAGCACCAAATGGGATCAACTCAAAATCATTGCCCTTAACATCTAGATTTCTGTGTGTACTAAGAAACCTCTCCGGCTTAAACTCTAAGGCGTCATCCAACCACACTTTTGGATCTCTATGCAACTTCCACAAGTTGATTATTAGCCATGTGCCTTTAGGAATATGGTAGCCTCTTACACTGGTGTCCTGAGTGAACTCCCGTGTCCCTGATAAGGGGCCTGCTGGGTACAATCTCAAAGTCTCCTTAATAATGGCATCGAGATAGACTAGGTTGCTCAAATCTGATTCGTTTACTCTCCTTTCTCTTCCTATGTGCTTGTCTAATTCTTCTTGAGCCATTTTTAGGACATGGCGATTGTTCAGTAGGAGGGAAAGGGACCATACCAGCATGACTGTAGTAGTGTCGCTTCCACCGGCAATTAAAGTCTATCCAAGTCAATTGAAGTAAATTATTGTTAGAATTTTTTGTAAATAAACTTTTTAAAATATTTAGTAAAAATAAAGTCATGGAACTAAGAAGATATATATATATAAGTAACAATAACTTTATAATTAATATGATTAAAACTAATCAAATTTTAAAATATGTTATATGAGTTCACCACACTCTTCTGGGAGGAGAGTTTCATTGTTTGTCGTCTTCTTTGATTTTACTTATGTTTTTGTTTATGTATTGGAAAATTGAGAAGACTTTAAGTGAGTACCAGGTAGGTACATAGAACACATATTGATTCAATAATTCTAAGCAATATGAGATGAGATGCAACTACATGCTACAATAGTAATAATGAATTTTGGAAAAGACATTTTAGACTAACAATTTAATCAAAATCCTCTTATATAAAGCGAAAAACACACATAGTTAGAGAAGATCCAAAAATCTCTATAGTAGTTGTACCAACAAAATTAATGTAAATGATCCTATATTTATAAAATATTCTAAATTAATCTCAGTATATACATAATAATAGCTAGGTTGCAAAGACACTCACCCACCCTATATTGTTTGTCCAGAGAATTTTACAGAAAGCATAGGTATATATACCTCACACGTAGATTTGATGATGGTATCAGCATCGTATGGACCTTGAAAATGTGCGCCTCGTACAACTTGGATCATCACATCCATGAAATCCTGCGGCTTATCGTCCTCGCTGGAATATTCCTTTGCCCGATGCTCCGCCAACCACCCTCCAACAATTCTGTCCAATTCTTTCGCAGTTCCTTTCATTCTCTTCTCATATCCACCTAAATCAAGCCACCCAAGATACGGCAAAGCGTCCGCCGCCACGAACATCCCCGCCAAGTGGAAGAAATCCCTCATCACCTCCCGGCACCTCCCCGTCTCCTCCGCATTATCACCATAAAATCTCTTTCCGGCCACCATCCTAAGGATCACATTCAAATTCAAGTTCGAGAACCATTTCTTCATGTCCACCAATGCGCGGCCGGACGAATCCCTTTTCTCCTCCCAGAGCTTATAAAGTTCATTTATGAACTGCGCAGTTTCTGATACACGTACGCGGCTCAGCAGCTCGACTCTACGGCTCGAGAGAAGCTCAACAGAGATCAGCTTGCGCAGCTCACGCCAGTATGGGCCGTATGGAGAGAACCCGAACATGGCGAAATTGTAGCCCAGGTGTTTGGCTGCCCTCAACCTCGGACGGGATGAAATAGCGACGTCGCAGGTGGTGAACAATTCTCTGGCCAACTCCCCGTTGCTTACCACGATGGCTCGGCGTACGCCGAGCCGGATGGTGAAAACAGGCCCGTACTTGTCTGCCAGCGCTCCTAAGTTGAAGTGTGGAAGTTTGGCGGAGGAGCCACCACCCAGGAGGTGGAGATGACCTGTAAATGGCCGTGCGCCTCCAGCTTCAGGTGGCGCTTTGTATATATTGGTTTTTGGCTTAGCAGAACGTGACCAAAGCAAGTAATAGTAGAAAAGAAGAAAGAAGGCAATGGCTCCATAGGTGGCTGAGCTGATCAATTCCATGTTTGATTTTTTGATTGCTAGCTTGAATTAATGTGATTTTTCGTTATATAATCCGTGTGACCAATTATATTGCAAGTTTTTTATGTTGAAAAGTAGTACTCTTCAAACTTCATTATCCAAGATTCCAAGTGGTGCAATTATTCCAAGGGCGCGTTTAAATACGTTTAAAATATGTTTTAAAATTTATTTTAAAATAAAGCTTTAAAATATTTACATAAAATGAGATGCAAAATCTTATTATAGAATATTTTTTAATTTATAAGACGTTAGATTGTTTGGTGCAATAAGCACTTTATATTGCCCTAATGACTAAAAAGGATATACCTTAGGTCTTGCAACTTGCTATTTCTTGACACACTATAAAAAATTAGGACATCAACTACGATCTTCATAGTTGATTCTAAAAATTTATAATTTTGACTATGAAATTGTTTTAACCAAGTTCGCAGCTGATGTTCTTGTAGCTACCCCCGCTACGATCAATGTGTAACTGATGATTATTCTTTTTATATGTATATGTTAATTTTTTATACAGATGATGTATAACTAATATATTTGTTACACTTCGAAAGTATAATGCTATGAATTGATAATTAATAGTTTTTGTTGATTATAATTAAAAATATATATTTGCTACAAAAATTTGTAGCTATATTTTCTAGCTATATATAGCTATGAAATTAATTTCGTAGCATATACTTAATTGTTTGGTAGTAACGTATGTTGTTATATATATATTTCCAAATCATATATAATATTTTTTGGAATATTTTCAAAAATATTAATTATAAACTAGTTTAGTTCCAAATGAAAGTTTAATTTTAATTTTCCTTTTTTGACAAAAATAAGAAAACGGTAGCAAATTTATTGCCTAGAAGATTGAATCAAAATATTGTAATTTACAATATGCCATACTGGTTGAATATTAATTTTTAGATATATGGTTGATTAATATTAGATATATGGTCAATACTCTTTCCTACTATTTGAGTATTAATATCATATATATAGTCGATATTTAATGACAATGACTATATATTTTTAGTCACACAAATTAATATTACCTTTAATCCGTATTTAATAACATCAGCAGGATTTTAGTTTTCTTTAAACTATCATATAAAGTTTATTATCAAATTAACTAATTGCTTCCTTTTTCTTTCGATGCACATGAAAAAAAAAAAGTAAATAGAGCATAATTTAAAAAAAAATAATTATTATAATTCCAAATATTAGCACATTCTTGCTATATATTTTATGTCGTACCAATAAATTATCAAGGAAAATTTTCTCAACAACTATTATGTTATTAAAAATAAATTAAATCCACACATAATTAAAAGGAGCTTTTAAAATTTAAAAGTACTACAAAAATTTTAATTGACATATATGTATGAGTTATGAATTTACTGAACAAATTAAAAATTTCCTCAAAATCCTACAGTGAAACTTATCAACCCATTTGAGCAACTTTATGGCACTTGAATCACACAGTAAATACTTAATCTTGTATATTAATTAGCAACTCTATTCAGCAACACGTTCTGTACATGCTCATAAATTTCAACCTCATTTGAAATGTCTTATTTGCGACAATTGATCATAGTTGTTAGTATGATTTCTCTTTGCATGCCTGTCAATACGAAAATAAAGCATATCAATCAAAATATTTCATCATTTTTTCCAAACTCCAAGAGTTTGTTTAATATTGTTTTTACATAAAGAATGATAATTATACTTTCCTTCATATTTCTAACTCGACATTAATTTTTAAAATGATATCTTATATTTCTAATTCCTCCTATTAAAAACCCATAGATATTGTATTTATGAGTCTCTGACATCATTTTGTAATTAAGTAATACTATTTTTTTTTTTTTCAAAGCGAAAGGTTGAGATTCGCCCAAAAATAATTTCTCCAAATATCATATTACATAACATGGCAACTCTTTCATCCTAAATAAATGTAAAACCAATGTTGAAACTACAACTGCGCAAAAATATTTTTCATGAGTAGCACAATTTTCACGTCCATGGTGATGGTATGGTATTCCTTGATCTTATGGTTGTTGAACATTCGCATGTATGCTGCTTCAATACAATTTTATAATCATGCACGTGTGTGCGCGCGCGCACACACACACATATATATATATGTATATATATATGATGAGTCCTTTAAAAAAAGTAAGAAATTAATTGTTTATTATATAATTAAAAAATTAGTTGTACCAATGGTGTTGAGATCTATGGTATCTTTTCTCCATGTTACATTAGAAATTAATGAGTCCATTTTTAAAAAGTAAGATATTGTTAATTTTTTTTTAAATTTTAAAAGTTTTTTCACTTTTAATCGTATTCATTACAAAATTATTATTATTATTAGCATATTATAAATAGGGCTATAAATGAGACGAGATAGTTCACGAACAATTCGAGCTCTTAATCAAACGAGTATTGCCGAGCTCAATAATATTCGGCTCAAAAAGCTCACGAACCTAAACAAACTTTTTTATATTTGGTATTTATAGTTATATATAATAAGGTCCATGAAGATGATAATAATAATAATAATAATAATAATAATAATAATAATAATAATTTTATTATTATTATTATTATTTGTTTGTTATTTTTAGGAAAATAACAAAACTTTTCGGAACTTTATAGTTATAGACTTTATTTTGGGCATAAATGAGTTAAAACTAATCCAAACCTATACGTGATCAAGTTTATCTAAACTTATATGAATCGAGCACTACTGCTTCCCTATGATGAGTCGCCCCAACCTTCATTTATTTAATGAGCTGAGTTTGAGCTTACTAGATTCGGGCTCAACTCGACTCGTTTACACTCTTAGTTATAAATTGGGCTCCATGTTTTATTTCATCATAATTGTGTTTGTGATATGTAGAAAGCACATAAAATCTTTTAAATGGATTGAATCAAACACCCTCTAAGTAGCACCATATTTTTAGTCGATTGATGTTAAATCCATATTAATATTAATTTTAATATCATGTTTAGGACTTAACAAATAATTTTCTTGTTTAAAAAAATTACAATTCCCTTGCTAATTGGTGAAAATTTGGAATTACAGGAATATAAGTGAAGAAGTTACAAAAGGGGGACAAATTGACAAAAGTTGATAAGACTGCTGACAGGATGACACCTCATGATCTAATCGAGGATGGACAGAAAAGTCTTTTTATTTATTCAAGTCATATTCTAATTAGAAGACTCTTTTAATCAGTTATAAATAGGCCTTTTAGACACTTAGTTAGGGAATTTTTGGGATTTGCTATTTTGGAGATTAGAAGTATCGCGAGAATTCGGGATTCAGAGGAGGACAAAGTGGAGATCAGATTCATTTAGGAATAGAGTTTCTTCTTCTTCCTTTGATTTTCTTTTTAATTTTGGATTTGAAACGATGTTTCGTTTTATTTATGTTTTGTTTGACAATTCAATCATGAACTAATTCGTTACTCTAGGATTATGATGGATTCTTTTGAATAAATTGATGCATGATTTTCTTCCATGAAATTAATAGCGCTTAAGATTATTTCTTCTATTGTGTGCTTTTTCTATTTGGTTGCCTGATCAATAGTCAAGTGTATCTTTAAACCCTAGAGGAGTCTTGGAAAAGAAAATCTATGGATTGATTGACAATATAAGACCTTATGATTAATTGTTCAAATTGATGAACTAATTAATTTGTGAGTATGATAGGAATATACCTGCTTGCCCTAGGGAGTTAGTTGAGTGGTACAACCTTATTCATAATTTAGTTAATTCACATAGGAATATAGTGAATTGAATAAATTAGGGATTTAATTGCGGGTAATTCGGAAGAACATCGTAATTGCATAAGACTCAGGACTAATAACATGTTATTAATTTCATTGGGAGAAAATTATGTAATCAACTTATTCAATTGATGAAATCATAATTCTAGGCTTCTATATCCTTATAGAAATCTTAATCAGTACTTATTTTCATTAGTTTAGTTTTAATTCTTATTTAATTGATTTTGTTTGAATAAAACAAGTGTGTGGTAAATTAATAATTAGTAGCGAATAATTTAGTTTCTCGTGGGATCGATACTCTTCTCATCATTTTATTACTTGTTGCGACACATGCACTTGCGTATTTGTTTGCATTATTTATTTTTGCACAAAACAAACAACAATTGACTTTAGTCCAGTAGTATAAATCTTACACATAAAGTGTGAGATTAGGGATTCTAATATAACGAATCCCAATATATTAATATATGTACATAAATAAAATAAATAAATAAATAAATGAATAAATAAATAAATAGACAACAATGCATATATTCATTTTATTCACCAACTAAACAGATAATTAAAATACAAAAATGACAATTCCTTCTGTTTCCATCATACTTTCCGTTGTTTCTAAACATAATCCGTCAAATTAATTAATACTTAATCAAACCAAACTCACTAATTACGATCAGAAGCTCATATTTTAGTACTTCTAATTAAAATGTAGAATCACGGTGATCGCATACAATAGGATTAGCCACGTGAGGTCTGATAATTCTTCTTTGGATAATCACGCAATCAATGGATTAGGTATGGGACTAAAAGGAAAATTGACAAAATTAAGAATGACGACATTGATTTTCTGTCAACCAATTAGTATTTCTGATAGACTGATCCCGTGGAAAAAAATTGAAATCCCATCAATTTGATGCCATTTTTTTCTACTTTATAGGTAATGTTGGACCAATTAATTTTATGAAATTTTCAACTTCATCTTAGCTGTATATATATCAGTGGATAGCAACGCTATAGGCCTAATAACATAGGCCTAAAGTTATCACAAGATTGTGTCACTATTATTAATAATGATAATTTAAAATATTAATTCTAATCACTATATATTAAAATGATAAAATAAAATTTTTTGTCACTTAAAAAAATATTATTAATAACAAAATAAAAACTCGTATCATTTAATATATATATATATATATATTGTTAATAGCATTTTCTATATTATTATTTATTTTTGTTATTAATATTATATATTTTTCAATGACTCTGAGTTGTCTCATTTTTTAGCCTTAGCACTAGATGGACTTTGGGTGGGATTTGGGGGTCGTGGAGAAGAAAAAAATATACTGAAAGACAAAGAGCTTGTTTGTTTATGAATTAAAGTATTTTGTCAAAATATTTTGATAAAATAGTTTTTGGGAAGTGGGATTAGGGAATGTGATGGTTGTTTGTTTGTATTTTGGGTGATAGGTGGAAAATAAATTGAGAGAAAATCGTTAGTTTGTTTGTGTTTTGGGAGTGGATAAGATGTCATATCAATAACTTTTTTATTGGGTTGGTAACATGAAATTAATATTTTAAAATTATTTATGTATATGTGTATAAATGCAAATTTCTTTGTCTGCAATAAACAAAATTACAAAACAAGAAAAATCTATACAAATAAAATAAAATTCAAACTTATCAATTGTGGATATAATCTCTAATTTAATCATCTGATTCTTCCCTCCCAAATATGATCTTGAATTTCATGAGCTCCACAAATAACGTCTTGAATGCCGTGGATCTCCTTGAATTTGATTTGAAGAAAATAATGTCAATTTGAGGATTTCGCACCTTAATCTTAAATCAAACGCCAAAATATATGAGCTCCACGAAAAACACCTTGAACGTCATGGATCTCCTTGAATTTAATTTGAATAAAATAGCGCCAATTCGAGGGCTCCGCACCTTAATTTCGAATCAAACACCAAAATATAATGAGATCCGTGAAGAACGCTTCAAATGCCGTGGATCTCTTTGAATTTGATTGAGAGAATTGCTGGACTCTTTTAAAGTTTCTCTCACTTACTGGAATTTGTGTTGTGTGTTGAATAAGCTTTGGTCACCCTTTTTATATAGATGCTTGATATGAAACTTTCAGATTGATTTGAACTTCTTTGAGGGTTATCTCTTTGATAAAATAATATCAAATATCAAGAGATAATATCAGGTGTAAAAAGATAATATCAAATATCAAGATATAGTCAAATATATTTGATTTGATTGGTCCATAGGCATAGACACTTTATCTTTGATAATTATCAACATTTGATTTGAGCAAAAAATAAATAGTAGAGTGTTAATTAAAATTAACTATTTATCTTTTGGATTTAAATTTAATAAATTTTAAGATAAATAGAAAATTTTGTAATAACTAGCACATTATTTTGTACGTGTCACTCTTCAATTGGACAAAAATTGATATATTTACAAATGCCCCCACTTCAAGACTTGGCAAAAAATGTGCCAATCATCCATGAAAGAGGCAAAGCTTGAAGTATTTAAGAAGTTTTCTTTTAACTATCAATACGGCTTCTATATACGAGAATAAACTATTTAAATATTCAAAATCTCCATGTGTACTCCTTGATATGAGTTTAAACTTTCAATAAGGCTCTTAGGTACGAGTATAAACTATCTAAACATTCAAATTCTCTCCATGTACTCCTTGATAAGAGTGTAAATTGTCTATTAAGTCAAACTCAGGTAAACTCCTTGACATGAATATAAATTGTCAACCGAATTCAAGTGGACTTCTTGACAAGAGTATAAAATATCTATTCAAGTTAAATATGCTCCTTGATGCACGAGCCTAAACTGCATATTACTCTTGGCCTGCATAGTATAAATTGTGTATGGTACTCCCCTCAAAAAGGATATTTAATTTGTATTATGTTATGATTTAACCCTTTTATTGGGCACCATAACTCAATGAATGCTTGGAAGATGTTCTTGTCTCAAACATAAGTGAAAAAAAATTGGGAAAAACAGAAAACTTATTTTTTAATTTATAAGAATATTTTTTAATTGGGAAAAAATATGTACATAAAATGAGATGCAAAATCTTATTATAGAATATTTTTTAATTTATAAGACATCACATTGTTTGGTACAATAAGCATTTTATATTGCCATAATAACTAAAACGGACATATATACCCTAGGTCATGTACTAGCTATTTTTCGACATATTGTTATATTTCCAAATCATATATAATTTTTGGAATATTTTTAGAAATATTAGTTCCAAATGAAAGTTTAGTTGAAATTATTATTATTATTTGTTTTTGACAAAAATAAGAAGACGGTAACAAATATATTGCCTAGAACAAGACCACAGGGGTGACTACCTTTAGCTAAGAAAGGCGACCGCCTTAGACCTCCAAATTTTGGAGGCATCATGCATATATTTTTACTTTTATATTTTAAGCCTCAAAAAGAAAAATATAAGGCCTATTTTATATTTTTTAACATTTCAAACCTTAAAAAATATAAACTCCTCAATTTAGAAGCCTAGTACATATTTTTTTATAAATTTTGGGCCTAAAAAAGTATAAGACCTTCAATTTAGAGGTTTTATTATTTAAAGTTACAATAATTAATTAATTAATTACAATTAAAAATATAATTAACTTTAAATTTTATTATCTAGATAATTCTCCTGAATGGCTTCTCCTCTATCTTTTTAAATTCCTAATGTTTTGTTTATCAAAATCTTAACTACTTTTTTCTTTTCAATACTGATTAATAATCTCTTTTCAATGTTAATCATTGAATAACATTTCAATATTATTCATTAAATAACATTAACTTCAATTATCTTTCACGATGAAGGTCAATTCTTTTTTTTAATTTTTTTTGAACAAAAATCTTTTTAAATTGATTCTTTCTTATACATAACAGATAAAACTATTTTTTTCAGTTCAAAGTAGATTAAAGCATTTTTAAAATGTATAAAGACATTTTTTATTTTCTATTTAGCGGTAAAAAATTGAGATCATTAGAAGATTAAAATTTAAAAAAATATATATTGTCTTAATATTGAATGTTATTTAAGACATAATAGTAATTTTGATATTGATAGGTCAAGTTTTTTTTTTTTTTTTTTAAGGAAATTGAAAGTGTTAAGAGAAATTGTATAAGTGAAAGATAATACATCAATTGATATATTTTACAAAATAAAAAACGTATTTTTTTAAATGCGTATATCATCTATAGAATTTTTTTAACTATTCATCTAACTATTGTTTCTATTGAAATAAGTTTTTCAAAATTATAATAAAAAATCTTACCTTGGGTCAACAATGTTTCAAAAAAGATTGAATGGATTGGCTGTGTTGTTAATTAAGTAGAAAATATTAGAAGAAATTGATTGTATAAATGCATCTCAAATAGTTAGAAAAATAAATTTTAGATAGTAATATTTTTATGAGAATTTTTTGGCATATAAATTACGAAATGCTTATAGTGCACTATAAGTTTAATTTTTTATAATATTTAAATTTATATTCATTATATTATGGCCCAATTTTCATGTTTCACCGTAAATCTCAAATTTTGTTGAGACAATGAGCCATACTGGTTGAATATTAATTTTTAGATATATGGTTGGATTTTTTTCGTATTATTCTAATATTAATATTAAATATATGGTCAATAATTTTTCCTACTATTTGAGTATTGATATAATTAGATATATGATCAATATTTAATTACAATGAATGTATATTTTTAGTCATATCAATTAACATTGCCTTTAATCCGCATTTAATAACATTAACAGGATTTTAATTTTGTTAAACTATCATAGTTTATCATCAAATTAACTAATTGTTTCCTCTCTTTTTTCGATGCACCTGAAAAAAGGTAAATAGAGCATAATAGTTTTTGAAAAAAAAAGAATCATTATTATAATCCCAAATTGCATTGGCCACCTCCAATAAATTAAATCCACATATAATTAAGAGGAGCTATTAAAATTTAAAAGTACTACAAAAATTCTAATTGACATGTATGAGCTATGAATTTACTGAACAAATTATTTGTACATAAAGAATGATAATTATAATTTTCTTCAGATTTCTAACTCAACAGAAATTTTTAAAATGATATCTAATATTTTTAATTCCTCCTATTAAAAATCCATACATATTGTATTTATGAAAATCTGACATCAATGTATAAGTAATACTATTTTTTCCTTTTGGAAGCGAAAAATTGAGATTCACCCGAAAATAACTTCTCCAAATATCAAATTGTAGACAGTGACAAGTCTTTCATCCCAAATACATATAAAACCAATATTGAAACTACAATCGTGCAAAAATATCTTTATGAGTGGCATAAATTTCACGTCTAATCCAATGTATGGTATTACCTAATCTTGTGGTAGTTGAATATTTGCATGTATGCTATCAATTGTTTCAATACAATCTAATAATCATATATAAAAACAATAAAATAAAATAATACATGCATGCCTATATATGTAAGTGTGCATGTATTTATATAAAATAAAATTTAGATAGTAATATTTTTATGAAATTTTTTTTTTTTTTTGGCATATAAATTACGAAATGCTTGGTGCACTATAAGTTTAATTTTTTATAATATTTAAATTTATATTCAATATATTATGGCCCCATTTTCATGTTTTGCCGTAAATCTTGAATTTTGTTGAGACTCCCTCGCAAGACTGAATCAAAATACAATGTGCCATACTGGTTGAATATTAATTTTAGATATATGGTTGGATTTTTTTCGTATTATTTTAATATTAATATTAAATCTATGGTCAATAATTTTTCCTACTATTTGAGTTAATTAGATATATGATCAATATTTAATTACAATGAATATATATTTTTAGTCATATCAATTAACATTGCCTTTAATCCGCATTTAATAACATTAACAGGATTTTAATTTTGTTTAAACTATCATAGTTTATCATCAAATTAACTAATTGTTTCCTTTTTTTTTTTTTTTTTTTCGATTCACATGAAAAAGGTAAATAGAGCATAATAGTTTTTGAAAAAAAAAAGAATCATTATTATAATCCGAAATTGCATTGGCCACCTCCAATAAATTAAATCCACATATAATTAAAAGGAGCTATTAAAATTTAAAAGAACTACAAAAATTCTAATTGACATGTATGAGCTATGAATTTCCTGAACAAATTATTTGTACATAAAGAATGATAATTATAATTTTCTTCAGATTTCTAACTCAACAGAAATTTTTAAAATGATATCTTATATTTTTAATTCCTCCTATTAAAAGTCCATACATATTGTATTTATGAAAATCTGACATCAATTTATAAGTAATACTATTTTTTCCTTTTGGAAGCGAAAATTTGAGATTCATCCGAAAATAACTTCTCCAAATATCAGATTGTAGATAGTGACAAGTCTTTCATCCCAAATACATGTAAAACCAAAGTTGAAACTACAATCGTGCAAAAATATCTTTATGAGTGGCATAAATTTCACGTCTAATCCAATGTATGGTATTACCTAATCTTGTGGTAGTTGAATATTTGCATGTATGCTATCAATTGTTTCAATACAATCTAATAATCATATATAAAAACAATAAAATAAAATAATACATGCATGACTATATATGTAAGTGTGCATGTATTTATATTATCTAATTAAAAAAATTACTTGTATTAAAGAATGGATTATACCAATGACGTTGAGGCCTATGGTATGATAAGCTCTCTTTAAAAAGGTAAAAAATTCCTAATTTGTTTCAAAATTTTAATTTTTTTAAATTTTAATGTATTTATTATAAAATTATCATTATTAGCATGTTACAAGTTGGTTTCCATGTTTTATTTCATCAAAATTGCACTTGTGAGATGTAGAAAACATATAAAATCTTTTAAATGCGCTGAATCAAACAGCCTCTCAGTAGCACCATATTTTTAGTCGATTGACGTTAGTCCAGTTGTATAAATCTCACACATAAAGTGTGAGGCTAGAAATTCAAGTTTAATGAATCCTAATGTGCATGTACATAAATAAAGAAAAAATAGCATCACTTTTTGAGCTTCTTAAAAATAGACAAAAATGCATATTCATTTTATTCACCAACTGATCAACAGATAATTTGAATACAAAAATGGTAATTCCTTCGGTTTCCATCATATTTTCCGTTGTTTCTAAACATAATCCATCAAATTAATTAGTACTTAATCAAATCAGACCCACTATTTACGTACAAAAGCTCATATTAGTACTTCTAATTAAAATGTGGATTCAAAGTGATCGCATACAATAGGATTAGCCACGTAAAGTCTGATATTTCTTCTTTGGAAAATCACGCAAGTGGAAGTCACAAATCACAATCAATGGATAATGATGGGACTAAAAGGAATAGACAAAATTAAGAATGGCAACGTTGATTTTTTGTCAACTAATAATACTTCTGAAAGACTCCCGTGGAAAAAATTAAAATCCCATCAATTTGATGCCATTTTTTTCCATTTGATAGGTACTGTTGGACCAATTTTATGAAATTTTCAGTTTTATCTTAGCTGTATATATATATATCAGTTGATAACAACGCTATAGGCCTAATAACATAGGACAAAAGTTATCCCAAGATTCCAATATCTAATATATATAGAACTAAGTATATGGTGTTATTCTCACTAGAAGAAAAAAGAATTTAATTATAAAATAGTAAGTAACAATACAAAATTATCAATAAATTACATATATAAGTAATTAGCTCAGTGACTTGCAATCCAAGTGGCATCCGTCTCCCCTTTTGAGTGGGAGGTCTTGTGTTCGATCCATAATGGGCGCGTTGTAGATTTTATGTGCTTTGTGTGATATTTATACTCTGATTATTTGATTTGAAAATAGAAATATATAGCTTTGTTGAAAGGATAACATTTCATCATTTATAATGCTTTCTCAAAAAAAAAAAGTGATAAAAGATTTTTTGTTGACAACAATAGAATTTAGCTATCGTAATTGATAATTCGTGACTTACGCATAGTGACAACCTAGTGACAATAAAAATTTTGTCACAAATTATAGTGACAATGAATGTCACTAGGTTGTCCATATAGGTGTGTCACTATTGTTAATAATGATAATTTAAAATATTAGTACTGGTCACTATATGTAAAATCATATTGTGACAAAATAAAATTTTTTTGTTACTTAAAAAATATTATTAGTGACAAAATAGAAACTCGTATCATTTAATATATGTTATTAATAATAACTTTTATATTATTACTTATTTTTGTTATTAGTATTATATATTTTTTAATGACTCGAGTAGCCTCATTTTTTGAGCCTTAGCACTAGATGGACTTTGGGTGGGATTGGGGGGGGGGGGCGTGGAGAAGAAAAAGAAAATATACTAAAAGCCGAGAGGCTTGTTTGTTTATGAATTGGAATATTTTGTCAAAATATTTTAACAAAGAAATTGGGAGAAAATTGTTTGTTTGTTTGGGTTGTCTTTCATCCGATTTCAGGGTACTTATCGGAAGGGAAAATGTGAAGGCCCATGTGACACATATGCAGAATTTAACGCAGTGATATAAAAGAAGACTAAATTACCCTCCAATACAATTTATCCACATAACCCAGCAATCGTGAGCTATTCATAACAAAGCTTCTTCTTCCTCCTCCTCTCTCATTGTATAAATCCCTAATTTCATTTATTCTCAAAAATGGAAAAAAAATCACATGAAATCCATTGTAGATGGTTGTTAACAATGCAGTGTTAGAAAGAACCATTAACCAAAGCCAGTAAAGTGGTTTGATACTTGAGGAAAATTATAATCAATCTTGTATTTTTTCTACTGGAATATCCAACTTCAACCATTATCGATATCACATATCCATCCTTCATGTTTGCGATGAAGTCGGCGAATGGTGTCGATAACTTTATGGGGGGAAATGTGAAGAAAATTTCTACAAATATTGGTAAGTGCATTATTATTTTGTTAAGTTTTTGGGGTGGATTTACTATTTTGTCAATGTGGATGTATACTGCTATTTCTATGTAGCAACTTTATGTGCTTTAGCAGAATCCTTAAGCTTTTTTTTTTTTTTTTTTTTTTTGAAATTATGGTACTAATTTTTTATGACGCAGTAAAATTGTAGTGAAGGATTCATATCAAACTAGGTATTTAGGTGTTGTAAACCCATTGAATATTTGTTTATTATCTAGTGTTTATTGTGGAAATTCCAATGGAATCTTGAGTGAACTAAATTTACAAATTTAGCATAATGTAAAGAAGATGTTGAGTGTATGGAGTCAATGCCAATGATGGTATGCGAAAAAGTTATTCGTGATATGATGTTTCATAAAGTTGAAGATGCAGAAAATTTTTATAAACCATATATATGCGATGATAGTAAGTTTTAAAGTTAGAAAACAAAGTATCAAAGGAAAGGTTAGTGAGGTTGTGAAAAATAGAGAGTGGGTGTGCAGTTGTGAAGGCTTTCGAAAGATACTTGAATATTGATATTGTCGGAGGCAAAAAGCCACACCAGAAACAAGATGTGGATGTAAGGCTAGTTTTCGTATTGATCATGATTGATTATCTAGCTAATATTCAGTGACGAGATTTCGCTCACACCATAATCATTCTTTAGACATTAATAGTACGCGGTACAGCTGTTATTTCAACTTAGAGTTTGTTTATTAACTTATATTCATATTTTGCAATTCGTTTTGATTTGAAATTTATGTTTATATGGTATGCAGGTCCATGTCAAGCTCTGACAAGTCGTTGCTAGCGTTAATGACATATTTTGGTTTTAAACCTAGATGAGTAATGGATTAATTGGAATATTTAGTTGGAGGGCCCAGTAAGCTTTCTTTTACAAGGAAAGATGGGTATAATTGGTTGTACAAGTTACGTAGGGAAAGGGCTCGTGAAGGAGATGTCAATACAATGTTGAGTTTGTTGAATACCATGCAAGAGAAAGACCAAAAAAATGCATTTAAGTACACATTAGATGAAGATGGTGCTTTGTCGAGAATATTTTGGTGCGATGGGATCTCTAAAGTTGAGTATGATCTTTTTGGTGATGTCGTTATATTCGATAGTAAGTACAAGACAAATGCATATAAATTTCCATTAATAATTTTTTCTGGCATCAACAATCATTCGTCGACATGTATATTTGCTGCTGCTATTATGTTCAACGAGATGATTGACTCCTACTAGTGGTTGTTCAAGACATTTCTTGAGGTCATGAATGGAAAAATTCCTATGTCTGTTTTGACTGATCAGGATGCATCCAGGATTGCAACTATTAAGTCTGAGTTTCATGGGACAAGATATAAGATTTGTAGCTGGCATCTAGATCGTAATTGTTGACAAAAGGTAAAAATTCCTGTCTTTTGCACTGATTTCCTCACGTTACTTGGCAAATAGTGTTCCATTGAAGAATTTAAATTGTGTTGGTTAAATTTAGTTTAGGTATATGAATTACTGACCATCCTTGAATGAAGGAAATATATGGAAAAAAAACATATGTGGGCTGAGGCTTTCTTTTGTGGGCACTTTATGGGGTGGATGAACACAACCCAACGAGCTGAGTCGACAAACGCATTAATAAAACTTTCAATTAACCATAAAATGAGTTGGACACAATTTTCGCAGCACTACATCCGCACTTTAGGGAGATTTAGGAGTGATTTTCTTGTGAAGCAATTAGAATGTGAGAGGTTGAAGCTTGTTGTAAGAGAGAATCCTCTGGAAATGCTTAAGAGACATGCAGCTCGTATTTGCATGAAGAAGGTCTTTTTCCTCATACATGATCAAATTAGAGTAGAACAGGGTCTTGTGCTGGAGAGTAATTGCAAACCAGTTGAAAGCAATCATATGCTTCTTTTTAGACATTACAATAATGATGAGGGGAATGGTTATACTGTACATATTGATGTTGATAAATATAAGTACCAATTTAATTATTTGATGCTGGAGTCTGAAGATCTACCATGTTGCCATATAATATCAGTGTTGAAGTGTTTGGGCATTATGAAATTTCCCAGAGGAAGCATACTTCCTCAATGGCTTATTGAATGTGGTAGTAAATGGAAAGATAAAATTTCATGTCACATTAAAAAAGTTGATGCACAACAGAGCAGGTTTGCAAGATTGAACAAGGTGTGTTCAACTTGTTCATTATTTCATCGCAGATGTCTATTGATTTTAGGAACTCCATGAATCGGGTGACAGAATTGATTGAACATGCTGAAGAGCAATTTATAGTGCATTGTAATTCTGTGTTCGATTTTTGTCAAAGTAATGATGAAATAGAGAATGAAACTCCCTATAAAGATGTGGGTGACCCTAAAAGACACAAAAGAACAGGGAGTGTTGGACCCTAGTAAAATACGAAGTAGGGGAGCTTGTAGTGCAAAAAAGCAAAAATATAGCTTCTGCAGGTAATATATCCCATTTTAGTTCATATGTTGAATTTTCATGGCTTTAGTTGTATTATGTTTGTTTATAGTGGTTTTGGCAATTTTGTTAGTTGATTGTGATTATCTTACTAATTAGAATTCTTTGTTATGTCTTATTGTGATTATAAGTGGTGTCAGCCATAAGCCTAGTACTTGTGATATGAATCCATCAAATTTGGAGAGGCGAAAAAGTACACAAGGGAAGAAAAGTGGTGCAAAAAATGGTAAGGGTACAACAACACCACCAAATTATACTAATGGCGCCATCCCACCAGAGAGCTTGAATTCCAATGCCAATACACAAAGTCACATGCCTAACATCATTCAAGTCTTGCTTGGATCCATGCGGAATAAACCTAGTTTTGGTAATTCCATTCACCCATCATTCCCATTTTCATTTATATATCCCATGCACCAAGTTGCTTGTCAGATATCCAATGTGCCATATGGTCCTTCCTCGAGCTATATAAATGTGTTGGGTCAAGTACCAAAACCCCACATGTCCTTCTACTACCACATACTGCCTCTACAAAATGAAGTAAGTTTTGGTATTTTAAATGTATTTATTCAACTGCAAGACAAGCATAGATTGTAAATGGATATGATTTGTGTGTATTTTTGACATCGTCATGCATATTTTTCTTGTTAACATGGCAGTAATTTGATTGGAACAATATTGGGGCTACATGAAAAATCGCTAGAAACAAGGTCAATATGCTAATGGGTGAAAATATAGGTATTGATACTCATGTATTATTATCACTTGGGAAGTTGTAAGTACAACAGATGTATAGATCTTTAAAGCTTAAACTTTTATTCATGCACAGAAACATAGCAAAGTTTTGTCACACTCAAAGCTTTGGCCTGTATATATTTAATTTTGAAATTATTTTATTTTGAGAGTATTTGAACGAACAATTCCAAGTTTGATTTGGTTCAGTCATTGGGTTACGGTATGGATCCTATTTTGTGCTATAGATCAAAATGAGATGACCATGAGTACAGTACTTGAGCTCAGGCTCAATTTTTTCGTAGCCCCGATTTATAATCCACAGTTATTTTCCTGCAAGATTTTTAGAAGCCATGATAACTGTTAGGGCTCAAGCTTAAATGAGCACAAGCACATATGGTTTAGTCACTTAATTCCTGCAAGAATCCATTGTCATGGACGAGAAGATAATGAATTCAGAAAACGAAACATCACATTTTTTTCATATTCATGCATTCAAGATAAATGTATTTAGGCAAATTATATCCTCAAAACAAGTGCTTGAATGTGCTAGATTCGCAAAAGATTTTGGAAGATATATTGAACATCAAACCCAATTCCTCATTATAAGTACATGGCATATGGGTTAATCTCTCCAAGCAAACTTGTTGAACTTATTTGTATAAAGCAATGTAGCCAAGTGTCGCCGGGCATATTTGGACATTTCCTTGTTCACATTCCGGATAGAGCTTTAGTGAATTGATCTTAGCCAAGAATGTTAAGCATTGTACTTAGTCACTATAGCTCTTTACATAATGTATTGCAAACATCATCCATCATCTTGACCGTATCAATATCGAAAAATGTTATCATACAAACATATAACCCACTGTCATACCTAGGAGACAATTATATAAAAATTAATTACGAAGAATAAAGCTTATAGTGATTCAATTGATTCAATTGACCAAAGAAAATAAGGATTTCTTACAAATTTTTCTGCCTTGGAACCCATGACAGCACAACATGATTAATTTTACGTGTTATCTCCTTAACTTTGTATCTTGGATCCCATAAATGAGGCAGACCTTCTAGACGGTCAAGCTATATCATATGCAATTGCATGTGATAATCACTGCAACAAAGATTGAGTTGAAAGGAAACAAGCAAATCACGTTAGTTACCAATTTTTTGATAATTCCTTTCCTATGCCCATTCATTGCTTCATCAGGAAATGTATCATAAATTGACAATGTTTCCTCCTTCAAGTCAACAACACGTAGTAGCCAATGTTGGTAAACATTATTGAGTGGAATGAAGATTTGCTAACAGCTTTCAATGTTATTACTAAATGCATCAAATCCAACAAAAAAGGTATTTATGATGAAGTTGTTATTGAATTGATCTCCTGCCAAACATTCAAGTTGGAAAAAATAATTGATCCATGTGTGTAGGTAAATAATTGCATTTTAATGTCATCATAATAAAATAATTATCATGAACCGAAACAAAAATGAATAAAGCGATCTAACTCATTGAAAACATTGCAGGCATATACCAATGAATAGGTTCAGCTGATTTATCACGTTCCATAAGTGTGCACATATAAGTTACACAATGTATAACCTTCATTAAATATAGAGGCAAATTCGTTATGTTTTATATCATTTTACATACACAAATGAACTTGTAATGTGGAGACAACATCATTACACTTCCATTAATATATATTGTACGCTTCAAAGACATGATATTGCTTCGAGTCAAGCCCTATCCTTGCAAATCAACGACATACAGCTCCCTACAATTATGTATAGACAAAGTATTTATGTAAATAGAATTTACGTGGACATTGATTCAACATGCACAGATTTACAAATAATGTAGTATTGTGAAATTATAGTCGCTACCTCATGGGCTGCTTCTCATCAAATAGGTACATGATGATTTCTTCTTCATCTATAGTAGGGTTGAATGGGCCTTCCTTGGTTGGCAACTTATCATGTTGCTCCCATTCACTTATATCAATTAGATCAATTGCAGTCTCTGGACTGTCTCCAATTCTTTGTTGCTCATTAGAAAATAACTCTTTTAGATTGAGTTTTTTTCACCGGGTTGAATTGAGGGGTCTGATCGTGGTTTTGTCCAACATCACCAACATTTCTATCAACCGAATGTGATGTGTTGGATGAACCAACCTTAAATTATGTGGATGGTGTGGATGGAATGACAAATTATAGAATATGATTCTTAATTGTCTCTGGGATGGTAGTTTGCGAGGATGATGTGATTGTCGAAGAAATTTTATGACACTTATGAACTAAGTCACTCAGTGTAGTCCTCATTTGAACTATTTGACTCTCAAAAGATGCAAGGTGAGCATTCATTGATGCTATATGACTTTGAATGACTTGTTCAATAGTCCTTGAATTTGATTGCTCATTTTTTTCCAAGGTATTTTTTATATAGGATATTCCAACATCTCCAATTCTAGTAGCCCCTACATTGAGATTTATGTCACCGCTGCATTTAAACCTTTTCAACTTTTTCATCTCTTTTCCCGTCAAGTCCAATATAGTAGATTCCACACTGCATGCCTGTAATAACCATTAGTGCATGTTGATTAATTTAACATGAATTATCACAAATAATCCATGTAATAAAAAACATAAATAGATGTCCATTTACCATGGCATTCCAATAACCTCCTTTACACAAAATGTCATATTTAAGCATGCCAAGCCTTTTCTTCGTAAGGTAATTCAGGTATGGGGTCTCAATATCAGTCTTGATGAAGTGTGTCGACCCCTTTGGCCGAACTTGAGCATAGAAAAATACCTACAGATGCATTTGGAATTAAACTTAGATGATCCAAAAACATGTAAATAATATGTGGTATATTTTGATATGCATTACTTGGAAGAAGAGGACACAACTGCCAACATATGTTTAAAAGAATTTTTTCCATTGCCTAACTCCATTATCAATATTTTGACGGACAAAATAAGTCAATTCAGATTAGATTACTGCATTAAATTGACAATCGTGTTTAAAAAGCATGTTGGTACATTTGATGAGTATGAGGAAATAGCACTATCCCAAAACAACAATGCCATATACATGGCTTTAAACTCATCACTGCAATCATCACAAATTTTTAGCTTATATGCTAATGATCTGATGTCGATCCTCCCTTCAACAATTTTAAATAGATGCCCAAAATATTCCGTTCCAATGTTGCTTGTTGTGTCCAAGTGTACTGTGAGACATGATTTGGGAATGCCAAGGCAGTGGTTGAGATCATCAACATCAATTTTTAGAAAAGTCCCATAGATGTTTAAGACACTAATATTTGGATCATATCTTTCAATGATCCACTTCAGGAGTGTCTTTTCAAGACTATCAAAAGGCATATTAGTCATGGCCCCAAAACCAATATCCTCAATCGCTTGCCTTTGTGGCTCACTTAGTGAGATATTGACATCACAAAGTTTATGTAAGGAAGTGCGGTGATCTAACTTCCTAACCTAAAAGTTGTTTTTTCACAGTGAGGTAACCCGCAAATAGAATAAACTATACGGTATATGATTAACTTCAATAGTTAGAGGTAAATCTATAGCACTAATAACAACTTTACTAATGCAATTAAATAGAAGTGTAGATTGATTAGAATATTATAAAAAGATGTAATACATGTTAAAGATTTAAACCCTTAACCACATAAAACAGAAAGCATCTATTCATGGTAAAGACTAAAATATTATTACAAAATAGTGTCGTATTTGTTGCTTAAAAGTTTTTGGGACATAGTGTTTTGAGCTCCAGCTCATGGTTTTTTGAGCTCCACTGCATCACCTTGTAGGATTTTAGTAATTGGACATAACATTTTGTGCCCTATCTCAAATTTGTATGAGCCGCTCGATGATTCTTTATTTTAGAAACCTCTTTATATTGGGTTTTTTGGCAAGGGTTTCTAGAGCAGCATAATACAGAAATTTAGAGAGCAAGGAGTCCATATGTAGCATTGATACCTCTTCAAAACCAAGCACGCCGTCAAGGGAGTTATAATTGGCTCGTGCACGCTTCTAAGTTGTGTGAAAAAAAATATATATATATATATATAAATGTAGAACTAATATGTAACCAAAAAATTATGGAACGGTTAATACGTAAAGACTACCTTTATCGCCTCTAATGTATGTGGATTTTTCAGTGTCATGGAACTTAATACCTTGGTTCGGTGGAACACCTTGTTGAACTTGTGACAGCTTCCCTATCTTCATGCATGATTTAGGGGGCCTGTTATTAGATGCACTTCTAACCTTTGTTGGGATATTTGATGCTGGTGTCAATGCAGGATTTTTGCTTTTAATGCTAGTACCCAACTGACTTCCATCCGAAAGCCCTCCATTTGGTGTGATTGACCTACATTAAATATCATCTAGCCACAATAGCCACAATAAATTACCAAAGAAAGACTTTATTGCACACAGTAGTGTAGAAATATTTTCAAAATGTAGTTGAAACATTAGGATGTTTTTCCTTCATTTGGAGACCCCACTTGTTGGGAGTGTTAAGAGCATTTACGTATTCCATAACTTACATGTTGATATGCTAAAATGATGGAGAAGATGTCCAACACAAACTATTGATATAAGGAATCTGTTCTTGAAAAAGGACTGGCGTGAATGTATGTAGATTCTCCCTTGCTAGTTACCATGATTTGATCAAGAACCAGTTCTGGTTTTGAGAGGGGGTAGCAAACCCGTGAAGAACACAGTTGTTTTCATCTTTGCAGAAAGAGTCCAAATGTTGCTACCTAATTTTTGCCTGGGTAAGACAACTATTTTTTGGTTTATTTTATTTTATTTTTGCTTTAAATATTATGCATAAATGTTGGAACAGGAGCAATAAATGCTTGGGAAGCTTATTTTATGCTAAATTGTACTTGGTAGACAACTTTCGCAATTTGACGCATCTGGCTCACAATTAACCTTTTTTAATTTTATTAGTTCAAACCTAATCTAGTTGGAAATGGCTATTATATGGCTAATGGGATTTAAACAGCATTAATAGAAGTCTTGATTGGATAAACGTATCAGATACATAATTTCTATATTCATTTTTGACAATGATTATTTACATTTCTAATTAATATTATTTAAATTACAGATATCACAAAATGTTGCAAAGAAATTTTAAACTTGAAATAAAAATTATATATAGCTATCCGTTGCATATTGGATGGAATTTGGAATGGAGTTTCAATCGCAAAGTGAAAGAGTCAAACACAGTTAGCAGCATCTACGACAGCACAAAAAATGAAAATTAAAATACATTATGTTAAATAATTTATTGCATGCAAAATTGAAAAATAAATGAAAGACGTATAGTATTTGCGATGGAATTCTTCCTTTGCAAATATGTCCTTTTAAAAAAAATATTATATGCAAAACATTTGCAACGAAATCCTTCTGTTGCAAACAAAATAAATAAATAAATAAATAATTTAAAAACCTTTGCTATGTAGAAAGCCATCAAAAACTTATATAGAAAAGTTTACAATAAATTTTTTTCATCAAATGCCACAAAAAATTAAAAAATAAAATAAAACAGATTTGCAACGGAATTCTCCATTGTAAATCATAAAAAATAATTGAAAAAATGAGCCCTAATAGTCCTGTTTTTGCATCAGCCACGTCCATTTTTGCCATTGCTAGCCTTTTCATTTTTAACTTTTTCTTTAAAGTTCAAAGCCGCCGGCCAAGGTGAAGATTGATGAAGATTCCTAAAGTTGCTAATTAGGCTGAGCCAGTGCAATAGCCAAATGGGCTCGTGAGTCTTGTTGGAATGGTCCTGTTGCTTTTCATGATTTTCTTGTTGAGGCATTTTGTTTTGTGATCAGGGGTCCCCCCCTCCTTTGTTTGTACTCATTTGGAGTTCTTTTAATGAAATCTCTTTTAATTATAAAAAGAAAAATAGCCGCAGGCAACGGGCGAAGCTGCCAGCAGCAAGAAAGGAGAGCCAACAATTTGCTGGCCTCGAGGCAGAGGCCTAGGAGGCCAAATCTGGCCTACTTACCAGGCCCGCAACTTGCGGCCATTGCAAACCTCAGTATTGGAGGGGCACTAAAGGCAACAGAAATATTTCATTGCAAAATAGTAGTTGTTGTAAAATCTGTTGCAAACTAAGGAAATTCTATCAGCCACATGTCATATTAACAATGAAATTACCTACAAAATAATGTCGGAATTTTGGCAGAGCCATCACAAATATTATTGATAATAACAACCATCACAATCTCTGCAAAATCTCACAAATGTCAGATGCCACGAATTTCATCACAAAAGTTTGTAACTAGGGTGTTAAGTATAGAGTTTGGGCGTTGCAAACGCCATTTTTCGATGAATTCAATCTCATTGCAAAATCTCACAAATGTCAGATGTCATGAATTCCATCGCAAAATTTTGTAACTAGGGTGTTAAGTATAGAGTTTGGCCGTTGCAAACCCCATTTTTCGATGAATTCAATCTCATTGCAAAATCTCACAAATGTCAGATGCCACGAATTCCATCGCAAAATTTTGTAACTAGGGTGTTAAGTACAGAGTTTGGACATTGCAAACCCTATTTTTCGATGAATTTTTGTTAGAACACGGGGCAAGCAACTTTTCTTTTGTTTCTTGAAATTACTGATAATTAATTTTCTTCAATCAAAAAAAATTATTTTTAAAGTTTTCGAAATTTATGAGATTTAACAACCAAACACCAATAAAATTTCAATATAATTAAAATTCAAAAGTTAAAATGAGTTTTGGTGAAATGCCTCCTTTATATGTTTTTTTTTTCCATAAACTAAAAAACAAAGAATCTAGATTAGATCCTTGACGATAACTTTCATGACTTTTAAGTCTTAAAAGTCGAAACCCAAAAATCTAGATTTGATCCTTGATAATGATTTTTATATATTAAATGTTTGGGGGCCATAAAACTTTGGAAATTCAGTGGCAACCAAAAATATGGATGATTGGGACTTGAGTGCTATGATTCTAGCTTCGTGACAAAAGATTGCTGTAGGTATATATATATATATAGGTTATATATGCACACACTAGGGCAAAGTTTTGTCCTCTTCCTAAACACATAATAAAACTAAAATAGTTCAATTAAGAATTTTAGGTCCCGTTTGATTTTATTTTTATTTTCATTTTTCATTTCTATCATTTTTAAAATTTGAAAAAGTAATTAGTGAAAATAAGTTAAAAATGAGTTTTTATTTGGATAGGTTATTAAAAAAAGAATGATTATGTTGGGTTTAGTAAGTTATAGGTAGAGAGAGATAGTGATAATAAAATAGAGATAGAAGATATATAGATTATTGAGATAAGATATATAAGTTATTACAGAATATATTTTGAAAATAAAAATGTAAATAATGTTAGGTAAAAATGTGTAAAAAGTAATGTATTTTTATCTTCACATAGTAGAATATGTGAAAATGAAGTATGTAAATGAAACCAAACGGGTTAGGTTATGGATTCGAATTTTCCAAGTTGTTTGTCCACTTTTTATTAAAGCTTGTTTTGGGATAGTTATTGTTTTAAATTATTAATTAATATTGTAATACGTAATGACTAAAAAAGTTACTATGATTAGATAATGTTTCCATACTATATATGACATATAAATTGGGATTTCAAATCTCGTGGGGTATAGTAATCAGAATGGATAAGAAGGATTCAATGTTTGCTTCCTTTGTCTTGTTGTCGGATACTATCAACAAATTGTTGAACTTTGTCTTTTTGCAAGGAATTTGATGTTCGTTAGGTAATAATTGAAATTATGGACTAAGTATGAGGTTAAGTTTATTTAAAAGATCTTATAAATTTCTATACATGATAAAATAATTTTGAAGTCTATAAAATATTAGATTATATTTTTAAAATAAGTTGTTAAAGTGTTTGGATAAAGTAAAATTTTGGAACTTATATGTTAGTAAGGACAATTCTATAATTAAAATAGTTAAAATTAAAAGAGTTTGTTAATATTTTAAAAATAAGCCAAGATTTCCTTACTTTTTTTCAAAAGAACTTATAAAATCCTCACATCTTATTTTAGAATCTTATAAGTTCATTTTTAAAAAATTTACAAAACACTTTTTAATATCTTATATGCTCTTAAACATATTATAAAATATTTCACCCAAATACTCTCTAAATATTACCATGTAACGATACGGTGCTATTATTCTTAAACTTCACTAACTGCTATGTTTGGATTAAAAAAAATAAATAAGAAAAAAGAAAAGCAAAACATAAATATGTAAAAACTAAAGCATAAAGTTACATTACTTACATTATGCAAAGAATTTTTCTTAACATTTTCTTTATAAAGTTCATGTTCCAAACATAGTATTAGTACTATCACCAAATTATTTCTATTTTTCCATTAAAGGATTTATTTATGGTGAATATGTTATTAAAGATTATATATTGGGATGCTTAAAAACAGGAGAATAAAAGTATTGAAGAATCTACTGAAAATAATTCACATAAACAAAGTTACCGTAGGGTACATCATGATTGATGCGACTTTCACTTCTTCTTTTTCTTTTTCTTTTTTTTTTTTTTTTTTCCTCCTTTTGGTTTTATGATTGAATTTATTATAAAAATATCAATTAACTCTAAAATGACGAAAATCAAGAAAATTATCAATCAAATTAATCCATCAGCCTTTAGCATTTATCAATTAAGTTTGAATTTGAATATGAATTTCACTTAAGTTTAAATTTCCATTCATTTTCTCAGTAATTGTTTGTTTACTAATAATAGTTATAGTTTCTGACATAATGATAATATAATTGATGATTTACTCATAAATAACAAAAAATAACTACTAATTAGTTATATATTTATTTATTTTTATTTTTTTTTGAGAAAGAGTATTACAAATGATGAATTTTTTATCCTTTCAACAAATTAATATTTTTCTATTTTTAAATCAAATAAATAGAAGTATAAACTACATACAGTGCACATAAGGTGCACAATGCGCCCATTTCGGATCGAACACAAGACCTCTTACATGATAAAGGGAACTGATTTCATTGGGCTACAATTATCATCCTACCATGTCTTTTTTTCTAGTAATAGATTTTACAATAAATAAGAAGAAAGTTTGCTTTTGAATTCCCCCACAGAGAGCTGCCAATTTTGATTTGGAATTCTCTTGTTGGCAGTGTGATATTGGACTAACTCATGACTACAAGTCAAGTGGTTTGGTCTTTCCAGTTTTCTCAAGTTGAATTTTCTGAATGGACAATGATTTTCAGAATAAAAATAAATTTTGTTAAGACAGACTTACACCAGCAATTAATGCTGTCAGCTTCCACCAATTTTGTGCTGGTGAGAGTGGCGCCTAACCAAAAATGGATTTGCCAGCATCTTGTTTTTGTTTTTCTTTTAGGACAATATTATTGTGATTTTATTATTTTATTAAAGATATCAACAATTAATTTGATATAAATATTAATAAAATATTTAATTATTATGTACAAGTAATGAAACAATTATTTCGGCATCAAATGAAATGAGACAATCAACAAAAGTATACATTAGTGGTTCTTGAATTTAAGATCTCGTTTTTTGTAAATTTTTAGGACCTCAACATTGTCCGCATGAATAAAACTTAATTGGCTCAATAAAATTTCATTTTTGACATATATTCAATCGTTATATTGAATGCGAAAAAATTTATTTTTTTAATTCATCAAATACCAAAAATAGATTTGATTACAACATGATGTAAATCTAGAGATAAATAAATAAAGATAAATGAAATCCATCTCCATATTGGCATCGCTTTCATGTTTTTGTAAGTTTTTATTTAACCAAATGGATTAAAGTTTTTCTATTACTTACTAAGAAAGTGGTACAAATTAAAGCTCTTTAAAATAGAAATTAAGAACTTGTCGTTATTGCGTGTCGCAAAGGATTATAACACATTATGCTAAATTGCTAATACTTAGAATTTGAGCAATTCAAAGACATTTTGGAGGTAAAACCATATCTGATATTGTCATGCAATTATAGATATCTTTAATTATGCATTCAATATTAATATATATTGTTTTTGATAGTTTTTATTTTTCTATATATGAAATCATACTAAGTATTACTGTTACATTCAAAAAGGGGCGAAAATTAGGCCACGAAATTGTAGTTTGAGACAAAATAACATGCAATTTTGAATTTTCAACAATATAATATATATTCTCAACATATTGAATAATAAATATTAAGTTCAAAATTCTTAATTACAAAATTGTCATGGGTGACATATTTTGGATTTGATAAAATTATATAATGTCATTTTATCATACACTACATGAGAATATTATATAATCTAACTCTCCTTATATAAATCTTAGGGTGATAGTATACTCGATGTGCGTTTAAATTTTTACTATTTTAATGTATATATATATGTGTATATATTTAACATATAATGAAAATTTTAATTTTTTAAAAAATGGTATTTTTTCTATTATTACAACATATTTGTTTGGAGTTCGAATATTTGGCTAAAAGAATTGGAGAGGGAATGAGAAAAAAAGTAGGAGAGGAGTGGAGCAACAGTATATGTCCTTGAAGAAAAATATTGGAGTAGAAGAAAAGAAAAGGCAAAAGAGGTTGGAGAGCATAGACAAAATTACCCCAACATTTATATCTTTTAAGGGGAGTTAATATGCCCATCTCACCTCTTGATTCATATTCCAACATCTTAATACAAGGCAATGACTTATCATGGACCCTATATCAAGACAAACAAACAATAAATTAGAAATGATTATGCATTTATCAAGCATAATCAATTGAAGCAAACAAGACCTAAGGATACATGTGAACAACATGGTATGATTTGATTCAAGTTGGTGGTTATTGGATCGGATTGATACATGTAAAATAATATAATATTATTGGATTGGGCCAATATTTGCTTAATAAATATTATATATATTAGTGACAATGTAAATATCATTACTAATGATATAATGATATGTATTAAGTGATAATAACTTTTTATTTTGTACTAGTGATATTTTTTAGGTAACAATAATTTTTATTTTGTTATATTATATTATGTCTTATTAGTGACAAAAACCAATATTTTTTGTTGTTGCCATTAACAATTAGTGGCATCTCTTAGTGACAATAAAAATTGCCACTGTAATTTGTGATAAGATTTTCATTGTCACTAAATGGTCACCATAAGGGTATCACTAATTGTCAATAATGACAACTTAAACACTATTATTATCACTATTTAATTTATAAAAATCATTAACATGACAAAATAAAATGTTTTGTTATCTAATATATATATAATTAGTAACAATTTTTGTATTGTTACTCAATATTTTGCCACTAACTCTTTTTGTTTTTTTCAGTTATTGGATTTTTTCTTTTCTTTTTCTTTTTTTGTTGATAAGATATTGGGTTGACATGATAAAAAGATGTTTAAAAAATTTGAGTGATTCTGAGTTGGATTTTGAGTTACATGATAACCTCGATAATTTTATCATGTAATCTATTAACATGATTCAACTCACCTCAACACGAACCCATACAACAATTATACCATTCCTATTTTATTTATAATACATTAATTCTTTTAGTTTTTCCAATCAACTTAATTTCATTTCTTTTTTTGTTTCACAGATTCTTCAACATTGAAAGTGAAGTTTAAAATTTGAGGATGCTATGTTCAAATGATTGTGGCTTGTTGGTAGAATTTGAATTTCTTCTTGTAGTAATATATTTGGCTAATGTTATCTGTGAACTATATAATTCATGAACTTATTTACTTGAAATTTTAATATTCTTCATATTTTTGGCCCGGATTTTAGCCGGCCGATCAGAATCAAATCGGATTTTGCTTCATAATTTTTATTTTTTATTTTTTAAGAATTTCTCAATTTTTGTCCACCAACAAAAGAAATTAATTGACAGCAAAATTCAAACTTCAGTTTGAGTATCCAAATTAAAATTGATGACCACACAAAGGTTGATAACAAATTCCACCGAAAGAAATCAAGTTTGACGAGTGTTTGTCCTTTTCCTTTGTGAAGTTTACATTACGTGATTAGAATATTCAATGCTTATCTCACTCGATATTAATATACGCAGATAGTATTTGATCTTGAAGCTTATCTTATATGATTAGACTATTGAATATTTGTCTAATTGCTGGGTGTTAATATGTGTCAACATTTGTACTTTTCCTTAATTATGAAGTTAATCATGCATAATTTATTGAGCTCAATAAACAAAAATAAATACATAATTAAATTTTGAAAACATTGATACACATCCCAACTCCTAAACAAGCCATCAAATTGTTCTTCGCCTAATAAAAACCAGTAGATAATCTTGGGGCAACAAGAACATCAAGTGGTGTGGATTTCATATTTGTCAATCCAGCACTTTCAGTCATATCAACCATTTCATCAGATACCGTCGAAATCTCAAAAGCCTGCAACAAATTGGCCAACACCAAATGCAACATCTGTAGGCCTAAATTGACCCCAGGGCAAATTCTCCGACCAGCACCAAATGGGATCAACTCAAAATCATTGCCCTTAACATCTATATTTTTGTGTGTACTAAGAAACCTCTCCGGCTTAAACTCTAAAGGGTCACCCAGCCACACGTTTGGATCTCTATGCAACTTCCACGAGTTGATTATTAGCCATGTGCCTTTAGGAATATGGTAGCCCCTTATGTTGGTGTCCTGAGTGAACTCCCGTGTCCCTGCTAAGGGGCCTGCTGGGTACAATCTCAGAGTCTCCTTAATAATGGCGTCAAGATAGACTAGGTTGCTCAAATCTGATTCGTTCACTCGCCTTTCTCTTCCAATGTGCTTGTCTAATTCTTCTTGAGCCATTTTTAGGACGCGGTGATTGTTTAGTAAGAGGGAAAGGGACCATACTAACATGACTGTAGTAGTATCGCTTCCACCGGCAATTAAACTCTATCCAAGCCAATTGAAGTAAATTATTGTTAGAATTTTTTATATATAATTTTTTTAAAAATATTTAGAAAAAATAAAATTATGAAACTGATAATATATTTATATATATATATATAAATAAGCAACAATAACTTTATAATTAATACGATTAAAACTAATAAAATTTGAAAATATGTTACATGAACTGTGCACACTCTTCTGGGAGGAGAGTTTCATTGCTTGTCTTCTGCCTTGATTTTACTTATGTTTTTGTTTATGTATTGGAAAATTGAGAAGACTATGAGTACCAGGTAGGTATATAGATCACATATTGATTCAATAATTCTATGCAATATGAGATGAGATGCTGCTATATATATACATGCTATAATAGTAATAATGGATTTTGAAAAAGACATTTTAGACCAACAATTTACTCAAAATCCTCTTATAAATAGCAAAAAACACACACATAGCTAGAGAAGATCCAAACAATCTCAATAGTAGTTGTACCAAAAAAATTAATGTAAATTATCCAATATTTATAAAATATTCTAAACTAATCTCAGTGTATATATATAATAATAATGGCTAGGTTGCGAACACAACTCTCCCTGTATTGTTTGTCTAGAGAATTTAACTACACAAAGCATTGCTGTATATATATATATATATATATATACCTGACACGTAGCTTTGATGATGGTATCAGCATCGTATGGACCTTGAAAATGTGCGCCTCGTACAACTTGGAGCATCACATCCATGAAATCCTGCGGCTTATCATCCTCGCCGGAATATTCCTTTGCCCGATGCTCCGCCAACCACCCTCCAACAATTCTGTCCAATTCTTTCGCAGTTCCCTTCATTCTCTTCTCATATCCACCTAAATCCAGCCACCCAAGATAAGGCAAAGCGTCCGCCGCCACGAACATCCCTGCCAAGTGGAAGAAATCCCTCATCACCTCCCGGCACCTCCGCGTCTCCTCCGAATCATCACCATAAAATCTCTTTCCGGCCACCATCCTAAGGATCACATTCAAATTCAAGTTCGAGAACCATTTCTTCATGTCCACCAATACGCGGCCGGACGAATCCCTTTTCTCCTCCCAGAGCTTATAAAGTTCTTTTATGAACTGCGCAGTTTCTGATACACGTACGCGGCTCAGCAACTCAACTCTACGGCTCGAGAGAAGCTCAACAGAGATCAGCTTGCGCAGCTCACGCCAGTATGGGCCGTATGGAGAGAACCCGAACATGGCGAAATTGTAGCCCAAGTGTTTGGCTGCCCTCAACCTCGGACGGGATGAAATAGCCACGTCGCAGGTGGTGAACAATTCTCTGGCCAACTCCCCGCTGCTCACCACGACGGCTCGGCGTACGCCGACACGGATGGTGAAAACAGGCCCGTACTTGTCCGCCAGGGCTCCTAAGTCGAAGTGTGGAAGTTTGGCGGAGGAGCCACCACCCAGGAGGTGGAGATGACCTGTAAATGGCCGTGTGCCGCCAGCTTCAGGTGGCGCTTTGTATATATTGGTTTTTGGCTTAGCAGAACGTGACCAAAGCAAGTAATAGTAGAAAAGAAGAAAGAAGGTAATGGCTCCATAGATGGCTGAGCTGATCAATTCCATGGTTGATTTTTTGATTGCTTGCAAGTTTTTTATGTTGAAAAGTGGTACTCTTCAAACTTCACTATCCAAGATTCCAAGTGGTGCAATTATTCCAAGGGCGCGTTTAAATACATTTATAATATGTTTTAAAATAAAACTTTAAAATATTTACATAAAATGAGATGCAAAATCTTATTATAGAATATTTTTTAATTTATAAGACGTGAGATTGTTTGGTACAACAAGCACTTTATATTGCCTTAATGACTAAAAAGGACATACCTTAGGTCAAGCATGCAACTAACTATTTTTTGACACACATTAAAAAATTAGAGCATTAATTACGTTCTTCATAGTTTATATCTTTTATGCCGTACCAATAAATTATCAAGGAAAATTTTCCCAACAACTATTATGTTATTAAAAATAAATTAAATCCACATATAATTAAAAGGAGCTTTTAAAATTTAAAAGTACTACAAAAATTTTAATTGACATGTCTGATTTATGAATTTATTGAACAAATTAAGATTTCCTCAAGATCATATCAGTGAAACTTATCAACCCATTATGAGCAACTTTTATAGCAGTTGAATCACACAGTATCATCCAATAAATACTCTTAATCTTCTATATTAATTAGCAACTCTATTCAGCAACACATTTTGTACATGCTCATAAATTTCAACCTCATTTGAAATGTCTTATTTGCAACAATTTTTATTTTTATATAGTTGTGGTTGATCATAATTGTTAGTATGATTTCTCTTTGCATGCCTATCATTATGAAAATAAAGCATATCAATCAAAATATTTCATCGCGTTTTCCAAACTCCAAAAATTTGTTCAATATCATTTTTACATAAAGAATGATAAATATAATTTCCTTTCGATTTCTAATTCGACAGAAAATTTTAAAATGGTATCTTATATTTTTAATTCCTCTTATTAAAAATTCATATATATATATATATCATATTTATTAGTATCTGACATCAATTTATAAGAAATACTATTTTTTCCTTTTTGAGGCGAAAAATTGCCCAAAATAACTTCTCCATATATCGTATTACATACCATGGCAATGCTTTCATCCCAAATAAATGTAAAACCAATGTTAAAACTACAACTGTGCAAAAATGTCTTTATGAGCAGCATAACTTTCACGTCCAATGTACGGTATATATTACTTGATCTTGTGGCAGTCCAACATTCGCATGTATACTATCAACTGCTTCAATACAATCTAATAATCATATATATATATATATATATATAAATAATACATGCATGCCTATATATGTAAGTGTGTGTGTGTATTTATATTATCTAATTAAAAGTTACTTGTATAAAAAAGAATAAAATGCAAAATTGGTCTCGTAACTATACCCAATTGACAAATTTCGACTTTATCTTTTGAGGCCGCAAAATTGGTCACTAACTCTTAAAATTTGGCAATTTAAGGACAATTTCAGCCTGAATTTCATTTGCAACCGGCCTAGCGCCATGTGGCACAATGTCACCTCCTCTCTCCCACGTGGCATGTAGTGTGGCAAGCCCTTCTTGCCATGTATTATACTACACCAAAAAAAAAATGAAATTTTGGACAAAATATCAAAAAATAAGTACATAAAAATTGAAAAAGGCAAAAAGATAAACAAAAATAGATAAATCTTGAAAAATATTTATAGACTTATATATATATATATATATATATATTCACATATATAAACATATACACACATATATCCCACTTGCTAAATCATCGAATTAAATGAATTGAGTCCTGAAAAAATTTTAAAACTTGCACATTAGAATTTAAAATATCAAATATCCTTCAAATTTATAAAATTTTATTTCATACAAATTTATCTTCTAAAATTTTATAAAAATCTAATTTATCACTTTAGACCATATAATTTTAATAACATTAAATTAAACTATTTAATAATTTTAAAATAGTGAATATATCTAAAAATTTAAATAAATTTTGTTGAATTTATTTATTAATTTAAAAATGAAATAAAAATTAACAATAAAAATTTAAGTCTATCCTATTATATATATAATTCAAAATTACATAATAATATTAAAATAATAAATACATCTACAATAATTGTATTAAACATAAATATATTTTATTTATTAATTCATATTGATATGGGATAGCCCAAGTGGCTCGGCCCAAATCACATAGGCCCAAAGGCGCAGTACCAAGCCCATCTTACTTCTGGGGCCTAACGACATTCTCGACCCAAGTAGACCTCCATGATCAACGTTGTACCCAGGTAAATGAGCACTAGACCAAGACTCGCTCAAGGCTGCGGGTTGATAGGTCGACCCGCACCGCTAATTCGTACTCTTGTACATTATCAGGTCGATTTTCCTTCCGACCAAGGAGGTCAGCAGAACACAGTACCATCCCTACCGCATTAAATGCACTGACAGGCGGCATGCCTCCGCATTAATGGCGTATGCCGCCCCATTACCACCTGGCGCGGCAGGCGCGTCAACAGTGTCCTATCTTGTCCCTAAAACTTGGGAAATCAGTCACCTCGGATAGCACAAGGATGGAAGATAACTAATTGCCCCTCAGGCAAGGACACAAGCCCTCCCTACACATCAAGGACATCTCTAGAAAATCCCCAAGGAGAGAAGACTATAAATACCCCCACTCCAGCTTTTCAAAGGTATGCTTTCATACACACAAAAAAGCCCATGTTCTGCTGCTCGTATTATCTAGTCGACCTGTATTGACTTGATTGTCAAAGGGCCTACGCCGAGGGTTTCTCAGCTAGCCTGACGTTTGCTAAGTGATTGCAAGATTCAGCCCACCTATATTCGTAAATCGACCTCGGAGGTCGAACCTCATCAATACATCAACTTGGTCCAAATCCAACAGATTTCACCCTCATTATTTGGCACCGTCTGTGGTAAGCTTTTGAGTCCGCTATCGAAAATGGTAAACACTAGGTAAGCCGCCTCGGGAAGGGAGGAAAGCAGGAGATCTAGCTCTCCCCCACCCAAACCTCACCAAGAGCCAGGCGCCCCAGGATCTAGCGCCCCGCCAGAGCCAATGGTCACTTTGACCATGCCCTAATTGATGCAGCTCATAAGTGAGTAGATTTCAACATAGATTTCATCTCAACTCTCGGTAGCCTTAAATCGACACACCACCCAACCGGAGCGGGCAGTCAGTGCAACACTACAACCGGCGAACCCAGAGGGAAAACAACCCGAAATAAACTCTGAACGACCAGAATCTAGCAGGCCACCATCGAGGCGTGAAATGAGCCCGGGCCATTTTCCAAAAGAAATAGTTCGACCCCTGCCCTGGGAGAAGGTGGAGGATTCTGTCGACCTTGGTGTTCAACCCATTCGAGCCTGGTGTTCGACCCAGTCGAGCCCCACAGCGCGATAGGGTCGAACACTCGAGACCCTGGATGAACAGAAATACATCCCAAGCGGACGAGCAGGAATGGGAGGAGGTATCCCACCAAGTACAGCAATTGAACCGACGATTGGAGAAGATCTCGAGGAGAAATACGGGAAGATTGCCCCACCAAGAGGGACCGCAGAGGTCCCGAATAGAAAGAGACTCTTCCTTTGTCCAAGATATCATCGATGAGCACATTGCCGTTGATGCCAAGATTCCGACTGGCTTGTCGAGATACGATGGCTCAACCGACCCTAACGAACATCTAATGTAGTTTGAACATATGATATAGCTGCATGGACACAATGAGTACATCCACGCTAAGATGCTTGTGACCATCTTTCAAGGGGTAGCACTCGACTGGTTCGTGAAACTGGAACCGACGTCGATATACTCATATGACCAGTTGTGCGACAAATTTCTTCACAAGTTTGTGAGCAGAAGGAAAGCCAAACTTCCTTACACCCATTTGCACATAGTAAAGAAGAACGAGTAAGAATCCCTCCGAGACTTTTTCACTCGATTCAACATGGAGGTGTTAAAGATCAACAGCCCGAGAATTGAATTCTTGATCGACGTGTTATTCCTGGGCCTTAGGCACAAGGAGTGTGCCAATGCATTGGTACACAAGCAGCCCAGATCGATAGAGGAGCTTTTCGACCTCGTAGAGAGGTACATGACCCAAGAGGAGATGAACAAGTTGAAATACGGCAATCGGGAGGACAACAAGAGGAAAAACAAGGAGAAAGAGGACCGTCAGGACAGGGAGGGACGTCGATCACCCATAAAATGCTTCCACGACTACACTCCGCTCAACCTCCCAAGGAAAGAGGTATTGTTTGCCATTTAGCATGACAACCTGCTCAAAAAACCCAGAAAGCTCACGGAGACTGAAGCCATGAAAAAGTCAAAAAAATATTGCCATTTCCATCGACAAAAAAGGCATGACACGGAAGATTGCTTTAACTTGCAGGATAAGATTGAAAGACTGATCAGGTAGGGCCATCTGAAAAAGTATGTCGAAGAGCAGGCCAGACGCAAAGAGGGCAAAATCAATCGGACTACCCCTAGAGAAAGGTCGACCAGCCCGAAGAGAGAAGATAAAGGAAAAAGACCTACCCAAGAATCCTACCCCCCCATCCGATGAGTCATAGACATGATTGCGGGAGGTCCCACTGGGGGGGATTCCAAGAATGCAAGGAAACAAACCCAAAGACAGCTAGAATCGACCAGACCAACTAAAGTCGAGACAGTTTTCCAGCTCTCCACCAACTCTGAGCTAATCTCCTTCAGCGACTCCGACCTCGACCATATGGAGAACAAGGGAGTCAATAGAAAAATAGACTACCCCATGGTGGTAACACTGGAAGTAGCCAACTTCGAGGTCAGAAATATATTGGTCGACAACGGAAGCTCCATGAACATAATGTTTTTGTCCACACTGAATAGAATGAAACTGGGGGAATTAAAATTTGATCCTGTCAGAACACCGCTAGTCGGATTTGGTAGGTCGAAGATCATCCCGGAGGGATCTATCAACCTATCCACAACATTTGGACAGGGTCCACGGAGCGGAACCTTGATGATCAATTACTTGGTGGTCGACACTCCATTCGCCTACAATATCATCATTGGCTGACCAGCCCTAAACGACTTCAGGGCCATCGTCTCTACATACCACATGAAGATTAAGTTCCCAACCCCAGCTGGAGTAGGAGAACTTTTGTGCAACCTTAAGGGCACATGGCGCTGCTATACCATTTCCGTCGAGTCCAACAAATAGAAGAAGCGACCTCAATTGAAGCCCTCGGGAGATGCCCTTGTAGCGAAACCTAAGGAGAGACCATCAGCCAAGAAGAGGAAGTTCGAAGACAACCGGGTCAAGCCCGTCGAGGAGTTCAAAACAATCGAGCTGAAACCCAAAAACCCCAAAAAGACTACTAGGGTCGGTAGCGATATAGGCGACCACCTGGAATGCCTCATGGTCGATTTCCTTAGACGTAACATTGATGTGTTTACATGGAGAGCCACCGACCTCCAAGGAATTGACCCCAGTATCATAGTCCATTGACTCAACATGGATCCCGCTCACAAACCAGTAAGGCAAAAGACAAGAATTTTCAATGCTAAGAGGTCCCAAATCATCGATGAGGAGGTCAAGAAGCTTTTACAAGTAGGATATATCATAGAAATTCAGTACCCCTCTTGGTTACGTAATATTGCACTCGTCCCCAAGAATGAGGAAAAATGGCGAATGTGTAACGATTTCACGGACTTGAATAAAGCTTGCCCAAAGGATCCTTACCCCTTGCCTCGTATAGATTTATTACTGGATTCTACTGCTGGGTGTGAGTTATTGAGTATGATGGATGCCTTCCAAAGCTATTATCAAATATTTATGGCACCCGAGGACAGGGACAAGACCTCTTTCATCATCCCCAGTAGAGTATATTGTTTTTTAGTTATGCCCTTCGGGCTCAAAAACGCAAGAGCAACGTACTAAAGATTGGTCAACTTTATGTTCAAGAAAGAAATAGAGAGGTCGATGGAGGCCTATTTCGATGATATGATTGTCAAAACTGAGAAAGCTCAAGACCACCTCGTTGACCTCGACCACACCTTTTCCATACTAAGAGCCTTTGGCATGAAGCTCAACCCGAAGAAGTGCACATTCGGAGTTCGTGGGGGCAAGTTCCTTGGATATATGGTTAGCCAGAGAGGAATCAAGGAACACCCACATAAGATCCAGGCAATCCTGGATGTTACCCTGCCCTACACTATTTGAGATGTTCAACGACTGGTCAGTAGGATCATAGCCCTCGACAGATTCATTGCGAGGTTGGCCGACAAGAGCCTCCATTTCTTCAAAATACTCAGAAATGCAAAGAAATCAGGGTTTCAGTAGACTCAGCAATGCGACCAGGACTTGGTGGAGCTCAAGCAATATTTGTCTTCGCTGCCAATGCTCGCCAAGCCTGACCTGGGAGAAGTGTTGTAGCTTTATCTGGTTGTATCCACTTATTCGATCAACTCAGTTTTGACATCGACCAGAGACGGGACGCACCATCCAGTGTATTATTGCAACAAAGATTTGCACGATCCTGAACATAACTCTCTTGAGATGGAGAAGTTCGCTCTCGCCCTTGTTACTGCAGCACGAATGCTTCGATCTTACTTTCAATAACATGCAATCATGGTACTGACGAACCAGTTGTTAAAATAGGTGATGTCGAAGCCCGACACTTTAGGTCGACTCACCAAGTGGGCCATCGAACTCAGAGAGTTCGACATCACATTCCAGTCATGGACTGCCATAAAAGCACAAGTCCTGACCAACTTCATCGTCGAAAGACTCGATCTGTCAAACCAAAATGTCAAGAATACCTCGGTATGGACATTGCACGTCCACAGTTCAGCAACCACATCAGGAGGCGGAATAGGTATGTCCCTCCGTTCCCCACTTGCTAAGGAGTATGATTTTGCCATAAAGCTCGACTTCCCAGTTACCAACAACGAAGCGGAATATGATCTCATCGCAGAAATGCGCATGGCTGCAGCTCGCGGCATTGAGCAGCTTGTAGGGATCACTAATTCTCAGTTGATCGCGGAACAGGTCGACGGCAACTTCAAAGCCAAGGAGGCCAAAATGACTCAGTATCTGACAGAAGTAAGACAATTACGACAATCATTCAGGAGTTTCAGCCTGAGCCAGGTCCCCCGAGCAGAGAACGAACGAGCAGACGCACTTTTGAAGCTAACCAGCTCAATGAGAGGCACCTGGGAAAGAACCATAATGTTCTTAGTGGCTAGTAAACCTTGTATCCAAGCCACCAATCAGAGTCTCATCGGGTGCGTCGAAGGGGCAGCCCCCTCTTGGCAAGAGCCAATCAAGCTTTACTTAGGGGACCATGCCCGTTGACGAAAAGGAAGCCCGCAGGCTTAGAGGGCTGGCAGCCAAGTTTGCACTTGATGACCATGGGCAGCTCTGTAGGAGGTCAATATCAAGACCCCCACTGATATGCCTAGCACCCGAAGAGGCAAACCAAGTACTACAAGAGATTCACGCCGGCATCTGCAGCAACCATTCCAGTGGTCGATCTTTGGTGCACAAAGTTGTCCGTTACAATTATATTTGGCCCACCCTATTGCGAGACTCCGTGAACTTCACCAGAAGATACCTATCATGCCAGATCCACTCGAACATACCGCACGAACCAGCCGCGTCGATGGTCAATGTCCAGATAACATGGCCATTCGACCAGTGGGGGATCGACATAGTTGGATCTCTCCCTAAGACATCCGGTCAGTGCAAATTCATCATCGTGGCAGTTGAGTACTTTACTAAATGCGTAGAAGCCGAAGCAGTTCTGAAAATCACCGATGCGGTTATCAAGAGCTTCATCTGGAAAAACATAGTATGTCAATTTGATCTGCCCAAAGTCCTGATCTCAGATAACGGCACTCAGTTTCAAAGTAAGAGCACGAGAAAATGGTGCAAGGCCTTGGGAGTCAGCCAACACTTTACGTCGGTAGGAAACCCCCAGGCCAATGGCCAGACGGAGGTCACGATCAGAACAGTTCTCGATCACCTCAAGGCTCGAATAGCTGGCACATAAGCTAGTTGGGCAGAGGACCTCCCAGGGTTGTTGTGGGCATATAGGACCACAACCCATACGGCTTGGTCTACGGATCTGAAGCAATAATTTTGCCCGAGCTAATCCAGCACACAGCTCGAGTAATTCACTATAATTTGGTCAAAAATACAACATAGAAGACTCTTGACCTAATCACTATCGACGAGTTGCGCCACACAACCTACAACACGATGTAGTGATATCGGTCGAAAATGATGGAACATTACAACAAAACAATGCAACCCTGAAGCTTCAAGAGGTCCTCAAGAAAGTGGAAGTATCAAAAAATATAGGAAAGCTCGACCTAAAGTGGGAGGGGCCCTACTTAGTGATCAAAGTGTCAAAGAACACCGCCTACTAAATAGCAGACACAACAGGCAATGAATTACCACGACCTTGGAATGCTGTAAACTTAAAGAAATTCTATGTATAAATGGCCAATAGCCCCCTTTGTACTTCCCAACAATAATAAAAGTTACCCCACATCCTGTAAACATAAGTTCACCATCCTTAGTCAACCCAGCAGTCAACCATGCAGGCTTCTAGCCGCCAAGTCGAGGCTTCACAGCCCAGACCAATTAATCGACCCCGAAGTCGACCAAGCAGGCTTCGAGCCGCCAAGTCGATGCTTCATGGCCGATACCAATAAGTCGATCGCGTAGTCACTAAGTTATTTGAAGCTTATCATTTATTATCAGACGTCGACCACGCAGTCGATACCCTACTCAACTTTATCATCAAGTGATTACTTTGTCTAACCAAGAAATTGACACAATGGTTTGTAATCGTAAAACTTGTTAACTTTTTCACTTAAATCGTGCCCACGAGGTGGCGGTTTACTGTCCCTGATTCGTCATGTTGTATATTACTTACAGCCCACTCAACAAGGTCCTTGAATTAATCTTGGCTGACTGACAAAGCCATATGTGCAGCAAAATAAAGATAGTCAAAGTAGAAGCTCGACAAAAAACTTGCTCAAACATTCGTTTATACATAATGAAAAATCAACCATCCAACAACGTCTGCTCAAGGCACTTTCATTATACATAAAGATAGAAAATTCTATAACATCTAAGCACTTCAGCTCAACCCAACACCCTCATCACCACCGGCTCGAGCACCCTCTTCAATAGCTTGCTCGAGCTCGTCGCTCGAGGGAATAGCAATCGAAACAGGCTCGGGCATAGCAACGGCAACGTGCACAACAGTGGTCGTTGGCTGAGAGGGACCAGCCACGTCACTTAGGAATTGCCCCTCTAGAGGAGGAAGGCATACGGCTGCATCGACCTCTCCCTCCTTGACCTCGAACGTGAAGTCGCCAACAAAGTCAAATTCCTACGCAATCGCCTTCAACCTCTTCTTGATTTTGGCCCACATCCTCTGTTCATCTGTCAAAGGCGCCAATGGCAGGGCCTCCGCAACACCCTCGGCCACAGTGGCTTTGACGCCTCCACCCTCAGCCCCGCCATCGTCCTCTGGATAGAGCTGTAACTGCTTGTCGAGAAGGTGACTGAGGCGATGTCTATCTTCTGGTCGGAGGAGTAGCCCAGAAAATGCAACTGTTTGAGGGCCTTCTCGAAAGAGTTGCGGGCATTGTCGTGCGCGAACACAACACTTGCATCCTGGAACGCCGCATTCAGCATAAATTGCTGCACCGCCTCCCGCCGCATCAGCGGCAGTATTTGGTAGAACTTAGCTCAGGCCTCGTCTAGGCCAGCATTCGACTAGTAGTTTGACCAGAATTGAAAGCGACCTGCCCATCCAACTGTGCCTTCTACAACAGCTCGTTCATCTTGGGCCTCTCTTGGACAGAAGAAACCAGTTGATCATCTATCACTTGAAGCTGTCTGTTCAGCTCCTCGACGTGCTTGGCAAGCTCCTCGACCCTCATTTGGGAGGACTCGAGCTGAGCCCTGAGAGACTCCATATCCCTGCCAGCTTGCAGCTGCTCGGGGTCGGCCAAGGCCAACTCCAACCACCTATAAAAATTATACCCCAGCTGGCTGACCTGAAAGACAGCATTGCTAGTAAGAGCATAAATAATCGACGATATTCATCAACATAATATACTCGACCAAAAGCTTACCATGCTGGCGTGATAGGCCAACGTCCAAAGAGCGGCGTCCTGGCTCAGCCCCATCAGCTTCTTCTGGTCGGCTAGGAACTGCCCAGCCATCAGCACTTTTAGCGAAGCAGTGCCCGTCTGCCCCTCCGTCTCCACTGAAAGCGAGTTATGCACGATCATGCCTAGCTCTGTCCCAAACCTAAGCGAGGGCAGCTTGAGCAGCTGAAACAGAAGATCACCCTCACGGGTTCCGAACAGGTCGTCCCCCTTCGGTGGGCCCTATCTCGCAGCCTTCCCTTTTCCTTTTCGGTGGCGGTCCTCTTCGGAGCAGGTCCTACCAGCTCCAACATTGCTCTTTTGCCTCGACCCGCAGGACTGCTACCTGTAGTTGCAACAGGTCAAGCTGACGATGGTGTTGGCGACGGTGTAGGTGTCACTGCCTCCTATTGAGGCGCATCGACTGCCGCTTGACGAGCCGCCGTCGCCTGGCGGCGCTGCTGGTTCCTCTCTGCCCTCACTAAAGCCTCGTCCCTTAAACGGTTCAAGATCTCATCGTGATCTGCCAAGCAGCAAAACAACAAAAAATAAAACTTAGCATAAAGATGAGTAAAATAACAAACTGAAAGAAGCACGGTCTATCTCGTCGGTCATCCGCAGGCAAATTTAACAGAGCTATTGATAACCCAACCAATACCAAACTCTTCTCCTCGATAAACACCGAGGCCTCCATTTGGCCAAATTCGACTAGATCCTGAACGAAGGTATTTGGCCAGGTCGAGGTTAGGTTACTTGGCATCTCGACATGCCCTATCCACCAGCCCCGAGGAATGTTGAAACCCCCAGCAACACGAACAAACAGATAATGCTTTTTACATTCTTGACCATAAGAGGAGGATGGAGTCACAAGGAATTTACGGCGAGGTCGAGTTGTTAAAGTAAAAACACGACTCATCGGTGCTACCCGGCTTGCTGGACATGGGAAGATGGAAGTGGTTCGAAAAGTTTTCAAAATTGGCGGGCTGGTCGAATAAGTGCATCAAGACAATGAAACTATAAAGGGTTGAGAAACAATTTGGCAGCAATTGGGTTATACACACATGAAGGCCTCTAAGCAGGTCGACCATGTGAGCACTTAGAGGAAACCTAAGACAACACCTGAAGGCATCCTCAAAAATAGTGATACAGCCTGCCGGTGGGCGATGCATTCAACCAGAAGCCCTAGGCGTCAATAGCTCATACTCGGGAGGAATATGGTATAACTGCCTAATATGTCTTAAATCAACAGGGGTGATGGTTGTCACAATTTCACTATAATGGTCCGGGGTGAATAATCGACCCTGCGAGAGAAGAACTTAACTTGGCCCAACTCCATCCCCTCTGCGGTTGCCACTCGAGTTGCTGGAACTCGAATTATCGCTCGATGAGTCACTCAACTCCTTTGGCAAGCCCCTAGGCCTATCAGAGTGGGTAGCCTCACTATCCCCCCCAT
This sequence comes from Jacaranda mimosifolia, assembly GCA_018894105.1. Taxonomy (NCBI): domain Eukaryota; kingdom Viridiplantae; phylum Streptophyta; class Magnoliopsida; order Lamiales; family Bignoniaceae; genus Jacaranda; species Jacaranda mimosifolia. The sequence continues at coordinate 8,019,045 of CM032121.1, read as the reverse complement.
GACTGCCCTCCGAACCAGATAAACCCAACATCATGCTAATAAATCTAAAAGACACTGAAGAGAAAGAAACGAGGCACTTACTGAATTGAAGAACTAAGAGCAGAAGGTATTAGCAGTGAAAGCAGTTGGCTAGGCGCTCGACCAGATGCAAAGGTAGTAAAAGTAAAAATGTCTATTTTTACAGTGGATATTTATAGGCGTGAGAGCGTGGGAACCCAAGCGGTTGTAATAATGATGTAATCGCTGCGCCGCATCATGCGTACTACGATGTAACGCTTATTAAATGCGCCAAACCCCGGTCGGTTTTCAAGAACCCCCATCAATCCGCGCAACCGTCCACCAAGCTACTTCCCAATCCTTCTCGTCGAGCCCCTTGTTCAGCATTCGGAAGTGGGGGGCACTAATGATATGGGATAGCCCAAATGGCTCGACCCAAACCGCGTGGGCCCAAAAGCGCAGTACCAAGCCCATCTTACTTCTGCGGCTCAACAGCGTTCTCGACCCAAGTCGACCTCCATGATCGCCTGTGAACCCAGGTAAATGAGCACTTGACCAAGACTCGCTTAAAGCTACGGGTTGATAGGTCGATCCGCACCGCTAATATGTACTCCTATACGCTATTAGGTCGATTTTCCTTCCAACCAAGGAGGTTGGCAAAACACAGTACCATCCATGCCGCATTAAATGCACTAATAGGCGGCATGCTGCTCCATTACTGCCTAGCGCGGCAGGCACATCAACGGTGTCCTATCTTGTCCCTAAAACCTGGGAAAGCAGCTGCCTGGGATAGCACAGGGATAGAAGATGACTAATTGCCCCTCAGGCAAAGACAAGAGCCCTCTTTACACATCATGGACATCTCTGGAAAATCCCCAAGGAGAGAAAGCTATAAATACCCCCATTCCAGCTTTTCAAAGGTATGCTCTCATACACACAAAAAAGCCCATGCTCTGCTGCTCGTATTATCTAGTCGACCCGTATTGACTTGATCGTCGGAGGGCCTAAGTCGATGGCTCTTCGGCTAGCCTAACGTTTGGTAAATGATTGCAGGATTCAGCCCACCTACATTCGTAAATTGACCCCAGAGGTCGAATCTCATCAAAACATCAACTTGGTCCAACATCCAACAGATTCCACCCTCATCACATATATAACAAAATAAAACTTGAACAATAAAATTTTAAGTTTATCCTTCTAACGACATAATTATAAATTACATAATAATATAAAATTCATAAATATTTTAAAATAATTTAATTAGTATAAATAAAGAATTCAAATATAATAATAAAAATAAATAAATAAATAAATAAAAACCCACCCAGGGACCCCCACCCTTCCCCCCGGCTGGCCGTTGGCTAGCCCCTCCCCCCTCCTTCGCGCTGGCCACTGGCCGGCAGACGACCGCCTCCGCCTGGCTGGTGGCCGCATGCGCCAGGCTGCGGCCACCATGCCCACCAGGCCAAGTAGATCTGGACTGTGGTCTGGCTCATGGCTGTCGGGGCGGTTGTTAGGGTCCATATATACATTATATATATATTTATTTATGTATTTAAAATTTATATATGTATGTATATATGTTTGTATGAATACATTTTTTTTTGTATTTTTTTATTTTTAATGTCTTTATTTTTTACTTATTAATTTAATATTTTGCTAACGTGACAGGTTGAATTGCCATGTCATTGCCACATAGGACAAAAGTAAGATAAGTTTGATGATGTGGCGTCAGGTCAGATGGCATGTGGATCAAGCCGGTTGCAAATAAAATTTGGGCTGAAATTGTCCTCAAATTGCCAAATTTTAAAAGTTAGTGTACCTATTTTGCAGCCCGAAAAGATAAAGTCGAAATTTGCCAGTGGGATATAGTTACGGGAGCAATTTTGCATTTTTTCCTATAAAAAAAATTGATTATATCAATAATGTTGAGGTTTATGGTATCCTTTCTCCTTGTTATGTTAGAATTTGATAAGTCCTTTTTAAAAAAGTAAGAAATTCTTAATTTATTTCAAAATTTTAATAAATATTTTTTAATTTAATCATATTAATTATAAAATTATTATTAATAGCATATTATAAGTTGGGTTCTATGTTTTATTTCATCAAAATTGTACTTGTGAGAAAACATACAAAATCTTTTAAATGCACTGAACCAAACACCCTCTAAGTAGCACCATATTTTAGTCGATTGGCTTTAGTTCAGTAGCATAAATCTTACACATAAAATATGAGGTTAGGAATTATAATCTAACGAATCCTAATATACATGTATATAAAAAAAAATAAAAAAAGAAAGAAAGAAAGAAAGAAACAGCATCACTTTTAAGCTTCTTAAAAATAGACAACAATGCATATATTCATTTTATTCACCAACTGAACACATAATTAAAATACAAAAATGACAATTCCTTCTGTTTCCATCATGCTTCCGTCAAATTAATTAATATCTAATCAAATCAAACTCACAAATTACGTACAGAAGCTCATATATTAGTAATTCTAATTAAAATGTAGAATCAAAGTGATCAAATGTAATAGGATTAGCCACGTAATGTCTGATAATTCTTCTTTGGAAATCACGCAATCAATGGATTAATTATGTGACAGAAAGGAAAATTGACAAAATTAAGAAAGGCGACATTGATTTTCCGCCAACCAATTAGTACTCCCGTGGAAAAAATTGAAATCCCATCAATTTGATGCCATTTTTTTCTACTTGATAGGTACCGTTGGACCAATTAATGTTATGAAATTTTCAATTTCATCTTGTTAGCTGTGTGTGTATGTGTGTCAACGCTATGGGCCTAATTACAAAGGCCAATAGTTATCACAAGATTCCAATATCAAATATATATCGAAATAAGTATATGGTGTTACTCTCACTACAAAGAATTTAATTATAAAATATCAGTAACAATACAAAAATTATTACTAATTACATATATTAAGTGATAAAAGATTTTTTATTGTCACCTTACTAATTTTTACAAATTAATAGTGACAACAATAGAATTCATGCTATCATAATTGCGACAATAAAATTTTTGTCACAAATTATAGTGACAATGAATGTCACTAGATTGACCATATAGGTGTGCCACTATTGTTAATAATGAAAATTTAAAATATTAGTTTTGATCATTATATATGTCAAATCATATTATGACAAAACAAAAAAATTTGTCACTTAAAAAATATTGTTGTGACAAAATAAAAGTTTGTATCATTTAATATATATTATTAATAACAATTTTTATTTATTATTTATTTTTGTTATTAATATTATATATTTTTTAATGACTCTAGAGTTGTCTCATTTTTTGTGCCTTAGCACTAGATGGACTTTGGGTGGGATTGGGGGCCGTGGAGAAGAAGAAGAAGAAAATATACTGAAAGATGAGGGGCTTGTTTGTTTATGAATTGGAGTATTTTGTCAAAATATTTTAATAAATAAATTAGGAAAAAATTGTTTGTTTATTTATGTTTTGGGAGGGGATAAAATGTCACATTAAGTCATTAATAACTTTTTTGTTGGTTGATAGAATGAAATTGATATTTTTAAATTATTTATATATGTGTGTATTAGATTGGATAGGGGGACAAAAAATGAGAAGATTAGATATTGGGGAATGGGTAGAAAATCAATTGGGGGGGGGGGGGTATTTTGGGCTTTTTTTAGTGTATTTCGAATAGTACGATTGAAAAATATGATGGATTATTTGTTTGTGGTTTGAGAGTTGAAAAATATTTTAACAATTTACAAACGAAAAACTCCAAGATTATTCCCCCCAAAGTATGTCTATTGGACCGTCCTTGCTTATTGGACTCATAAGTCATAAGTATCCTTAATTATTATTGGATAAAGATATACATTCTAGTGTTTCAAGCATTTATGAAGAACAATAAAGAAATTTATTCTGTTTTATCTGTACTAATTTAAATATAAGAGAATTTTATTTAAACTACAATTGTAAGATGAGTCAATTCGGATTGTGACTCTAATAAATTAATTTAATTAAAACTTGCTTTGGGTTCAGACTTAAATATAGATGGCAAAAATCTGCAAATAGGCTCAGAAGTTTTTATTTTATATTTTAATATTTTAATATTTAATTTAGTAATAGTGACAAAATAATGGTATTATTTTTATCATTAACAATAAGTTCAGGTATATTGATAATATTATATATATATATATTAAATAAGAGATGTTTGTTCAATAAATTCATAAAAAAAATTATTTTAGTACTAATAGTAATTATGTAAAATAATAAAATAAATATTCTAAAATTATATAAGATTAATGATGATAAGGATAACGAAAGAATTAAAGAATAATATTATTATTTAAAATAATTGAAAAAAAAATGTATTTATATTTTGTTAGTGAGTCAAGTTGGAATTTAATTTTACAAATTTGTTGAGCTCGAGTGGGAGCTTATCTAAACTGGAATTGCAAACATTATTTCGAACTCAAAATTTTTTTAAGATTCAACAATGTAATTGACACAAAAGACTTCTATGTAAGAGCAACATTAAGAATACAATGTGATTTACATAAAATGAAAATGAAAAATGATATAAAAAATTTGGCTCTCTTACTTAGACTCAATCACTAACAGTATTGCATCATTTTAGCAGTTGGAACCTTGAAAAAATAAAGGGAATATAACTATGATAAATATAAAAAATGTATTAAATAGGAAATATTAGTTGTCTTTTTTAGCAAAATTAAGTTATCAATTAATTAGCGTAAAAAAAAAGTTATCAATTAATTTATTTGATAAATTTTGGACTTTCTCCAATAACCTTACATAATTAAGTTGAACAAAATTAATTAAAATAATATCTTAACTTTTATGCGAAAATTAAGCTTAAAATTTTGATGTTAATTACATTATCAACTCACGCACATCATGATTATTGGACAATACACTCAATAAGTTATAAAATTAAACATTAAATACTTATTACCTTTATTTTATTTTTTTGTAAACTTAAATTCCTAAGTGCTTTGGAAATTGTATGTTCTATTTATTTAAAAAATATTTTATTCACGTTTAATTTTAAATAAAACACTAATGAAAATAGAAATTGAACAGATTCAAAATAGAGTGATTTATGCATTACTTTTCTCAATAAAATCTATATTTCATGACTATATTTGCAGTGCACTGGTGTTTGTGCTTTGCCTGCAGAATATTGAATGTCTATTTCAATCGATATTAATACACACATGGAAGTTTATACTATATGATTAGACTATTGAATATTTGTCCAATTGCTTGGTATTAATATGTGTCAATATTTGTACTTTTCCTTTATGAAGTTAATCATAGTATCATACATAATTAGACGATATATACTATTATGTGTTGGTACTTGTACTTTTTTCTTTATGCAATTTATGTTATATGATTAGAATATTGGATATATTTATGATCATTCGATATTATGGTCATCACTATCTTAATATTACTTATTGCAGTTAATAAATAATTAAATATAGTATTAGTTTAATTACTGACATCTTTTAATAACATAATTAATCTATACTATATAAAAAGAGTAGGGGGCTTACACTCACAAATTAGCGGTTTTTTTACCGCTACACTAAATTATATTTTACCTAAATAACTCTAATTGGATATAATTAACCATAATTCTTCTCCCATTATCTATAACTCCCTCCCCACATCTTCACCCTCTTTCCAATATCCACTAACTCCCATTTAAATTGCTATCAACCATAGCTAGGGTTTTCTCATCCTATCCTTCTATTAGAAATCAAAAATGTAAAGTAATCATAAAAGGCTTTGTATCCTTTATTACAATTTTAAGGAATATTCATTTCAAGTATGGATTAAAAAATCGGACCGAATCGGCTAGTCAGACCGTCAACCGTCAGGCAAATCGGTCCGATTTTCTCATAAAATCGAAAAATTCAAAAAAAGTCCTATTTGTTAGAAATCGTTCAGACCAGCCGGTCGGACCGGTGAACTACTCACAATTCAATTGAACCGGAGCGGTTTTTCATTTAATTTTTAACGAAATTATTTTTTTTTTCCTAAATACAAAGTTTGAAGACTAAGGTACACCTCACAAGCTATCTAAAAGTCAAAAAGAGACTTGGTTTAGAGTTTGGACTTTAGAATTAAGTCATACACTCTCAATTTTAAAATTTAGACTTGAGATATTTAAATTTTTGTGATCATTTATAATATGAATTGTGAAATTTGGATTGTGATGTTAGAAAATATCATTTAAACTCTTTATATTTTATATTTTGGCATTTTATTAATTTTTAAGTAATATATAATATAAATATATATATATATATATTTTGTAATTATGACAACATAGTTTAATTATGGTTCGACCAACGGTTGAACTAGTTAACTGTGAACCGGTAAGTTTTTCAGTTCAATGAATGATCCGATTTTTCGAACATTGATTTTAAGTCATATGTATTTTGATTTACTGGTATATTTGGAACTCTTCTAAGTTTTAATTTTACTGATTTATTTATTGTCAAAGTTGTTTATGCGATTATAGTTTTCTAATAGGAAAATATTGAGAGAAAGATGTGGAACATAATCGTGGAATTTATGCTTATGGACTCTTTTGGTGATTTCAAATTCAAGTTCTTTCTCTTCCCCCAGATTTTAATTTCTATTCAATTTTTTTGTTTGATATTTTTTCTGTATATTTTATTGTTACTTTTAGCAATTGTGAAAGCCAAACTTTTTCCAGATACGAAAATTTTCAAGTGTTTTCAGGTACTTTTTTATTTTCTGACATCTTGAACAAAAAGTAACGACAAAGAAGTAAAATTAATTCCAGATATTTTTTTATTTTTAGGTACTTTTTCATTTCAAATTCTACATTGCAGTTGTCTAGAAAAGAATATATATATATATATATGGTGCACGCTTGCAATACATGATAGGATTTCTTATTTCTGAAACCTTGAAACTAATGAGTGTGTGCATAGAATATTGACAGTAAATATCGCAAGAAGTCGAGATAAGGTAACCGTAACCAAATGAAGATTAATATACCAGGGATCGAAATACACTAGTTGAAAGATAAATAGAGGAAAAGAGCACAAGTATACCAAACACTATTTTTTATCAAGTCTTCCTTTTTTCTCTCTTTCTCTTTCTGTTTCACTGTATATTTATTTTAACGATTAGCCATTATTTTAACAAAATACACTGTTTTTACATTTTTAATGATTAGTGGGTTTGACCGCCATACTTGGATGAGAGCTTCATGCATATTATTAGTTCCATTGACAACTCATTTCTCACCAGATTTTGTTTGTATAATGATGATGATGATGTATACTCAGGGACTGCGTTCGAAGGCCACTAATTAATCCATGAAAAAAGGTCAACCTTAATAAACAAAAATAATTGCATAATTAAAACTCGAAAGCATTGATGTATAGACATCATAACACCAAAATTACAAGCCATCAAATTGTTCTTAACCTAATAAAGACCAGGAGATAATTTTGGGGCAACAAGAACATCAAGTGGTGTGGCTTTCATATTTGTCAATCCAGCACTTCCGGTCATATCAATCATTTCATCAGACATCGTCAAAATTTCAAAAGCCTGCAACAAGTTAGCCAACACCAAATGCACCATCTGTATGCCTAAATTGGCCCCGTGGAAAATCCTTCAACCAGCACAAAATGGGATCAACTCAAAATCATTGCCCTTAACATCTATATTTCTGTGTGTACTAAGAAACCTCTCCGCCTTAAACTCCAAGGTGTCATCCGGCCACACGTTTGGATCTCTATGCAACTTCCACAAGTTGACTATTAGCCACGTACCTTTAGGAATATGGTAGCCTCCTACACTGGTGTCTTGAGTGAACTCCCGTGTCCCTGATAAGGGGGTTGGTGGGTATAATCTCAAAGTCTCCTTAATGATAGCGCGGAGATAGACTAGGTTGCTCATATCTGATTCATTCACCCACCTTTCTTTCCCTATGTGCTTGTCTAATTCTTCTTGAGCCATTTTTAGGACGCGATGATTGTTTAGTAAGAGGGAAAGGGACCACACTAACGTGACTGTAATAGTGTCACTTCCACCGACAATTAAATTCTATCCAAGTCAATTGAAGTAAATTATAGTTAGAATTTTTTGTAAATAAAATTTTTCAAAATATTTAAATAAAATAAAATCACGAAACTGATAAGATATATATCTTAGTAAAAATAATTTTATAATTAATATGATTAAAAGTAATAGAATTTTAAAATAAGTTATATGAACTCTCCGCAATCTTCGGGAGGAGAGTTTCATTGTTTTTCTTCCTTTTTCTTGCTTCTGTTTTTGTTTATGCATCGGAAAATTGAGAAGACTTTAAATGAGTATCGGAACATACAACAAAGGATGAAAAAATTATTTTGCTAATTTTCTGCCCAAGGCTTTTTCAAAGCAAAATGATTCTATTTTACACATGTTGATTCTAAGTAATATGAGATGAGATGAGATGCGACTGCATGCTATAATAGTAATAATGAATTTTAGAAAAGATATTTGAGACTAATAATTTAATAAAAATTATCTTATAAAAAGCAAAAACACGTACATAGAAATGATCCGTAATAGGTGTACCAATAATATTAGTTTAAATTAGCCAATATTTTATAAAATATTATAAATTAATCTCAATAATATACGCTGCAAACATACTCTAGTGCTTGCATATAGTATTTAACTACAAAAGGCATAGGTATATATACCTCACACGTAGCTTTGATGATGGTATCGGCATCGTATTGACCTTGAAAATCTGCGCCTTGTACAACTTGGAGAATCACATGCATGAAATCCTGCGGCTTATCGTCCTCACTGGAATATTCCCTTGCCCGATGCTCCGCCAACCACCCTCCAACAATTCTGTCCAATTCTCTTGCAGTTCCCTTCATTCTCTTCTCATATCCACCTAAATCCAGCCACCCAAGATAAGGCAAAGCGTCCGCCGCCCCGAACATCCCGCCAAGTGGAAGAAATTCCTCATCACCTCCCGGCACCTCCGCGACTCCTCCGAATCATCACCATAATATCTCTTTCCGGCCACCATCCTAAGGATCGCATTCAAATTCAAGTTCGAGAACCATTTCTTCATGTCCACCAATACGCGACCGGACGAATCCCTTTTCTCCTCCCAGAGCTTATAAAGCTCGTTTATAGACTGCTCAGTTTCTGAGACACGTAAGTGGCTCAGCAGCTCGACTCGACGGCTCGAGAGAAGCTGCACAGAGACCAGCTTGCGCAGCTCACGCCAGTATGGGCCGTATGGAGAGAACGCGAACATGGCAAAATTACAGCCCAAGTGTTTGGCTGCCCTCAACCTTGGTCGGGATGAAATAGCCACGTCGCAGGTGGTGAACAATTCCTTCGCCAATTCCCAGCTGCTCACCCCGACGGCTCGGCGTACGCCTACCCGGATGGTGAAAATAGAGCCATAGTTATCCGCCAGGGCCCCTAAATTGAAGTGTGGAAGTTTGGCGGAGGAGCCACCACCCAGGAGGTGGAGATGACCTGTAGATGGCCGTGCGCCGCCAGCTTCTGTTGCGCTTTGTATATATTGGTTTTTGGCTTGGCAGGACGTGACCAAAGCACGTAATAGTAGAAAAGAAGAGAGAAGGCAATGGCTCCACAGATGGCTGAGCTGATCAATTCCGTGGTTGATTTTTGATTGCTAGCTTGAATTAATGTGATTTTTCATTATATAATCTGTGTGACCAATTATGTTGCAAGTTTTTTATGTTGAAAAGTAGTGCTCATTATCCAAGTGATGCAATTTTTCCAAGGGCGAGTTTAAAATACATTTATAACTAGTTATTACTCCATGCATTGCACGATAAGTTTAAACTTTTATTTTATTTAATTTTAATTACAGTTTTAATATTAATATTTTGTATAAATATTATAAATATAATACTTAAAAAAATTAAAATTTTTATTAAATATAATATAATTGATTATGTAAATAAGACATAACAATATTTTATATGACATAATTTATGTTTCATCAAATTAAATCTCATGCATTAATCTATTTATACATAGAAATTAATGATTAAATATTAAATTATTTTATAAATTCAGTAAACTATTCACAAAATATAATATATATATATATATATATTTATAAGATAAATTTTTTAAAAAAATCACTTTATCATTGACTTAGTTTAGAGAAATTAAAGAATTTAACATCAAAAAAATAAATTGTGGTAGTAGAAGACAAAATATTTTAACTTATACCATAAGGACTTCAAATTTCTTTTTTATAAATGATCTTGATTCATCAGCATGAAAATTAAAACATTAGACAAATATATGAGTACTATACATACATGGATCTTCAAGAAAAATAAATAAATTTTAGCATATCAAGGAATGATCGTATATATAGAGTTGGAGAAGAAAGAATGCCAATATTTTTATACTTTTAAATAGTAAATTGTATTTTTAGAATATTTTATTGCATATATTTTTGAATATTTTTAGGTTAGATTTATGAATTTTTTTCAACTATGATTTAACTTAATTAACGTATTTAATTAATTATGGAATAAGAGATAACTCATGAAATAACATAACATAATACTTAAAATTAAATTATAATAAATTTTATATTATTAAAATACTTCACATATAAAAAATTTATATATACACAATATATATGGAGCAAGAGATAATAATTAAATTGCAATATTGATAAATACACTTATATGTATGTATGCACAATATTATATATATACATATGTATATGATCATCAATAGTTATATTAAAAACATAAATATTATACAATAAAATAAGAATTCACAAAAAATTTATATTGTAAAAAGAGTTACAAAAATTATTATAACGAGTTTCATTTATGTTAAAATACATACATAAACATACATTGAGTATTTACTAAAATTAAACATGTAGTTATAAAAATGAATTAGTATAATTTTTTATATTAATATTAAAATAAATATTGTTAGGACATCAAATATAAAAACACGTTGACATGAAAAAAATAGATAAAATTAACTTACACATGTCACTACCACATAAAAAAGTACTTAAGTCAGAACTTAAATTTTTTTCTAAGTATTTATCTTGGTTCATAAATATAAAAATTAAAAATATTAGAAACATAATATATATAAATACTATAAAATATATGCATTTTCAAGAAAATAAAGTTTAATTCACAAAAAGATTGATTTTATAAAGGTGGAGAAAAGAAAAAGATAAATATTGTTCTATTTTGAAATAGTAAATTGTATATTTATATTATTTTCACAATATAAACTTTGGTTAGGATTTTTAACTTAAGGAAGAAAAGTCTATTAAATTATATTGACAAATAGACTTATGTATATTCCAAGTTATGTGTGTTTATCTATAATTATTCAACAAATCAAATTTGAGAACGCAAATGATAAATATTAGAAAAAACTATTAGACAATATATATAGAAAGTAGTACAAAAGTCAAAAACTATATATTAAAATAAGGAGTTACAAAAGTTAATATAAAAATCATACGCATTAATATATATATATATATGTATGTATATTGAATATTTATCAAAATTAAATATGGAATTACAAAAGATGAACTAATATCATCTTTTTACATTAATATTAAAATAAATATTGATAGAATATTATGTATATATATGTTGACATAGGTAAAAGAAATAAAATTAATAATATAAGAAGGAGTCACAAAAATTATATATTTATAGAGAGTTACAAAAATTCATTTAGAAAGTTGCATATATATATATATATATATTATACGGAAATATATTGACATAAAGAAAAGATAAATATAGAAATATGTTATAAGGAGTTACATATACTATATATGGAATATATTGACAGGGCAAATATGAACAAAACTGACTTATTCATATCATTGTCACATAGAAAATATACTTAAAATAGGATTGAATATCATTTTACTTTATATATATTAGATATGTTTTAAAATTTATGAAATATTGAATTTTATTTTAAAATAAAATTTTAAAATATTTACATAAAATGAGATGCAAAATCTTATTATAGATTATTTTTTAATTTATAAGACATCACATTGTATGGTACAATAAGCACTTTATATTGCCATAATGACTAAAAAGGACATATCTACCTTAGGCCATGTACTAGCTATTTCTTGACATATTACCAATCACACACACACACACACACACACACACACACACACAAAAGCTATTTCTCGACATATTGTTATATTTCCAAATCATATATAATTTTTGGAATATTTTAGAAATATTAATTATAATTAGTTTAGCTCCAAATGAAAGTTTAATTGGATCTCTTTTTTTTTTTTTTTTTTTGACAAAAATAAGAAGACAATAGCAAATTTATTGCCTAGATCAAGTCCACAGGGATGACTCTACCTTTAGCTAAGAAAGGCGGCCGCCTTAGGCTTTCAAATTTTGGAGGCATCATTCATATATTTTTGCTTTTATATTTTAAACCTCAAAAAGAAAAATATAAGGCCAATTTTAAATTTTTTAACATTTTAAACTTTAAAAAATATAAGCTCCTCAATTTAGTTGCCTGGTACATTTTTTTTTTTTAAATTTTGGGCCTAAAAATGTATAAGATATTCAATTTAGAGGTTTTATTATTTAAAGTTACAATAACTAATTAATTAATTATAATTAATTATTAAAAATATAATTAACTTTAAATTTTATTATCTCGATAATTCTCCTGAATCTCCTCTATCTTTTTAAATTCCTGATGTTTTATTTATCAAAATCTTAACTACTTTTTTCTTTTCAATACTAAATAATAATCTCTTTTCAATGTTAATCATTGAATAACATTCCAATATTATTCATTAAATAACATTAACTTCAATTATCTTTAACTATGAAGCTAATTTTTTTAAAAAAAAATTTTAAACAAAATTCTTTTTGAATTGATTCTTTCTTATACATAATAGATAAAACTATTTTTTTTCACTTCAATGTAGATTAAAGCATTTTAAAATGTATAAAGAAATTTTTTATTTTCTATTTAGTTGTTAAAATTTTGAGATCATTAGAAGATTAAAATTTAAAAAAATATTGTCTTAATATTGAATGTTATTTAAGACAGTAGTAATTCTGATATTGATAGGTTAAGGGTTTTTTTTTTTTTTTTAATGAAATTGAAAGTGTTAAGAGTAATTGTTTGTACAAGTGAAAATAATACATCAATCAAGATATTTTATAAAATAAAAAATATTTTTTTTTAAAATGCATATATAATCTATAGAATGCTTTTAACTATTCATCTAACTATTGTTTCTATTGAAAGAAGTTTTCCAAAATTGAAACTAATAAAAAATATTACCTTGGGTCAACAATGTTTCAGAAAAGATTGAATGGATTGGCTATGTTGTCAATTAAGTAGAAAATATTAGAAGAAATTGATTATATAAATGCATCTCAAATAGTTAGAAAAATAAAATTTAGATAGTAATATTTTTATGAGATTTTTTTTTTTTTGGCATATAAAGTACGAAATGCTTAGTGTACTATATGTTTATTATGGCCTCATTTTCATATTTCACCTTAAACCTCGAATTTTGTTGAGACACCCTTGCAAGACTGAATCAAAATATTGTAATTTACAATGTGCCATACTAGTTGAATATTAATTTTTAGATATATGGTTGGAATTTTTTTTGTATTATTCTAACATTAATATTAAATATATGGTCAATAATTTTTCCTACTATTTGAGTATTGATATAATTAGATATATGATCAATATTTAATTACAATGAATATATATTTTTAGTCATATAAATTAAAATTGCCTTTAATCCGCATTTAATAACATCAACAGGATTTTAATTTTGTTTAAACTATCATAGTTTATCATAATATTAACTAATTGTTTCCTTTTTTTCGATGCACATGAAAAAAGGTAAATAGAGCATAATAGTTTTTTTAAAAGAAAGAATCATTATTATAATTCCAAATTGCATTGGCTACCTCCACAAAATATTAGCACATTCTTGCTATATATGTTATGTACCAATAAATTATCAAGGAAAATTTTCCCAAAAAACTATTATGTTATTAAAAATAAACTAAATCCACATATAATTAAAAGGGGCTATTAAAATTTAAAAGTACTACAAAAATTCTAATTGACATTTATGAGCTATGAATTTACTAAACAAATTATTTTTACATAAAGAATGATAATTATAATTTTCTTCATATTTCTAATTCGACAGAAATTTTTAAAATGATATCTTATATTTTTAATTCCTCCTATTAAAAATACATACATATTTTATTTATGAGTATCTGACATCAATTTATAAGTAATACTATTTTTTTCCCTTTCGAAGCAAAAAATTGAGAATCGCCCAAAAATAACTTCTCCAAATATCATATTATACAATGAGAAGTCTTTCATCCCAAATAAATATAAAACCAATGTTGAAACTACAATTGCTTAAAAATATTTTCATGAGTAGCATAACTTTCACGTCCAATTCAATGTATGATATTACCTAATCTTGTGGTAGTTGAATATTTGCATGTATGCTATCAACTGCTTCAATATATAATTTTATAATCATATACAAAAAAATAAAATAAAATAATGCATGCATGCCTATATATGTAAGTGTGCATGTATTTATATTATCTAATTAAAAAAAAAATACTTGTATTAAAAAATGGATTATACCAATGACGTTGAGGCTTATTGTATCATTTCTTCTTGTTATGTTAGAATCTGATAAGCTCTTTTTAAAAAGGTAAAAAAATTCTAATTTATTTCAAAATTTTAATATTTTTTTAATTTTAATGTATTTATTACAAAATTATCATTATTAGCATGTTATAATTTGGGTTCCATGTTTTATTTCATCAAAATTGTACTTGTGCGAAGTAGAAAACATATAAAATCTTTTAAATGCACTGAATCAAACAGCCTCTAAGAAGCACCATATTCTTAGTCAATTAGCTTTAGTCCAGTAGTATAAATCTCACACATAAAGTGTGAGGCTAGAAATTCAAGATTAATGAATCCTAATATGAGTGTACATAAATAAAGAAAAAATAGTATCACTTTTTGAGCTTCTTAAAAATAGACAAAAATTCATATTCATTTTATTCACCAACTGATCAACAGATAATTTAAATACAAAAATGGTAATTCCTTCGGTTTCCATCATATTTTCCGTTGTTTCTAAACATAATCCATCAAATTAATTAGTACTTAATCAAATCAGACTCACTAATTACGTACAAAAGCTCATATTAGTACTTCTAATTAGCCACGTAAAGATCAATAGGATTAGCCACGTAAAGTCTGATATTTCTCCTTTGGAAAATCACGCAAGTGGAAGTCACAAATCACAATCAATGGAGTAATGATGGGACTAAAAGGAAAATTGACAAAATTAAGAACGGCAACGTTGATTTTTTGTCAACTAATAATACTTCTGATAGACTCCGGTGGAAAAAATTGAAATCCCATCAATTTGATGCCATTTTTTTCCATTTGAGAGGTACTGTTGGACCAATTTGATGAAATTTTCAGTTTTATCTTAGCTGTATATATATCAGTTGATAGCAACCCTATGGGCCTAATAACATAGGCCAAAAGTTATCACATGATTCCAATATCTAATATATACAGAAATATGTATATGGTGTTATTCTCACTACAAGAAAAAAGAATTTAATTATAAAATAATAAATAACAATACAAAATTATCACTAATTACATATATTAAGTGATAAAAAAAATTATTGCCACCATAATAATTTTTACAAATTTATAGTGATAACAATAGAATTCAGCTGTCATAATTAACAATTAAGGACTTACACATGCATAGTGACAACCTAGTGACAATGTCACAAATTATAGTGACAATGAATGTAGGTTGTCCATATAGGTGTGTCACTATTGTTAATAATAATAATTTAAAATAATAGTTCTGGTCACTATATGTTAAATTATATTATGACAAAATAAATTTTTTTATTACAAAATATTATTAGTGACAAAATAAAAACTCATATCCTTTAATATATGTTGTTAGTAACAACTTTTATATTATTACTTATTTTTGGTATTAATATTATATACTTTTTAATGACTCTGAGTAGTCTCATTTTTTGAGCCTTAGCACTAGATGGACTTTGGGTGGGATTTGGGAGCGTGGAAAGAAGAAGAAAATATACTGAAAGACGAGGGGCTTGTTTGTTTATGAATTGAAATATTTTGTCAAAATATTTTAACAAATAAATTGAAAGAAAATTGTTTATTTGTTTGTATTTTGGGATGGGACAAAATATAACATCAATAAATTTTTTGTGGTTTTGTTGAGTGAAATTGATATTTTTAAATTATTTATGTATATGTGTGTATAGATTGGATAGGGGGACAAAAAATGAGATGATTAGATATTGGGGAATGGGTAGAAAATCAATTGGGATGATATTTTGGGTGTTTTTTAGTGTATTTTGAATAGTGGGATTGAAAAATGTGATTGGTTTTTTGTTTGTGGCTTGAAAGTTAGAAAATATTTTCGCAATTTATAAACAAACAAGCCCAAGATTGTTCTCACCAAAGTATGCATGTGGGACCGTCCATCTTGCTTATTGGACTCGTAAGTCGTAATCACACACCATAATTCATGATTATCCTTAATTATTATTGTATAAAGATATACATTCTAATGTTCCAGGCATTTATCAAGAACAATAAAGAATTTTATTTTGCTTTATCTGTATTAACTTAAATATAAGAGAATTTTATTGAAACTACAATTGTAAGATGAGTTGATGTGGATTGTAACTCTAATAAATTAATTTGATTAAAACTTGCATTGGTCTCAGACTTAAATATAGATGGAAAAATTTTGCAAATTGGCTCAGGAGTTTTTATTTTATACTTTTATATTTTTAGTATTTAATTTAGTGATACTGACAAAATAATGATATTATTTTTATTCTTAACAATAAGTTTTTAGGTATATTGATAATGATATATATATATATATATATATTAAATAAGAGATGTTTTGTAGCGACCCCGGAATTTCCGTATTTTCATAAGTAATTATTTTCATGGTTTATTTTAATTTTGATGTTATTATTAAATCCTTGGAATTTATTTGATTTCATTTTTTATTTATTTATTAAGGACTTAATTGCAAGGAAATTTGGAAGTTTGGGATTCAATTGAGGAATCTTATAATGTTAGGGACTTAATCGCAAAAATGGAAAAATTGGATTTTGAGGACACTTGGCAGCTTTCTTCTTTTCTTCTTTTCCTTCTTCTTTCTTCCTTCTTCATTTTCTTTCATTTTCTTCTTCCCGTTTTCTTTCTTTTCTTCCATTACCGCGACCACCCATCGCCACCGAGACCATCTTCACCACTCAGCCAAGCACCATTACTGCTAACCAACTTCACCATCCTCTTCTCCAGCAACCTCTGAACACCAAACAGCCACCATGCACGGCGGAGACGCGGCGGCATGAGGAGTTTGAAGAAGACCCACTCACGGCCACCGGCGTATCTCCTTCTTCCGACGACTGGAGCTGCATTTGAGGGTATCATCGGGTAGCAGGAGATGAAAGGAAGCTGGTTCAATAGCTGCATGGGCGTTCCCGGCGACGAACGACGGTGAACAGGCGCTGCGGAGCTCGGCGGAGAAGAGGAGGTTGACCACTGTTTTTGGAGATTTCCGGCCAGTTGGGGCGCCAAAATTGAAATCTAATCGGAGATTCGTGATCAGCACGTTGCGAGGAAGAGAACCACGTAAAGTGCCCATATTCAGGCGACGGTGACCGGCGGCGGCGGCGATAGGGCAGTTTCTTCTGCTCGATTCGACGGTCGCAACGGTATAAGCCATATCTGATTCCGAGCATTAGTTATTGATTTGCGAATTTTGGAAGATTTATTAATTATATTATATTTGAATTTTGTGTATATATATATATGACATTGTATGTTGGAGCTAGGAATTGAATTTTAGTGATTATGGAATATTGTGGGGTGTGGTTAGTTGTTGGAAGGCTATACTTTGAGATTTATGATTTTTGGGAATTATTGGAATAGTAATAATATATTATGAGATTTAATTAAGTTGGTAGAAATTAATTTGAGGATTTAAGAGTTATATTTTATAATGGATAATAATTGAATATGGTTAAGTTAAAATATTCGATTGTTGTAAAATTTGGCATGTCTAGGAGACTTATAGTAGTTTTGGGAAATTATAAGCTTAATTGATTATTGAGACCATTAAATCGACCGAGCTTTGATTATGAATTATTTTGGGAATAGGTGAAGAAGATTTGGGTGTTGATCGTCCATAGTTTGATGTTGGACTGAGTGGGAATTTCTACAATCAGGTGAGGATCTTTCCCTCTTGGTACTTGTTATACCTATGAGGCTCTGCCAATTTGGCACCCTATTGAGCTATCTGTTATTGAAATTAATCCCTATGTGGGTTTACTGTTTCTGTACGTTACTCAGAACTGTGTTTGGATTCTGTTTGTTATTTGATTCTGTTCTGAATACCCCTGTGAGGGTTATGTCTGGTCTGTATCTGTTTCTATTATTCTGTATCAGTTTCTGTCTGTTCTAGCGCCCAGAATTTTATCTGTTATCTGTTCGGTATCTGTCTGTCATCTGTTTCGTATCTGTAGCTTTGTCGGCTTTTCTATTATCAGTTTGATATCTGTTGCCTGACTGGCATTATTTCTGTCTGCTTTGATTTGTTTATCTGAAATCGGCAATGTGCTAGGGATTTCCCCCTAGGCATTTGCATAAGCGGTAATTTGTTATATCTACGGAGATTGTATGGGCTAAGAGCCAATCTGAGCTAAATGTTCGGTTATATGAGGCACGCTTGGGATTTCCCCCTCGGTGTCAACGACGCGCTTGGGATTTCCCCCTCGGTGTCGGCGGTACGCTAGGGATTTCCCCCTGGGTATCGATGGTGTGCTAGGGATTTCCCCCTAGGCGTCGGCGGTGCGCTATACGAACCGTATGGGCATTTGCAAATACCAAGCTGTTATGCTTAGATGATTTGTTTGTTTGGTATAAGGTGAATCGGCAATGCATGTCTCGATCATCCTTTGAATGTATATGCTTTGGGATTGATTTGTCTGACAGTCTGTATATTTGAAATCTGATCTTGGAGCAACAAGGCAGGAGAGTTTCCTGTTTGATAAATTGTGCTATCTGTTTTTGTATCCGCATTATCTGTTAGTTGCATTATGATTTGTCGAGTCGAGTTTTCCTTGATGAATCCTTTCTATAATCCTCACTAAGTCATTGGACTTAATCCCCATATTTGTGATATTTCAGATAAGGAAGAGAATTGATCGAGACTGAGAAGAGGAATTAACAATACTTGGGTTTTCTTTTGCTGATTATATAGAATCCAAGTTATGATGTACTTTTGTATAAGATATGATCACCTTAGAAAGGTTGTAACATGTCGTTTTGTATGTATTAAGGTTACGATGTATTAAATAGTAAGATATGAATGTTTTGAACTCTGTTGAGACCTAGTAGATATATATGTGGTTAATTCAGGTTTATAACTACTTGTTGATGTTGAATTTTGAATTTTGGTGATGTACGCAACAGAACTATGGGCCTTCTGTTAGCTGTAACTCTGATATTGTAAGTCTGAATCGGTGTGGTACCTTGATTTGGGTGTTATCCTAAGGAGGGGTGCCACATGTTTGTTCAATAAATTCATAAAAAAAATTATTTTAGTATTAATAGTAATTATGTAAAATAATAAAATAAGTATTCTAAAATTATATATTAATTTAATTGATAACATATAAAATTAATGATGATAAGGATAATGAAAGAATTAAAGAATAATATTATTATTTAAAATAATTAAAAAATAATTAAATGTATTTATATTTTGTTAGTGAGTCAAGTTGGAGTTTAATTTTGCAAATTTGGTGAGTTCGAGTGGGAGCTTATCTAAAGGAATTGCAAACATTAGTTCGAACTCAAAAAATTTTTAAGATTCAGCGATGTAATTGACACAAAAGACTTCTATGTAAGAGCAACATTAAGAAATAGAACATAAAATGAAAATGAAAAATGATACAAAATACTTGGCTTTCTTACTCAGACTCAATCACTAACAATATTACATCATTTTAGCAGTTGAAACCTTGAAAAAATAAAGTGAATATAACTATGATAAATATAAAAAATGTATTAAATAGGAAATGTTAATTGTCTTTTTTAGCAAAATTAAGTTATCAATTAATTAGCGTAAAAAAAAAAGTTATCAATTAATTTATTTTGATAAATTTTGGACTTTCTCCAATAACCTTACATAATTAAGTTGAACAAAATTAATTAAAATAATCTCTTAACTTTTTATGGAAAAATTAAGCTTAAAGGTTTGATGTTAATTACATTATCAACTCACGCACATCATGACTATTGGACAATAAAATCAGTAAGTTATAAAATTAAACACGAAATATGTATTGCCTTTATTTTATTTTTTTTGTAAACTCAAATTCCCAAGTACTTTGGAAATTATCCGTTCTGTTTATTTAAAAAATATTTTATTCACGTTTAATTTTAAATAAAACACTAATGAAAATAGAAATTGAACATATTCAAAATAGAGTGATTTATGCATTACTTTTCTCAATAAAATCTATATTTCATGACTATATGTGCAGTGCACTGGTGTTTGTGCTTTGCCTGCAGAATATTGAATGTCTATTTCAATCGATATTAATACACACAGAGAAGTTTATATTATATGATTAGACTATTGAATATTTGTCCAATTGCTGGGTATTAATATGTGTCAATATATGCCCCTTTCCTTCATGAAGTTAATCATACATAATTAGACGATATATACTAATATGTGTTGGTACTTGTACATTTTTCATTATGCAATTTATGTTACATGATTAGAATATTGGATATATTTGTGATCTGTCGATATTATGGTCATCACTATCTTAATATTACTTATTGCAGTTAATAAATAATTAAATATAGTATCAATTTAATTATTGACATCCTTTAAGAACATAATTAATCTATACTATATAAAAAGGGAAGGGAGCTTACACTTACAAACTAGCGGTTTTTTCACCACTACATCAAATTATATTTTGCCTAAAAGAACTCTAATTAGATACTACTAACCATGACTCTTCTCCCATTATCTATAACTCCCACCCCACGTCTTCTCCCTCTTTCCAATATCCATTAACTCCCATTTAAATTGCTATCAACCATAGCTAGGGTTTTCTCCTTCTATCCTTCTATTAGAAATCAAAATCGTGAAGTAATCAAAAAAGGCTTTGTATCCTTTATTACAATTTTAAGGAATATTCATTTTAAGTTACAAGTATTTTGATTTACTGATTTATTTGGAACTCTTTTAAGTTTTAATTTTACTGATTTATTTATTGCCAAAGTTGTTTATGCGATTATATTTTTCTGATAGAAAAATATTGAGAGAAAGATGTGGAACATAATCATGGAATTTATGCTTATGGACTCTTTTGGTAATTTCAAATCCAAGTTCTTTCTCTCTCTCTCTCTCTCCATATTTTAATTTCTATTCAATTTTTCTATTTGATATTTTTTTCTCTATATTTTATTATTACTGTTAGCAATTGTGAAAGCCAAACTTTTTTCAGATACTAATATTTTCAAGTATTTTCAAATACTTTTTTATATTCTAACATCTTGAATAAAAAGCAACGACAAAGAAGTAAAATTAATTCCAGATACTTTTTATTTTTGGAGTTGAAACCTAGAAGGATCTATTGTTAAAACTATAAAATAACAGTAAAGTAATTCGATGAAATATGACAACAGGATTTAAAGTGGTTTGGTAATGTGCCTAATCCACCTGACAAAGAAAATGAATTTTATTAATCTCAAATCAAGTAACAAGTAAAAACTTGAATCCCACAAATCTCACGAGAACACCCAGTACCCTTGTTTTAAACTCCGTCCTGAGAAACTAACTCAAAAGCAGTATAGAAACCCTCGTGTTATGTCTTTCTCCCATTGTCCCGGAAGAAAATGCCAAATATATACCCGAAAAACAAAGCCCAAGGCCTGAAAACTCAAAACTAGCCATGGGCCCTCGCGCTATTTTGATCCATTTTTCTTCTGATTCACGTCAATTCAGCCCAAATTTCAAGGCAAAATCAACAATTCTTCATATTAACTTAAAATTCACCATTCTTCTTCTTTGTCCTTGCCCCCAAAAGGGTCTGTCATCTGAGTCTGCAAACTTTAATCAAATTCAAGCAATGCTCGAATTTGATTCATGGAACATCCTTAGTCAACATATCTGTCAGATTATCCTTAGTCCCAACCTTGTCAACTTGAATGACACCTTGAGACATGACATCCCGGACAAAGTGATACCTTATGTCAATATGTTTTGTTCTCTCATGAAAAGCTTTATTCTTTGACAAGTGTATGGTACTCTGACTATCACAACATATAGAAGCAATCTCAGAATTCATACCCATATCCTCAATCAGCACCTTTAGCGAAATACCTTCCTTCATGCCTTCAGCCAAAGCCATGTACTCAGTTTCTGTTGTGGACAATGCAACTGCTAATTGCAAAGTCGCTTTCCAGCTTACCGTACAACTCAAAACACAAAATACATACCCAGTCATGGACCTTATGCTGTCCAAATCTCCTGCATAATCCGCATCCACATAGCCAATAATTCTAGCATTAGAATTTAATTGACTATACCTCAAACATCTGTCTACAGAGATTCTCAGATACCTCATAATCCATTTCACAGCCCACCAATGAGTCTTTACTGGCTTGTGCACATATCTGCTCACAACACTGACTGTATGTAAAATATCTGGCCTAGTGCATACCATGGCGTATATCAAGCTACCCACTGCACCAGTATATGGCACATTAGACATGTGCTCCACCTCATTCTCAGTACTCGGTGATAGATCTAATGAGAGCCTGAAATGAGCCGCAAGTGGCGTACTAACTGGCTTGGACTTATGCATCCCAAATCGCTCAAATACTTTCTCAATGTAATGTTGTTGAGACAAGTACAACATTTCTGCATATCTATCCTAGATGATCTCCTTGCCTAATATCTTCTTTACACCGCCTAAATCCTTCATCTCAAATTCTTCTTTTAACTAAGCTTTTAATTGGTTGATCTCAGATATGTTTCTAGAGGCAATCAATAAACCATCAACGTACAACAACAAATATACGAGAAGGCTATCACAATAAATTTTACAATATACGCAACAATCAAATTTGCTTCTTGTATATACTATCTTGGTACTAAAAGCATCAAATCTTTTATACCACTGCCTAGGAGACTATTTCAAGCCATATAATGATCTCTTCAAAAGACATGCTTGATTTTGTTTCCTGAAACAATGAATCCCTCTAGTTGGCTCATGTAAATTTGTTCCTCCAACTCACTATGTTGAAACAGTACTGTTTTCACACCCATATGCTCCAGCTCCATATCAAACAAAGCAACCATGGCAAGTAAAACACGAATGGAATTATGTTTTACAACTGTGGAGAACACTTTATTAAATTCAACTCCATTTCTCTGAGTAAAACCCTTAGTAACCAATCGTGCTTTGTATCTAGCATTCTCAACACTGGGAATCCCTTCATTTTTCTTTTAGATCCATTTGCAACCTATAATCTTCTACCCTTTAGGTACATCAAGTAGCTCCCATGTGTTATTCTTGCATAGAGACTCCATCTCTTCACTCATAGCTGCAACCCATTTATCAAAATCTGACCTGCAAATTGCCTATTTGTATGAGACTGGATCATTACCTACAAACCCCTCGGCTAAGCTCAAAGCATAAGCTACCAGATATGAGTAAGCAAACCGTTGTGGTGGTTTGATTTGCCTCATCTCCCTATCGCGAGCCAAGCAATAATTTTGTAGTGGTTCATTTTTTCGCAGTTGATTAGGTAATAATGCGCTCTCGCCAACTTCATCTACCACATTCTATTTCCCCTTTGAAACTTGTGGAGGATCAATATGAATCTCCACCTTTTTCTTAATGCCCTGTTGACCTCTTTCGGGCTACTCCACCTTCTTCATCATTACAGACTCATCAAATGTTGCGTCCCTATTGATAATCATCTTGGAGCCTTTATCATCATTACACTACAAACGATAACCTTTGACTCCATCTGCATAGCCTAAAAATATGTACTTCCTCGCCCTTGGCTCAAGCTTCCCATCCCAGACATGAGCATAGGCTGGACACCCAAATACTCTCATATTTGAGTAATTAGCAAGAGAACCGAATCAAACTTCCATTGGTGTCTTGCATTTCAAAGCAGTTGATGGTGACCTATTCACCAAATAACACGCAGTGGTAATCGCTTCTGCCTAAAAGCCCTTGGACAATTCGGCGTTAAAGAACATGCATCTAACTCTTTCTAAGATAGTCTTGTTCATCCGTTCTGCAACTCCATTTTGCTATGGTGTATGTACAATTGTACAATGCCTCACAATTCCTTCCTTATCGCGGAATTCCTGAAATTCCTTATTGCAAAACTCCAATCCTTTATCAGTCCTCAAGCGCTTGATCTCCTTTCCTATCTACTTCTCAATTGAGGTCTTCCATTGCTTGAAGTTGACAACACATCATCCTTATGCTTTAGCATATACACCCATACTCTCTGTGAAAAATCACCAATTAATGTTAGCATGTACCTAGCACCTCCCTTTGCAAGAACCTGAGAAGGCCCCCAAAGATCTGAGTGAATGTAATCCAAGGTGCCCTTGGTCCTGTGAACTGCAGTGCTAAATTTCACCATGTGTTGCTTGCCTAGCACACACTACTCGTAGAAATCCAGCTCTCCAATCTTTTCTCCACAAAGCAAGCCTCGTTTGCTCAGTTCTAACATCCATTTCTCACTCATATGCCCAAGCCGCATATGCCACAATCTCATAGTATCATTGACCAATAAAGAAACCGCTGCAGTACCAAAAACCTCATTTCCTTGCAATATGTAAAGGTCATTCCGCTTGTCTCCTTCATGATAAGCAATGCAAACCTGCAGAACTCTATCTAGAGCTTTGTACTCACAACCATTCTTGTTTAGAGTACCCAGCGATATCAGATTTTTCTTCAGATGTAGAACATGACACACATCTATTAAGGTCCTTACTATGCCATCATACATTCTGATACAAACTGAGCCAATTCCTACAATCCTGCAAAAAGCATCGTTTCCCATAAGCACTTTACCACCATCATATTCTGGTATGTGGTAAACCAATCTTCTCGTGGGCAAATGTGGTAGGAACAACCACTATCCAAAATTCATTCAAAGCTTAGTAAAGTTTCAGCAATGTTGAGAACAAGCCCACCATCAGACTCATCCTCAACTACTCCTACGACATCATCCCATTTATGATCAAAAGTTTCACATGCATCCTTCACCTTTCCTCCGCACCTAAAATACTTGTCTCCATTTCTAGGCTTGGTTTAAGACTTCGATCGGCCTCTACTCCTTCCCCTTTCTCTCGATCTCTCTTTCGCCACCAATCTTTCCCAACTTTCACTATCGTTGCTGCCCAGGGCATGTTTTCTCAACTTGTTGGAATTCAATTAGGCCTTCACATCCTCCATTGAAAGCGAATCTCGCCTATATAGTAAAGTAGTAACCAAGTGCTCAAAAGATTTTGGCAGAGAACACAAGAGAATTAAAGCTTGATCTTCATCATCAATGTTAACATCTATACTAGCGAGATCTAGAATCACCTTATTGAAAAAATCAATATGTTGAGTAATAGATCTACCTTCTTTCATCCTCAACGTGTATAATCGTTGTTTTAGATATAGCCAATTTGTCAAGGACTTCGTCATATAGAGACTTTCCAGCTTTGACCATAGTCCTGCTGGCGTACTTTTTGTGGCAACCTCTCTCAGTACGTTATCTACAAATGATAACACCAGAGTACCATAAGCCTTCACCATAAACTCGTTCTTTTCCTCGTCTATCAGCATTTTCGACAAGGAATCTATTCCTTTTAAAGCTCTCTGTAAACCTTGTTGGCATAGGAGAGCGTAGATCTTCATCTTCCATAGCCCAAAATCGTTCTTCCCATCGAATTTATCTACCTCATACTTCATGCCTGACATCTTATCTAACCTGCTTTGATACCAATTTGTTGAAACCCAGGAGGATCTATTATTAAAAATATGAAATAACAATAAAGTAATTTGATGAAATATGACAACAAGATTTAACGTGGTTTAGAAATGTGCCTAATCCACTCGAAAAAGAAAAGGAATTTTATTGATCTCAAATCAAGTAACAAGTACAAACTTGAATCCCACAAATCTCACGAGAACCCTAACACCATCATTCTAAACTCCGTCTTGAGAAACTAACTCAAAAGCAGTATAGAAACTCTCATGTTATGTCTGTCTCCCATTGTCCTGGAAGAAAACGCCAAATATATACCCAAAAACCAAAGCCCAAGGCCCGAAAACCAAAAATGGCCGATGGGCCATCGCGCCGTTTTGATCCATTTTTCTTCGTCAATTCAGCCCAAATTTTAAGACAAAATCAACAATTGGGTACTTTTTCATTTCAAATTCTACATTTTGGCTGTTCAGAAAAAAATATATATGGTGCACACTTGCAATACATGATAGGATTTCTTATTTCTGAAACCTTGAAACTAATGAGTGTGTCCACAGAATATTGACCGTAAATATTGCAAGAAGTCGAGATAAGGCAACCGTAACCAAATGAAGATTAATATACCAGAGATCGAAATACACTAGCAAGTTGAAAGATAAATAGAGGAAAAGAGCACGAGTATACCAAACACTATTTTTTATCAAGTCCTCCTTTTTTCTTTCTTTCTCTTTCTATTTCACTATATATTTATTTTAACGATTAGTCATTATCTATTTTTACATTTTTAATGATTAGTGGGTTTGATGGCCATACTTGGATAAGAGCTTCATGCATATTGTTAGTTCCATTGACAACTCATTTCTCACCAAATCTTGTTTGTATAATCTCTTAGTTGCACTATAATAATAATAATAATAATAATAATAATAATAATAATAATAATAATAATAATAATAATAATAATATATTATTATTATTATTATTATTATTATTATTATTGTACTAATTGAAATTTTTTTAAAATAAAACTACATCACATTTAAAAATAACATACATATGCAAGTGTGAAGGCCGCTAATTATCAATAAAAAAAGGTCACCCTTAATAAACAAAAATAAATGCATAATTAAAACTCGAAAGCATTTATATATAGACATCATAACACCAAAATTACAAGCCATCAAATTGTTCTTAACCTAATAAAGACCAGGAGATAATCTTGGGGCAACAAGAACATCAAGTGGTGTGGCTTTCATATTTGTCAATCCAGCACTTTCAGTCATATCAACTATTTCATCAAACACCGTCGAAATCTCAAAAGCCTGCAATAAATTGGCCAACACAAAATGCACCATCTGTAGGCCTAAATTGGCCGCGGGGCAAATCCTCCGACCAGCACCAAATGGAATCAACTCAAAAGCATTGCCCTTAACATCCACATTTTTGTGTGTACTAAGAAACCTCTCGGGCTTAAACTCCAAGGGGGCATCCAGCCACACGTTTGGATCTCTATGCAACTTCCACAAGTTAACCATTAGCCACGTACCTTTAGGAAGATGGTAGCCTCCTACAGTAGTGTCTTGAGTGAACTCCCGTGGTAATAAGGGGGCTGGTGGGTATAATCTCAGAGTCTCTTTAATAATAGCGTGGAGATAAACTAGGTTGCTCAGATCCGATTCATTCACTCGCCTTTCTTTCCCTACGTGCTTGTCTAATTCTTCTTGAGCCATTTTTAGAGCGCGACGATTGTTTAGTAAGAGGGAAAGGGACCACACTAATGTGACTGTAATAGTGTCGCTTCCACCGATAATTAAATTCTATCCAAGTCAATTGAAGTAAATTATTATTAGAATTTTTTGTAAGTAAAATTTTTCGAAATATTTAAATAAAATAGAATCACGAAACTGATAAGGCATATATCTCAGTAAAAATAATTTTATAATTAATATGATTAAAACTAATAAAATTTTAAAATAAGTAATCTGAACTCTCTGCACTCTTCGGGAGGAGAGTTTCATTGTTTTTCTTCCTTGATTTTACTTATGTATTTGTTTATGTATCGGAAAATTGAGAAGACTTTTATGTACCAGATTGGTACATAGAACAAAGGATGAAAAAAATATTTTGCTAAGCTTCTGCCCAAGGCTCTTTCAAAGCAAAATGATTCTATTTTACACATATTGATTCAATAATTCTAAGTCATGTAAGATGAGATGCAACTACATGCTATAATAGTAATAATGAATTTTAGAAAAGATATTTGAGACTAATAATTTAATCAAAATCCTCTTATAAAAGCAAAAACACATACATAGAAATGATCCGCAATAGGTGTACCAACAATATTAATTTAAATTAGCCAATATAATTATAAAATATTCTAAATTAATCTCAATAATATACGTAGCAAACACATTCTGTTGTTTGTCTAGAGAATTTAATTTAGCTACAAAAGGCATAGGTATACCTCACACGTAGCTTTGATGATGGTATCAGCATCATATTGACCTTCAAAATGAGCGCCTCGTACAACTTGAAGCATCACATCCAAGAAATCCTGCGACTTATCCTCGCCGGAATATTCCTTTGCCCGATGCTCCGCCAACCATCCTCCAACGATCCTGTCCAATTCTTTCGCAGTTTTCTTCATTCTCTTCTCATATCCACCTAAATCCAGCCACTCAAGATAAGGCAAAGCGTCTGCCGCCACAAAAAGCCCCATCAAGTAGAAGAAATCCCTCATCACCTCCCGGCACCTCCGCGTCTCCTCCGCATCATCACCGTAATATCTCTTTCCGGCCACCATCCTAAGGATCACATTCAAATTCAAGTTCCCGAACCTTTTCTTCATGTCCACCAATACGCGGCCTGACGAATCTCTTTTCTCCTCCCAGAGTTTGTAAAGCTCGTTTATGAACTGCACAGTTTCTGACACACGTACGCCTCTCAGCAACTCCACTCTACGGCTCGAGAGAAGCTCAACTGAGACCAGCTTGCGTAGCTCACGCCAGTATGGGCCGTATGGAGAGAACCCGAACATGGCGAAATTGTAGCCCAAGTGTTTGGCTGCCCTCAACCCCGGACGGGATGAAATAGCCAAGTCACAGGTGGTGAACAATTCTCTGGCCAACTCCAAGCTGCTCACCACGACGGCTCGGCGAACGCCGACCCGGATGGTGAAAACAGGCCCGTACTTGTCCGCCAGGGCTCCTAAGTTGAAGTGTGGAAGTTTGGCGGAGGAGCCACCACCAAGGAGGTGGAGATGACCTGTAAATGGCCGTGCGCCGCCCGCTTCAAGTGGCGCTTTGTGTATACTGGTTTTTTGCTTAACAGAACGTGACCACAGGAAGTAATAGTAGAAAAGAAGAAAGAAGGCAATGGCTCCATAGATGGCTGAGCTGATCAATTCCATGGTTGATCTTTTGATTGCTAGCTTGAATTAATGTGATTTTTCATTATATAATCATTATATAATCGGTGCGACCAATTATGTTGCAAGTTTTTCATGTTGAAAAGTAGTACTCTTCAAACTTCATTATCCAGGTGATGCAATTTTTCCAAGGGCGAGTTTAAAATACATTTATAACTAGTTATTAGTCCATGTGTTGCACCAGCGATAAGTTTAGATTTTTATTTTATTTAATTTTAACTATAGTCTAGATATTAATATTTTGTATAAATATTATAAATACAATACTTAAAAAAAATTAAAATTTTTGTTAAATATAATATAATGGATTATGTAAATAAGACATAACAATATTTTATATGATATGATTTATGTTTCATCAAATTAAATTCCATGCATTAATCTATTTATACATAGAAATTAAAGATTTAATATTAAATCATTTTATAAATTCAATAAACTATTCACAAAATATACTATATAAGACAAAATTAAAAAAAATTACTTTAACATTGACTTAGTTTAAAGAAATTAAAGAATTTAACATCCAAAAATAAACTTAGGTGGTAGAAGATAAAATATTTTAACTTACCATAAGGACTTCAAATTTCTTTTTTATAAATGATCTTGATTCATCAGCACGAAAATTAAAACATTAGAAAAATATATGAGTACTATACATACATGCAACTTCAAGAAAAATAAATAAATTTTAACATATCAAGGAATGATCGTATAGAGTTGGAGAAGAAAGAAGGCAAATATTTTTATACTTTTAAATAGTAAATTATATTTTTAGAATATTTTGTTGCATGTATTTTTGAAGATTTTTAGGTTAGATTTATGAATTTTTTCAAATATGATTTAACTTAATTACCGTATTAAATTAATTATGGAATAAGAGATAACTCATGAAATAACATAAAATAATACTTAAAATTAAATTATAATAAAATTTATATTATTAAAATACTTCACATATAAAAAATTTATATATGCACAATATATATGGAGCAAGAGATAATAATTAAATTGCAATATTGATAAATACACTTATATGTATGTATGCACAATATTATATATATACATATGTATATGATCATCAATAGTTATATTAAAAACATAAATATTAGACAATAAAATAAGAATTTACAGAAAAATTATATTGTAAAAAGAGTTACAAAAATTATTATAACGAGTTTCATTTATGTTAACATACATACATAAACATGCACTCAATATTTACTAAAATTAAACATGTAGTTATAAAAATAAATTAGTATAATTTTTTATATTAATATTAAAATATATATTGTTTGGACATCAAGTATAAAAACACGTTGACATGAAAAAAATAGATAAAATTAACTTACACATGTCACTACCACATAAAAAAGTACTTAAGTCAGAACTTAAATTTTTTTCTAAGTCTTTATCTTGGTTCATAAATATAAAAATTAAAAATATTAGAAACATAATATATATATATATATAAATAGTAAAAAATATATGCATTTTCATGAAAATAAAGTTTAATTCACAAAAAGATTGATTTTACAAAGGTGGAGAAAAGAAAAGGATAAATATTGTTCTTTTTTGAAATAGTAAATTGTATATTTATATTATTTTCATAATATAAACTATTATTAGGATTTTTAGCTTAAGTAAGAAAAGTCTATTAAATTATATTAACAAATAGACTTATGTATATTCCTAGTTATGTGTGTTTATCTATAATTATTCAAAAAATTAAATTTGAGAATGCAAATGATAAATATTAGAAAAAAAACTATTAGACAACATATATAGAAAGAAGTACAAAAACTATATATAAAAATAAGAAGTTACAAAATTTAATATAAAAATTATACGTATTAGTGTGTGTGTGTGTGTGTGTGTGTATATGTATATTGAATATTTATCAAAATTAAATATGGAGTTACAAAAGATGAACTAATATCATCTTTTTACATTAATATTAAAATAAATATTGATAGAATATTATATATATATGTATATGTTGACATAAGTAAAAGGGATAAAACTAATAATATAAGAAGGAGTTACAAAAATTATTTAATATATAGGGAGTTACAAAAATTAATGGAGAAAGTTGCATATATATTATATATGGAAATATAATGACATAAAGAAAATATAAATATAGAAATATGTAATAGGGAGTTGCATATATCATATATGGAATATATTGACATGGCAAATATGAGCAAACCTAACCTATCCACATCATTGCTACATAGAAAATATACTTAAAATAGGATTGGACATCATTTTAGTTTATATATATTAGATATGCTTTAAGATTTATGAAAGATTGAATTTTATTTTAAAATAAAATTTTAAAATATGTACATAAAATGAGATGCAAAATCTTGTTATAGAATATTTTTTAATTTATAAGACATCACATTGTTTGGTACAATAAGCATTTTATATTGCCATAATAACTAAAAAGGACATATATACCCTAGGTCATGTACTAGCTATTTCTCGACATATTGTTATATTTCCAAATCATATATAATTTTTGGAATATTTTTAGAAATATTAACTATAATTAGTTTAGTTCCAAATGAAAGTTTAGTAGGAATTTTTTTTGTTTTTTTTGACAAAAATAAGAAGACGGTAACAAATTTATTGCCTAGAACAAGACCACAGGGGTGACTCTACATTTAGCTAAGAAAGGCGACTGCCTTAGACCTCCAAGTTTTGGAGGCATCATGCATATATTTTTACTTTTATATTTTAAGCCTAAAAAAGAAAATTATAAGGCCTATTTTACATTTTTTAACATTTTAAACCTTAAAAAATATAAACTCCTCAATTTAGAAGCCTAGTACATATTTTTTTTATAAATTTTGGGCCTAAAAAAGTATAAGACCTTCAATTTAGAGGTTTTATTATTTAAAGTTACAATAAGTAATTAATTAATTACAATTAAAAATATAATTAACTTTAAATTTTATTATCTGGATAATTCTCCTGAATGGCTTCTCCTCTATCTTTTTAAATTCCTAATGTTCTGTTTATCAAAATCTTAACTACTTTTTTCTTTTCAATACTGATTAATAATCTCTTTTCAATGTTAATCATTGAATAACATTCCAATATTATTCATTAAATAACATTAACTTCAATTATCTTTCACGATGAAGGTCAATTCTTTTTTTTTTAATTTTTTTTAAACAAAAATCTTTTTAAATTGATTCTTTCTTATACATAACAAATAAAACTATTTTTTTCAGTTCAAAGTAGATTAAAGCATTTTTAAAATGTATAAAGACATTTTTTATTTTCTATTTAGTGGTAAAAAATTGAGATCATTAGAAGATTAAAATTTTAAAAAATATATATTGTCTTAATATTGAATGTTATTTAAGACATAATAGTAATTTTGATATTGATAGATCAAGTTTTTTTTTTTTAATGAAATTGAAAGTGTTAAGAGAAATTGTATAAGTGAAAGATAATACATCAATTGATATATGTTATAAAATAAAAAACATATTTTTTTAAATGCGTATATCATCTATAGATTTTTTTTTAACCATTCATCTAACTATTGTTTCTGTTGAAATAAGTTTTTCAAAATTGTAATAAAAAATCTTACCTTGGGTCAACAATGTTTCAAAAAAGATTGAATGGATTGGCTATGTTGTTATTTAAGTAGAAAATATTAGAAGAAATTGATTGTATAAATGCATCTCAAATAGTTAGAAAAATAAAATTTAGATAGAAATATTTTTATGAGTTTTTTTTTTTTTTTGGCATATAAATTACGAAATGCTTGGTGCACTATAAGTTTAATTTTTTATAATATTTAAATTTATATTCAATATATTATGGCCCCATTTTCATGTTTTGCAGTAAATCTTGAATTTTGTTGAGACTCCCTCACAAGACTGAATCAAAATACAATGTGCCATACTGGTTGAATATTAATTTTAGATATATGGTTGGATTTTTTTCGTATTATTTTAATATTAATATTAAATCTATGGTCAATAATTTTTCCTACTATTTGAGTATTGATATAATTAGATATATGATCAATATTTAATTAAAATGAATATATATTTTTAGTCATATCAATTAACATTGCCTTTAAGCCGCATTTAATAACATTAACAGGATTTTAATTTTGTTTAGACTATCATAGTTTATCATCAAATTAACTAATTGTTTCCTTTTTTGTTTTTGTTTTTTTTTTTTTTCGATTCACATGAAAAAGGTAAATAGAGCATAATAGTTTTTGGAAAAAAAAAAGAATCATTATTATAATCCGAAATTGCATTGGCCACCTCCAATAAATTAAATCCACATATAATTAAAAGGAGCTATTAAAATTTAAAAGCACTACAAAAATTCTAATTGACATGTATGAGCTATGAATTTACTGAACAAATTATTTGTACATAAAGAATGATAATTATAATTTTCTTCAGATTTCTAACACAACAGAAATTTTTAAAATGACGTCTTATATTTTTAATTCCTCCTATTAAAAATCCATACATATTGTATTTATGAAAATCTGACATCAATTTATAAGTAATACTATTTTTTCCTTTTGGAAGCAAAAATTTGAGATTCATCCGAAAATAACTTCTCCAAATATCATATTGTAGATAGTGACAAGTCTTTCATCCCAAATACATGTTTGAAACTACAATCGTGCAAAAATATCTTTATGAGTAGCATAACTTTCATGTCCGATTCAATGTATGGTATTACCTAATCTTGTGGTAGTAGAATATTCGCATGTATGCTATCAACTGCTTCTATACAATCTAATAATCATATATAAAAACAATAAAATAAAATAATACATGCATGCCTATATATTTAAGTGTGCATGAATTTATATTATCTAATTAAAAAAATTACTTGTATTAAAAAATGGATTATACCAATGACGTTGAGGCCCATGGTATCCTTTCTTCCTGTTATGTTATAATCTCATGATAAGCTCTCTTTAAAAAGGTAAAAAAAACTCCTAATTTATTTTAACTTTTTTTAATTTTAATGTATTTATTACAAAATTATCATTATTAGCATGTTACAAATTGGGTTCCATGTTTTATTTCATCAAAATTGTAATTGTGAGATGTAGAAAACATATAAAATCTTTTAAATGCACTAAATCAAACAGCCTCTAAGTAGCATCATATTTTTAGTCAATTGGCTTTAGTCCAGTAGTATAAATCACACACGTAAAGTGTGAGATCAGAAATTCGAGTTTAATGAATCCTAATGTGCGTGTACATAAATAAAGAAAAAATAGCATCACTTTTTCATCTTCTTAAAAATAGACAAAAATGCATATTCATTTTATTCACCAACTGAACAGATAATTTAAATACAAAAATGATAATTCCTTCTGTTTCCATCATATTTTCTGTTGTTTCTAAACATAATCCATCAAATTAATTAGTACTTAATCAAATCAAACTCACTAATTACGTACAAAAGCTCATATTAGTACTTCTAATTAAAATGTGGATTCAAAGTGATCGCATACAATAGGATTAGCCACGTAAAGTCTGATATTTCTTCTTTGGAAAATCACGCAAGTGGAAGTCACAAATCACAATCAATGGATAATGATGGGACTAAAAGGAATAGACAAAATTAAGAATGGCAACGTTGATTTTTTGTCAACTAATAATACTTCTGAAAGACTCCCGTGGAAAAAATTAAAATCCCATCAATTTGATGCCATTTTTTTCCATTTGATAGGTACTGTTGGACCAATTTTATGAAATGTTCAGTTTTATCTTAGCTGTATATATATCAGTTGATAACAACGCTATAGGCCTAATAACATAGGCCAAAAGTTATCCCAAGATTCCAATATCTAATATATATAGAACTAAGTATATGGTGTTATTCTCACTACAAGAAAAAGGAATTTAATTATAAAATAATAAGTAACAATACAAAATTATCAATAAATTACATATATTAAGTAATAAGCCCAGTGGCTTGCAATCCAAGTGGCATCCGTCTCCCCTTTTGAGTGGGAGGTCTTGTGTCGATCCATAATGGGCGCGTTGTATATTTTATGTGCTTTGTGTGTTATTTATACTCTGATTATTTGATTTGAAAATAGAAATATATAGCTTTGTTGAAAAGATAACATTTCATCATTTATAATGCTTTCTCAAAAAAAAAAAAAAAGTGATAAAAGATTTTTTGTTGACAACAATAGAATTTAGCTATCGTAATTGATAATTCACGACTTACGCATAGTGACAACCTAGTGACAATAAATTTTTTTTCACAAATTATAGTGACAATGAATGTCACTAGGTTGTCCATATAGGTGTGTCACTATTGTTAATAATGATAATTTAAAATATTAGTACTGATCACTGTATGTTAAATCATATTGTGACAAAATAAAATTTTTTTGTTACTTAAAAAATATTATTAGTGACAAAATAGAAACTCGTATCATTTAATATATGTTATTAATAATAACTTTTATATTATTACTTATTTTTGTTATTGATATTATATATTTTTTAATGACTCGAGTAGTCTCATTTTTTGAGCCTTAGCACTAGATGGACTTTGGGTGGGATTGCGGGGGCGTGGAGAAGAAAAAGAAAATATACTAAAAGCCGAGAGGCTTGTTTGTTTATGAATTGGAATATTTTGTCAAAATATTTTAACAAAGAAATTGGGAGAAAATTGTTCGTTTGTTCGGGTTGTCTTTCATCCGATTTTAGGGTACATATCGGAAGGGAAAATGTGAAGGCCCATGTGACACATATGCAGAATTTAAAGCAGCGATACAAAAGAAGACTAAATTTCCTCCAATACAATTTATCCAAATAACCCAGCAATTGTGAGCTATTCATAACAAAGCTTCTTCTTCTTCCTCCTCTCTCATTGTATAAATCCCTAATTTCATTTATTCTCAAAAATGGAAAAAAAAATCACATGAAATCCATTGTAGATGGTTGTTAACAATGCAGTGTTAGAAAGAACCATTAACCAAAGCCAGTAAAGTGGTTTGATACTTGAGGAAAATTATAATCAATCTTGTATTTTTTTCTAGTGGAATATCCAACTTCAACCATTATCGATATCACATATGAAGTCGGCATGTTTGCGATGAAGTCGGCGAATGGTGTCGATAACTTTATGAGGGGAAATGTGAAGGAAATTTCTACAAATATTGGTTAGTGCATTATTATTTTGTTAAGTTTTTGGGGTCTATTTACTATTTTGTCAATGTGGATGTATACTGCTATTTCTGTGTAGCAACTTTATGTGCTTTAGCAGAATCCTTAAGCTTTTTTATTTTTTTTTTGAAATTATGGTAGTAATTTTTTATGACGCAGTAAAATTATAGTGAAGGATTCATATCAAACTAGGTATTTAGGTGTTGTAAACCCATTGAATATTTGTTTATTATCTAGAGTTTATTGTGGAAATTCCAATGGAATCTTGAGTGAACTAAATTTACAAATTTAGCAGAATGTAAAGAAGATGTTGAGTGTATGGAGTTAATGCCAATGATGGTATACAAAGAAGTTATTCGTGATATGATGTTTAATAAAGTTGAAGATGCAGAAAATTTTTATAAACCATATATATGCGATGATAGTAGGTTTTAAAGTTAGAAAACAAAGTATCAAAGGAAAGGTTGGTGAGGTTGTGAAAAATAGAGAGTGGGTGTGCAGTTGTGAAGGCTTTCGAAAGATACTCGAAGATTGATATTGTCGGAGGCAAAAAGCTACACCAGAAACAAATGTGGATGTAAGGCTAGTTTTCGTATTGCTCATGATTGATTATCTGGCTAATATTCAGTGACGAGATTTCGCTCACACCATAATCATTCTTTAGACACTAATAGTACGCAGTACAACTGTTATTTCAACTTAGAGTTTGTTTATTAACTTATATTCATATTTTGCAATTTGTTTTGATTTGAAATTTATGTTTATATGGTATGCAGGTCCATGTCAAGCTCTGACAAGTCATTGCTAGCGTTGATTACATATTTTGGTTTTAAACCCAGATGAGTAATGGATTACATGGAATATTTAGTTGAAGGGCCCAGTAAGCTTTCTTTTACAAGGAAAGATGGGTATAATTGGTTGTACAAGTTACGCAGGGAAAGGGCTCGTGAAGGAGATGTCAATACAATGTTGAGTTTGTTGAATACCATGCAAGAGAAAGACCCAAAAAATGCATTTAAGTACACATTAGATGAAAATGGTGCTTTATCGAGAATATTTTGGTGCGATGGGATCTCTAAAGTTGAGTATGATCTTTTTGGTGATGTCGTTATATTCGATAGTAAGTACAAGACAAATGCATATAAATTTCCATTAATAATTTTTTCTAGCATCAACAATCATTCGTCGACATGTATATTTGTTGCTGCTATTATGTTCAACGAGATGATTGACTCCTACTAGTGGTTGTTGAAGACATTTCTTGAGGTCATGAATGGAAAAATTCCTATGTTTATTTTGACTGATCAGGATGCATCCAGGATTGCAACTATTAAGTCTGAGTTTCATAGGACAAGATATAAGATTTGTAGCTGGCATCTAGATCGTAATTGTCTACAAAAGGTAAAAATTCCTGTCTTTTGTACTGATTTCCTCACGTTACTTGGCAGATAGTGTTCCATTGAAGAATTTAAATTGTGTTGGTTAAATTTAGTTTAGGTATATGAATTACTGACCATCCTTGAATGAAGGAAATATATCGAAAAAAACATATGTGGGATGAGGCTTTCTTTTGTGGGCACTTTATGGGGCAGATAAACACAACCCAACGAGCTGAGTCGACAAACGCATTAATAAAACTTTCAGTTAACCATAAAATGAGTTGGACACAATTTTTGCAGCACTACATCCACACTTTAGGGAGATTTAGGAGTGATTTTCTTGTGAAGCAATTAGAATGTGAGAGGTTGAAGCTTGTTGAAAGAGAGAATCCTCTGGAAATGCTTAAGAGACATGCAACTCGTATTTGCACGAAGAAGGTCTTTTTCCTCATACATGATCAAATTAGAGTAGAACAGGTTCTTGTGCTGGAGAGTAATTGCAAACCAGTTGAAAGCAATCATATGTTTCTTTTTAGACATTACAATAATGATGAGGGGAATGGTTATACTGTACATATTGATGTTGATAAATATAAGTGCCAATTTAATTATTTGATGCTGGAGTCTGAGGATCTACCATGTTGCCATATAATATCAGTGTTGAAGTGTTTGGTCATTATGAAATTTCCTAGGGAAAGCATACTTCCTCAATGGCTTATTGAATGTGGTAGTAAATGGAAAGATAAAATTTCATGTCACAGTAAAAAAGTTCATGCACAACCGAGCAGGTTTGCAAGATTGAACAAGGTGTGTTCAACTTGTTCATTATTTCATCGCAGACGTCTACTGATTTTAGGAACTCCATGAATCGGGTGACAGAATTGATTGAACATGCTGAAGAGCAATTTATAGTGCATTGTAATTCTGTGTTCGATTTTAGTCAGAGTAATGATGAAATAGAGAATGAAACTCCCTATAAAGATGTGGGTGACCCTAAAAGACACAAAAGAACAGGGAGTGTTGGACCCTAGTAAAATACAAAGTAGGGGAGCTTGTAGTGCAAAGAAGCAAAAATATAGCTTCTGCAGGTAATATATCCCATTTTAGTTCGTATGTTGAATTTTCATGGCTTTAGTTGTATTATGTTTGTTTATAGTGGTTTTGGCAATTTTGTTAGTTGATTGTGATTATCTTACTAATTAGAATTCTTTATTATGTCTTATTGTGATTATAAGTGGTGTCAGCCATAAGCCTAGTACTTGTGATATGAATCCATCAAATTTGGAGAGGCGAAAGAATACACAAGGGAAGAAAAGTGGTGCAAACAATGGTAAGGGTACAACACCACCACCAAATTATACTAATGGCGCCATCCCACCAGAGAGCTTGAATTCCAATGCCAATGCACAAAGTCACATGCCTAACATCATTCATGTCTTGCTTGGATCCATGCGGAACAAACCTAGCTTTGGTAATTCCATTCACCCATCGTTCCCATTTTCATTTATACATCCCATGCACCAAGTTGCTTGTCAGATATCCAATGTGCCATATGGTCCTTTCTCGAGCTATATAAATGTGTTGGGTCAAGTACCAAAACCCTACATGTTCTACTACCACATACTGCCTCTACAAAATGAAGTGAGTTTTGGTATTTTAAATGTATTTATTCAACTGCAAGACAAGCATAGATTGTAAATGGATATGATTTGTGTGTATTTTTGACATCGTCATGCACATTTTTCTTGTTAACATGGCAGTAATTTGATTGGAACAATATTGGGGCTACATGAAAAATTGCTAGAAACAAGGTCAATATGCTAATGGGTGAAAATATAGATATTGATACTCATGTATTATTATCACTTGGGAAGTTGTAAGTACAACAGATGTATAGATCTTTAAAGCTTAAACTTTTATTCATGCACAGAAACATAGCAAAGTTTTTGTCACACTCAGAGCTTTGGCCTGTATATATTTAATTTTGAAATTATTTTATTTTGAGAGTATTTGAACGAACAATTCCAAGTTTGATTTGGTTCAGTCATTGGGTTACTGTATGGATCCTATTTTGTGCTATAGATCAAAATGAGATGACCATGAGTACAATACTTGAGCTCAGGCTCAGTTTTTTCGAAGCCCCGATTTATAATCCACAATTATTTTCCTGCAGGATTTTTAGAAGCCATGACATAACTATTAGGGCTCAAGCATAAATGAGCACAAGCACATATGGTTCAGTCACTGAATTCCTGCAAGAATCCATTGTCATGGACGAGAAGATAATGAATTCAAAAAACGTAACATCACATTTTTTTCATATTCATGCATTCAAGATGAATGTATTTAGGCAAATTATATCCTCAAAACAAGTGCTTGAATGTGCTAGATTCGCAAAAGATTTTGGAAGATATATTGAACATCAAACCCAATTCCTCATTATAAGTATAGGGCATATGCGTTAATCTCTCAAAGCAAACTTGTTGAACTTATTTGTATAAAGCAATGTAGCCAAGTGTCGCCGGGCATATTCGGACATTTCCTTGTTCACATTCTGGATAGAGCTTTAGTGAATTGATCTTAGCCAAGAATGTTAAGCATTGTACTCAGTCACTATAGCTCTTTACATAATGTATTGCAAACGTCATCCATCATCTTAACCGTATCAATATCGAAAAATGTTACCATACAAACATATAACCCACAGTCATACCTAGGAGACAATTATATAAAAATTAATTATGAAGAATAAAGCTTATAGTGATTCAATTGATTCAATTGACCAAAGAAAATAAGGATTTCTTACAAATTTTTCTGTCTTGGAACCCATGACAGCACAACATGATTAATTATACGTGTTATCTCCTTAACTTTGTATCTTGGATCCCATAAATGAGGCAGACCTTCTAGACGGTCAAGCTATATCATATGCAATTGCATGTGATAATCACTGCAACAAAGATTGAGTTGAAAGGAGACAAGCAAATCACGTTAGTTACCAATTTTTTGATAATTCCTTTCCTATGCCCATTCATTGCTTCATCTGGAAATGTATCATAAATTGACAATGTTTCCTCCTTCAAGTCAACAACATATAGGAGCCAATGCTGGTAAAGATCATTGAGTGGAATGAAGATTTGCTGACAGCTTTCAATGTTATTACTAAATGCATCAAATCCAACAAAAAAGGTATTTATGATAAAGTTTTTATTGAATTGATCTCCTGCCAAACATTCGTGTTGGAAAAAATAATTGATCCATGTATGTAGGTAAATAATTGCATTTTAATGTCATCATAATAAAATAATTATCATGAACCGAAACAAAAATGAATAAAGCGATCTAACTCACTGAAAACATTGCAGGCATATACTAATGAATAGGATCAGCTGATTTATCACGTTCCATAAGTGTGCACATATAAGCTACACAATGTATAACCTTCATTAAATATAGAGGCACATTCGCTAAGTTTTATATTATTTTACATACACAAATGAACTTGTAATGTGGAGACAACATCATTACGCTTTCATTAATGTATATTGTACGCTTCAAAGACATGATATTGCTTCGAGTCAAGCCCTATCCTTGCA
This sequence comes from Jacaranda mimosifolia, assembly GCA_018894105.1. Taxonomy (NCBI): domain Eukaryota; kingdom Viridiplantae; phylum Streptophyta; class Magnoliopsida; order Lamiales; family Bignoniaceae; genus Jacaranda; species Jacaranda mimosifolia. Next base: position 7,977,192 of record CM032121.1, on the reverse strand, counting down.
AATCAACGACATGTTCCCTACAATTACGTACAGACAAAGTGTTTATGTAAATAGAATTTACGTGGACATTGATTCAACATGCACAGATTTACAAATAATGTAAGATTGTGAAATTATAGTCGCTACCTCATGGGCTGCTTCTCATCAAATAGGTACATGATGATTTCTTCTTCATCTACAGTAGGGTTGAATGGGCCTTCCTTGGTTGGCAACTTATCATCTTGCTCCCATTCACTTATATCAGTTAGATCAATTGCAGTCTCTGGATTGTCTCCAATTCTTTGTTGCTCATTAGAAAATAACTCTTTTGGATTGAGTTTTTTTCACCGGTTTGAATTGAGGGGTCTGATCGTGGTTTTGTCCAACATCACCAACATTTCTATCAACCGAATATGATGTGTTGGATGAACCAACCTTAAATTATGTGGATGGTGTGGATGGAATGACAAATTGTAGAATATGATTCCTAATTGTCTATGGGATGGTAGTTTGCGAGAATGATGTGATTGTCAAAGAAATTTTATGACACTTATGAACTAAGTCACTCAGTGTAGTCCCCATTTGAACTATTTGACTCTCAAAAGATGCAAGGTGAGCATTCATTGATGCTATATGACTTTCAATGACTTGTTCAATAGTCCTTGAATTTGATTGCTCATTTTTTTCCAAGGTATTTTTTAAATAGGATATTCCAACATCTCCAATTCTAGTAGCCCCTACATTGAGATTTATGTCACCGCTGCATTTAAACCTTTTCAACTTTTTCATCTCTTTTGCCGTCATGTCCAATATAGTAGATTCCACACTGCATGCCTGTAATAACCATTAGTGCATGTTGATTAATTTAACATGAATTATCACAAATAATGCATGTAATAAAAAACATAAATAGATGTCCATTTACCATGGCATTCTAATAACCTCCTTTACACTAAATGTCATATTTAAGCATGCCAAGCCTTTTCTTCGTAAGGTAATTCAGGTATGGGATCTCAATATCAGTCTTGATGAAGTGCGTCGAGCCCTTTAGCCGAACTTGAGCATAGAAAAATACCTACAGACGCATTTGGAATTAAACTTAGATGATCCAAAAACATGTAAATAATATGTGGTATATTTTGATATGCATTACTTGGATGAAGAGGACACAATTGCCAACATATGTTTAAGAGAATTTTTTCCATTGCCTAACTCCATTATCAATATTTTGACGGACAAAATAAGCCAATTCAAATTAGATTACTGCATTAAATTGACAATCGTGTTTAAAAAGTATGTTGGTACATTTGATGAGTATGAGGAAACAGCACTATCCCAAAACAACAATGCCATATACATGGCTTTAAACTCATCACTGCAATCATCACAAATTTTTAGCTTATATGCTAATGATCTGATGTCGAACCTCCCTTCAACAATTTTAAATAGATGCCCAAAATATTCCGTTCCAAAGTTGCTTGTTGTGTCCAAGTATACTGTGAGACATGATTTGGGAATGCCAAGGCAGTGGTTGAGATCATCATCATCAATCTTTAGAAAAGTCTCATAGATGTTTAAGACACGAATATTTGGATCATATCTTTCAATGATCCACTTCAGGAGTGTCTTTTCAAGACTATCAAAAGGCATATTAGTCATGGCCCCGAAACAAATATCCTCAATCGCTTGCCTTTGTGGCTCACTTAGTGTGATATTGACATCACAAAGTTTATGTAAGGAAGTGCGGTGATCTAACTTCCTAACCTAAAAGTTGTTTTTTCACAGTGAGGTAACCCGCAAATAGAGTAAACCATATGGTATATGATTAACTTCAATAGTTAGAGGTAAATCTATGGCACTAATAACAACTTTACTAATGCAATTAAATAGAAGTGTAGATTGATTAGAATATTATAAAAAGAAGTAATACATGTTAAAGATTTAAACCCTTAACCACATAAAACAGAAAGCATCTATTCATGGTAAATACTAAGATATTATTACAAAATAGTGTCGTATTTGTTGCTTAAAAGTTTTTGGGACATAGTGTTTTGAGCTCCAGCTCAAGGTTTTTTGAGCTCCACCGCATCACCCTATAGGATTTTAGTAATTGGACATAACATTTTGTGCCTTGTCTCAAATTTGTATGAGCCACTCGATGATTCTTTATTTTAGAAACCTCTTTATATTGGGTTTTTTGGCAAGGGTTTCTAGAGCAGCATAATACAGAAATTTAGAGAGCAAGGAGTTTATATGTAGCATTGATACCTCTTCAAAACCAAGCACGCCGTCAAGGGAGTTATAATTGGCTCGTGCACACTTCTAAGTTGTGTGAAAATGCATATATATATATATATATATATAAATGTAGAACTAATATGTAACCAAAAAATTATGGAATGGTTAATATGTAAAGACTACCTTTACGAGATAATCTGGTACATCGCCTCCAATGTATGAGGAGTTTTCAGTGTCATGGAACTTAATACCTTGCTGAACTTGTGACAGCTTCCCTGTCTTCATGCATGATTTAGGGGGCCTCCTATTATACGGATTTGTAACCTTTGTTGGGATATTTGATGCTGGTGTCAATGCAGGATTTTTGCTTTGAATGCTAGTACCCAACTGACTTCCATCCGAAAGCCGTCCATTTGGTGTGCTTGACCTACATTAAATATCATATAGCCACAATAGCCACAATAAATTACCAAACAAAGACTTTATTGCACACAGTAGTGTAGAAATATTTTCAGAATGTAGTTGAAACATTAGGATGTTTTTCCTTCATTTGGAGACCCCACTTGTTGGCAGTGTTAAGAGCATTTACTTATTCCATAACTTACATGTTGATATGCTAAAATGATGGAGAAGATGTCCAACACAAACTATTGATATAAGGAATCTGTTCTTGAATAAGGATTGGAGTGAATATATGTAGATTCTCCCTTGCTAGTTACCATGACTTGATCAAGAACCAGTTCTGATTTTGAGAAGGGGTAGCAAACTCGTGAAGAACACAGTTGTTTTCATCTTTGCAGAAAGAGTCCAAATGTTGCCGCCTAATTTTTGCCTGGGTAAGACAACTATTTTTTGGTTTATTTTATTTTATTTTTGCTTTAAATATGATGCATAAATGTTGGAACAGGAGCAATAAATGCTGGGGAAGCTTATTTTATGCTAAATTGTACTTGGCAGACAACTTTTGCAATTTGACGCATCTAGCTCACAATTAACCTTTTTTAATTTTATTAGTTCAAACCTAATCTAGTTGGAAATGGCTATTATATGGCTAATGGGATTTAAACAGCATTAATAGAAGTCTTGATTGGATAAACGTATTAGATACATAATTTCTATATTCATATTTGACAATGATTATTTACATTTCTAATTAATATTATTTAAATTACAGATATCACAAAATGTTGCAAAGAAATTTTAAACTTGAAATAAAAATTATATATAGCTATCCGTTGCATATTGGATGGAATTTGGAATGGAGTTTCAATCGCAAAGTGAAAGAGTCAAACACAGTTTGCAGCATCTACGACAGCACAAAAAATGAAAATTAAAATACATTATGTTAAATAATTTATTGCATGCAAAATTGAAAAATAAATGAAAGACGTATAGTATTTGCGATGGAATTCTTCCTTTGCAAATATGTCCTTTTAAAAAAAATATTAGGTACAAAACATTTGCAACGAAATCCTTCTGTTGCTAACAAAATAAATAAATAAATAATTTAAAAACCTTTGTTGTGTAGAAAGCCATCAAAAACTTATATAGAAAAGTTTACAATAATTTTTTTTCATCAAATGCCACAAAAAATTAAAAAATAAAATGAAACAGCTTTGCAACGGAATTCTTCATTGTAAATCTTAAAAAATTATTGAAAAAATGAGCCCTAATAGTCCTGTTTTTGCATCAGCCACGTCTATTTTTGCCATTGCTAGCCTTTTCATTTTTAACTTTTTCTTTAAAGTTCAAAGCCGCCGGCCAAGGTGGAGACTGAGGAAGATTCCTAAAGTTGCTAATTAGGCTGAGCCAGTGCAATAGCCAAATGGGCTCGTGCGTCTTGTTGGAATGGTCCTGTTGCTTTTCATGATTTTCTTGTTGAGGCATTTTGTTTTGTGATCAAGGGTCCCCCCTTTGTTTGTACTCATTTGGAGTTCTTTTAACAAAATCTCTTTTAATTATAAAAAGAAAAATAGCCGCAGGCAGCGGGCGAAGCTGCCAGCAGCAACAAAGGAGAGCCAACAATTTGCTAGCCTCGCGCAGAGGCCTAGGAGGCCAAATCTAGCCTACTTACCAGGCCCGCAACTCGCGGCCGTTGCAAACCTCAGTATTGGAGGGGCACTAAAGGCAACAAAAATATTTCATTGCAAAATAGTAGTTGTTGTAAAATCTGTTGCAAACTAAGGAAATTCTATCAGCCATATGTCATATTAGCAATGAAATTACCTACAAAATAATGTCGGAATTTTGGCAGAGCCATCACAAATATTATTGATAATAACAACCATCACAATCTCATTGCAAAATCTCACAAATGTCAGATGCCACGAATTTCATCACAAAATTTTGTAACTAGGGTGTTAAGTATAGAGTTTGGGCGTTGCAATCGCCATTTTTCGATGAATGTCAGATGCCATGAATTCCATCGCAAAATTTTGTAACTAGGGTGTTAATGATAGAGTTTGGGCATTGCAAACCCCATTTTTCGATGAATTCAATCTCATTGCAAAATCTCACAAATGTCAGATGCCACGAATTCCATCGCAAAATTTTGTAACTAGGGTGTTAAGTACAGAGTTTGGGCATTGCAAACCCCATTTTTCGATGAATTTTTGTTAGAACCTGGGGCAAGCAACTTTTCTTGTGTTTCTTGAAATTACTGATAATTAATTTTCTTCAATCAAAAAAAATTATTTTTAAAGTTTTCGAAATTTATGAGATTTAACAACCAAACACCAATAAAATTTCAATATAATTAAAATTCAAAAGTTAAAATGAGTTTTAGTGAAATGCCTCCTTTATATGTTTTTTTTTTTTTCTAGATTGGATCCTTGACGATAACTTTCATGACTTTTAAGTCTTAAAAGTCGAAACCCAAAAATCTAGATTTGATCCTTGATAATGATTTTTATATATTAAATGTTTGGGGGCCATAAAACTTTAGAAATACAGTGGCAACCAAAAATATGGATGATTGGGACTTGAGTGCTATGATTCTAGCTTCGTGACAAAAGATTGCTGTAGGTATATCTATATATATATATATATATAGGTTATATATGCACACACTAGGGCAAAGTTTTGTCCTCTTCCTAAACACATAATAAAACTAAAATAGTTCAATTAAGAATTTTAGGTCCCGTTTGATTTTATTTTTATTTTCATTTTTCATTTCTATTCATTTTTAAAATTTGAAAAAGTAATTAGTGAAAATAAGTTAAAAATGAGTTTTTATTTAGATAGGTTATTAAAAAAAGTAATGATTATGTTGGGTTTAGTAAGTTATAGGTAGAGAGAGATAGTGATAATAAAATAGAGATAGAAGATATATAGATTATTGAGATAAGATATATAAGTTATTATAGAATATATTTTGAAAATAAAAATGTAAATAATGTTGGGTGAAAAGGTGTAAAAAGTAATATATTTTTGTCTTCATATAATAGAATATGTGAAAATGAAGTATGTAAATGAAACCAAACGGGTTAGGTTATGGATTCGAATTTTTCAAGTAGTTTGTCCACTTTTTATTAAAGCTTGTTTTGGGATAGTTATTGTTTTAAATTACAAATTAATATTGTAATATAATGACTAAAAAAGTTACTATGATTAGATAATGTTTCCATACTATATATGACATATAAATTGGGAGTTCAAGTCTCGTGGGGTATAGTAATCAGAATGGATAAGAAGGATCGACCAATATGTAGGCGTTCAATGTTTGCTTGCTCTGTCTTCTTGTCGGATAATATCAACAAATTGTTGAACTTTGTCTTTTTGCAAGGAATTTGATATTCGTTAGGTAATAATTGAAATTATGGACTAAATATGAGGTTAAGTTTATTTAAAAGATCTTATAAATTCCTATATATGATAAAATGATTTTGAAGTCTATAAAATGTTAGATCATATTTTCAAAATAAGTTGTTGAAATGTTTGGATAAAATAAAATTTTGAAACTTATACGTTAGTAAGGACAATTCTATAATTAAAATAGTTAAAATTAAAAGAGTTTGTTAATATTTTAAAAATAAGCCAAGATTTCCTTACTTTTTTTTCAAAAGAACTTATAAAATCCTCACATCTTATTATAGAATCTTATAAGTTCATTTTTTAAAAATTTACAAAATACTTTTTAATATTTTATAAGCTCTTAAACATATTATAAAATATTTCACCCAAATACTCTCTAACTATTACCATGTAATGATATGGTGCTATTATTCTTAAACTTCACTAACTACTATGTTTGGATTAAAAAATAAATAAGAAAAAAGAAAAGCAAAACATAAATATGTAAAAACTAAAGCATAAAGTTAAATTATTTACAGTATGCAAAGAATTTTTCTTAACATTTTCTTTATAAAGTTCATGTTCCAAACATAGTATTAGTACTATCACCAAATTATTTCTATTTTTCCATTAAAGGATTTATTTATGGTGAATATGTTATTAAAGATTATATATTGGGATGCTTAAAAACTAGAGAATAAAAGTATTGAAGAATCTACTGAAAATAATTCACACAAACAAAGTTACGGTAGGGTACATCACGATTGATGCGACTTTCACTTCTTTTTTTTTTTTTTTTTTCGTCCTTTTGGTTTTATGATTGAATTTATTATAAAAATATCAATTAACTCTAAAATGACGAAAATCAAGAAAATTATCAATCAAATCAATCCATCAACCTTTAGCATTTATCAATTAAGTTTGAATTTGAATGTGAATTTCACTTAAGTTTAAATTTCCATTCATTTTCTCAGTAATTGTTTGTTTACTAATAATAGTTATAGTTTCTGACATAATGATAATATAATTGATGATTTACTCATAAATAACAAAAAAATAACTACTAATTAGTTATATATATATTATTATTATTATTTGAGAAATAGTATTATAAAAGATGAATTTTTTATCCTTTCAACAAATTAATCAATATTTTTCTATTTTTAAATCAAATAAATAAAAGTATAAACTACACACAATGCACATAAGGTGCACAATGCGCCTATTTCAGATCGAACACAAGACCTCTTACATAATAGAGAGAACTGATTTCAATTGGGCCACAATTATCATCCTACCATGTCTTTTTTTCTAGTAATAGATTTTACAATAAAAAAGAAGAAAGTTTGCTTTTGAATTCCCCACAGAGAGCTGCCAATTTTGATTTGGAATTCTCTTGTTGGCAGTGTGATATGGGACTAAGGTTTTGGTCTTTCAAGTTTTCTCAAGTTGAATTTTCTGAATGGACAATGATTTTCAGAATAATAATAAATTTTGTTAAGACAGAGACTTACACCAGCAATTAATGTTGTCAGCTTCCACCAATTTTGTGCTGGTACGAGTGGCGCCTAACCAAAAATGGATTTGCCAACATCTTGTTTTTGTTTTTCTTTTAGCACGATATGATTGTGATTTTATTATTTTATTAAAGATATCAACAATTAATTTGATATAAATATTAATAAAATATTTAATTATTATGTACAAGTAATGAAACAATTATTTCGGCATCAAATGAAATGAGACAATCAACAAAAGTTTACATTAGTGGTTCTTAAATTTAAGATCTCATTTTTTGTAAATTTTTAGGACCTCAACATTGTCCGCATGAATAAAACTTTATTGGCTCAATAAAATTTCGTTTTTGAGATATATTCAATTGTTATATTGAATGCGAAAAAATTTATTTTTTTAATTTATCAAATGCCAAAAATAGATTTGATTACAACAACATGTAAATCTAGAGATAAATAAATAAAGATAAATGAAATCCATCTCCATATTGGCATCGCTTTCATATTTTTGTAAGTTTTTATTTAACCGAATGGATTAAAGTTTTTCTATTACTTACTAAGAAAGTGGTACAAATTAAAGCTCTTTAAAATAGAAATTAAGAACTTGTTGTTATTGCGTGTCGCAAAGGATTATATAACATTATGCTAAACTGCTAATACTTAGAATTTGAGCAATTCAAAGACATTTTGGAGGTAAAACCATATCTGATATTGTCATGCAATTATAGATATCTTTAATTATGCATTCAATATTAATATATATTGTTTTTGATAGTTTTTATTTTTCTATATATGAAATCATACTAAGTATTATTGTTACAGTCAAAAAGGGGTGAAAATTAGGCCACGAAATTGTAGTTTGAGACAAAATAACATGCAAATTTGAATTTTCAACAATATAATATATATTCTCAACATATTGAATAATAAATGTTAAGTTCAAAATTCTTAATTACAAAATTGTCATGGGTGACATATTTTGGATTTGATAAAATTATATAATGTCATTTTATCATACACTACATGAGAATATTATATAATCTAACTCTCCTTATATACATATTAAGGTGAGAGTATACTCGATGTGCGTTTAAATTTTTACTATTTTAGTGTATATATATGTGTATATATTTAACATATAATAAAAAATTTAATTTTTTATAAAATGGTATTTTTTTCTATTATTACAACATATTTGTTTGGAGTTCGAATATTTGGCTAAAAGAATTGGAGAGGGAATGAGAAATAAAGTAGGAGAGGAGTGGAGCAACAATATATGTCCTTGAAGAAAAATATTGGAGTAGAAGAAAAGAAAAGGCAAAAGATGTTGGAGAGCATAGAAAAAAGAAATGATAAAAATTACCCTAATATTTATATCTTTTAAGGGGAGTTAATATGGCCAACGTATCAAAAGATAACCAAAATAAATATTTTAGCATCCTCATTTTTAATAATTAATTGTCAAGTTGTAGTTGCCAGAAATATTAAAATTATCATTTCACCTTCATTTTTAACTGTTGATCAATTGTAAATTTAAGAAAAGGGATTCTTTGCTAATATTTCATATCTTGGGGGATAATTTACTAATATTGAATCTCAGAGTGGTGGAAACAGAAAATAAAAGATAAGAAAAGAAAAGAAAAAGACAAGAATAGGAAAACCCACACTTGTATTATCCTCGTTTGCTTGAAATGATGTGATTATAAGTGATATATAAGTAAAGAATACATTTTAAGCCCATTAGGATATAATATTTTAATTTTATGTTTGGTTGGTATGATTAATATATAAATAAATTAAAATATAATATATAAATTTACTATTATATCGATCCTTTATACTTTTTAATAAGTTTTTCACAATTTCCTCATTTTTTCCCATTCTTAGGATCATGGTTTAATTAAAAATAAGTTAAAAAATAAACCCTATTAGATCTTTGTATTTCTTATCACACCTAATCAAGCATTCTCCCCCTTGATCCATTCTCCAAAAGCAACAATAAATAATGTAGAGCCTAGAATTTATCAAGGGCTTTTATCAATTGAAACAAACATTAAAAGAGGTTTGATTAAGTATGTATCACACCTAATCAAGCCAAGCATGTTGTTATCCCCAATAAAAGATTAGGTATGTATCACACCTACTCAATTTTTGTATGATTTCTCTTTGCATGCCTATCAATATGAAAATAAAGCATATCAATCAAAATATTTCATCGTGTTTTCCAAACTCCAAAAATTTGTTCAATATCATTTTTACATAAAGAATGATAAATATAATTTCCTTTCGATTTCTAATTCGACAGAAAATTTTAAAATGGTATCTTATATTTTTAATTCCTCTTATTAAAAATCCATGTATATATATATATATATCGTATTCATGAGTATCTGACATCAATTTATAAGAAATACTATTTTTGTCTTTTTGAAGCGAAAAATTGCTGAAAATAACTTCTCCATATATCGTATTACATACCATGGCAATACTTTCATCCCAAATAAATGTAAAATCAATGTTAAAACTACAACTGTAAGAAAATATCTTTATGAGCAGCATAACTTTCACGTCCAATGTATGGTATATATTACTTGATCTTATGGTACGTAGCTGAACATTCGCATGTATACTATCACCTGCTTAAATACAATCTAATAATCATATATACAAAAAATAAAAGAAAATAATAAATGCATGCCTATATATGTAAGTGTGCGTGTATTTATATTATCTAATTAAAAAGTTACTTGTATAAAAAAATTTGATTATATCAATAATGTTGAGGTTTATGGTATCCTTTGTCCTTGTTATGTTAGAAATAGAAAAGTCCTTTTTTAAAAAGTAAAAAATTCTTAATTTATTTCAAAATTTTAATAAATATTTTTTAATTTGATCATATTAATTACTAAAATATTATTGGCACCATATTATAAGTTGGGTTCTATGTTTTATTTCATCAAAATTGTGCTTGTGAGAAAACATATAAAATCTTTTAAATGTACTGAACCAAGCACCCTCTAAGTAGCACCATATTTTAGTCGATTGGCTTTAGTTCAATGGTACAAATCTTACATATAAACTATGAGGTTAGGGATTCTAACCTAATGAATCCTAATATACATGTATACAAATAAGAAGGGGGAAAAAAAATGGAAACAGCATCACTATTAAGCTTCTTAAAAAAAGACAACAATGCATATATTCATTTTATTCACCAACTAAACAGATAATTAAAATACAAAAATGACAATTCTTTCTGTTTCCATCATACTTCCGTCAAATTAATTAGCACTTAATCAAATCAAACTCACTAACTACGAACAGAAGCTCATATATTAGTACTTCTAAATTCTAATTAAAATGTAGAATCCAACTGATCGCATATAATAGGATTAGCCACGTAATGTGTGATAATTCTTCTTTGAAAAGTAATCACGCAATCAATGGATTAATTATGTGACAAAAAGGAAAATTGACAAAATTAAGAACGGCGACATTGATTTTCTGTCAACCGATTACTACTTCTGATAGACTTCCGTGGAAAAAATTGAAATCCCATCAATTTGATGCCATTTTTTTCTACTTGAGAGTTACCGTTGGACCAATTAATTTGATGAAGTTTTCAATTTCATCTAATTAGCTGTATATATATCAGTTGATAGCAACGCCATATGCTAGGCCAAAAGTTATCACAAGATTCCAATATCAAAAAAAAAAAAAATATATATATATATATATATAGAAATAAGTATATGGTGTTATTCTCACTACAAAGAATTTAATTATAAAATAATCAATAACAATACAAAAATTATTACTAATTATATATATTAAGTGATAAAAGATTTTTTACTATCACCATAATAATTTTTACAAATTTAATAGTGACAACAATAGAATTCATACTGTCACAATTGCGACAATGAATTTTTTTTCACAAATTATAGCAACAATGAAAGTCACTAGATTGTCCATATAGGTGTGTCACTATTATTAACAATGACAATTTAAAATATTACTTCTGATCATTATATATGTTAAATCATATTATGACAAAACAAAAGTTCGTATTATTTAATATATATATTATTAATAACAACTTTTAATTATTATTTATTTTTGTTATTAATATTATATATTTTTTAATGACTCTAGAGTTGTCTCATTTTTTGAGCCTAGGCACTAGATGGACTTTGGGTGGGATTGGGTGGCGTGGAGAAGAAGAAGAAGAAGAAGAAAATATACTAAAAGAGGAGGGGATTGTTTGTTTATGAATTTGAGCATTTTATCAAAATATTTTAACAAATAAATTAGGAGAAAATTATTTGTTTGTTTGTGATTTGGGAAGGGATAAAATGTCATCAATAAATTTTTTGTTGGATTGGTAGAGTGAAATTGATATTTTTAAATTATTTATATATGTGTGTATATAGATTGGATAGGGGGACATAAAATGAGAGAATTCGATATTGGGGGATGGATAGAAAATCAATTGGGAGGGTATTTTGGGCTTTTTTTAGTGTATTATAGATAGCGGAATTGAAAAATATGATGGGTTGTCTGTTTGTGGTTTAAGAGTTGAAAAATATTTGGACAATTTACAAACGAACAAGCTCAACATTGTTCCCACCAAAGTATGTCTATTGGGCCGTCCATCTTGCTTATTGGACTCGTAAGTTGTAATCACACGCCATAATTAACGAATATCCTTAATTATTATTGGATAAAGATATATATTCTAGTGTTCCAAGCAATTGTCAAGAACAATAAAGAATTTTATTATGTTTTATCTGTATTAATTTAAATATAAGAGAATTTTATTAAAACTACAATTGTAAGATGAGTCAATTCGGATTGTGACTCTAATATTTGATTAAAACTTGCTTTGGGCTCAGCTTAAATATAGATGGCAAAAGTCTACAAATTGGCTCAAGAGTTTTTATTTTATATTTTTATATTTTTAATATTTAATTTAGTAATAGTGACAAAATAATGCTATTATTTTTATCATTAAAAATAAGTTTAGGTATATTGATGATATTATATATATATATATTAAATAAGAGATGTTTGTTCAATAAATTCATAAAAAAAAAAATATTTTAGTACTAATAGTAATTAAGTAAAATAATAAAATAAATATTCTAAAATTATATAAAATTAATTATGATAAGGAGAATGAAAGAATTAAAGAATAATATTATTATTTAAAATAATTGAAAAATAATTAAATGTATTTATATTTTGTTAGTGAGTCAAGTTGGAGTTTAATTTTGCAAATTTGTTGAGCTCAAGTGGGAGCTTATCTAAACAGGAATTGCAAACATTTGTTCGAACTCAATTTTTTTTTAAAATTCAACGATGTAATTGACACAGCAAACTTCTATGTAAGAGCAACATTAAGAAATACAACATGATTTACATAAAATGAAAACGAAAAAAATACAAAAAATTTGGCTCTCTTGCTCAGACTCAATTGCTAACAGTATTGCATCATTTTAGCAGTTGGAACCATGAAAAAATAAAAATATAACTATGATAAATATAAAAAATGTATTAAATAGGAAATGCTAGTTGTCTTTTTTAGCAAAATTAAGTTATCAATTAATTAGAATAAAAAAAAAAAACTTATCAATTAATTTGTTTTGATAAATTTTGGACTTTCTCCAATAACCTTACATAATTAAGTTGAACAAAATTAATTAAAATAATATCTTAACATTTTTATGGAAAAAATTAGTTTAAAATTTTGATGTTAATTACATTATCAACTCACGCACATCATGATTATTGGACAATACACTCAGTAAGTTATAAAATTAAACACGAAATATTTATTACCTTTATTTTATTTCTTTTGTAAACTTAAATTCCTAAGTGCTTTGGAAATTATCTTTTCTATTTATTTAAAAAATATTTTATTCACATTTAATTTTAAATAAAACATTAATTAAAATAGAAATTGAACAGATTGAAAATAGAGTGACTTATGCATTACTTTTCTCAATAAAATCTATATTTCATGACTATATGTGCAGTGCACTGGTGTTTGTGCTTTTCCTGCAGAATATTGAATGTCTATTTCAATCGATATTAATACACACAGGGAAGTTTATATTATATGATTAGACTATTGAATATTTCTCCAATTGCTGGGTATTAATATGTGTCAATATTTGTACTTTTCCTTTATGAAGTTAATCATACATAATTAGACAATATATACTAATATGTGTTGGTACTTGTACCTTTTTCTTTATCCAATTTATGTTGCATGACTAGAATATTGGATAGATTTGTAATCAATCGATATTATCATCACTATCTTAATATTACTTATTGCAGTTAACAAATAATTAAATATAGAATTAATTTAATTATTGACATCTTTTAATAACATAATTAATCTATACTATATAAAAAGAGAAGGGGGCTTACACTTACAAACTAGCAGTTTTTTCACCGCTACACCAAATTATATTTTGCCTAAAACAACTCTAATTAGATATAACTAACCATAACTCTTCCCCCATTATCTATAACTCCCTCCCCACATCTTCTCCCTCTTTCCAGTATCCATTAACTCCCATTTAAATTGCTATCAACCATAGCTAGGGTTTTTGCCTTCTATCCTTCTATTAGAAATTACAATTATTAGAAATCAAAATTGTAAAGTAATCAAAAAAGGCTTTGTATCCTTTATTACAATTGTAAAGAATATTCATTTTAAGTTATAAGTATTTTGATTTACTAGTATATTTGGAACTCTTTTAAGTTTTAATTTCACTGATTTATTTATTGTCAAAGTTGTTTATGCGATTATATTTTTCTAATAGAAAAATATTGAGAGAAATATGTGGAACATAATCATGGAATTTATGCTTATGGACTCTTTTGGTGATTTCAAATCCAAGTTCTTTCTCTCTCCCCATATTTTAATTTCTATTCAATTTTTCTGTTTGATATTTTTTTTCTCTATATTTTATTGTTACTGTTAGCAATTGTGAAAGCCAAACTTTTTTCAGATACTAAAATTTTCAAGTATTTTCAAATACATTTTTATTTTCTAACATCTTGAATAAAAAGGAACGACAAAGAAGTAAATTAATTCTAGATACTTTTTATTTTTTGTGTTGAAACCCAGGATGATCTATTGTTAAAACTATGAAATAACAGTAAAATAATTCGATGAAATATGACAACAGGATTTAACGTGGTTCAGCAATGTGTCAAATCCACCTTTAAAGAAAAGGAATTTTATTGATCTCAAATCAAGTAACAAGTAAAAACTTAAATCCCACAAATCTCAGGAGAACACTTAACACCATCCTTCTTAACTCCGTCTTAAGAAACTAACTCAAAAGTAGTATAGAAACCCTCGTGTTATGTTTGTCTCCCTTTGTCCCAGAAGAAAATGCCAAATATATACCTAAAAAATGAAGCCCAAGGCCCGAAAACTTAAAACGGCCCATGGTCCCTCGCGCCATTTTGATCCATTTTTCTTTCGGTTCTTGTCAATTCAACCCAAATTTCAAGGCAAAATCAACAATTCTCCACCTTAACTTGAAATTCACCATCCTTCTTCTTTGTCCCTGCCCCCAAAAGTGCTTGTCATCTAAGGCTGCAAACTTAAATCTAATCCAAACAATGCTCGAATTTGATTCCAAGAACAGCCTTAGTCAACATGTATGTCGGATTATCCTTAGTCCCAACCTTGTCAACTTGAATGACACCTTGAGACACCATATCCCGGACAAAGTGATACCTTATGTCAATGTGCTTTGTTCTCTCATGAAAAGTTTGATTCTTTAACAAGTGTATGGCATTATAACTATCACAAAATATAGAAGTAATCTCAAAATCCATACCCATATCCTCAATTAGCCCATTTAGCTAAATGCCATGCCTTCAACTAAAGCCATGTACTCAGCTTCTGTTGTGGACAATGCAACTAATGATTGCAAAGTCGCCTTCTAGCTTACCGTACAACTCGAAACACAAAACATATACCTAGTCATGGACCTTCTGTCATCCAAATCTCCTGCATAATCCGCATCCATATAGCCAATAATTCTAGCAATAGAATTTAATTGACTATACCTCAAACATTTGTCTGCAGAGCCTCTCAAATACCTCATGATCTATTTCACAGTCTGCCAATGAGTCTTTCCTGACTTGTACATATACTTGCTCAGAACACTCACTGTATGTTAAATGTCTGGCCTAGTGCACACCATGGCGTACATCAAGCTACCCATTGTACTAGCATATGGCACATTAGACTTGTGCTCTATCTCCTCCTCAGTACTTGGTGATAGATTTGATGAGAGCCAGAAATGAGTTGCAAGTGGCGTACTAACAAGCTTGGACTTATCCGTCCTAAATCGCTCAAGTACTTTCCCAATGTAATGTTGTTGAGAAAAGTAGAACATTCCTGCGTATCTGTCCCGGATGATCTCCATGCCTAGTATCTTTTTTGCACTGCCCAAATCCTTCATCTCAAATTCTTCACTTGGCTGAGCTTTTAATTGGTTGATCTCAGATATGTTTCTAAAGGCAATCAACATATCATCAACATACAATAGCAAATATACGAGAAGACTATCACTACAAATTTTATAATATACATAATAATCAAATTTGCTTATTGTATATCCTATCTTGGTAATAAAAGTATCAAACCTTTTATACCACTACCTAGGAGACTGTGTCAAGCTATACAATGACCTCTTCAAAAGACATGCTTGATTTTGTTTCCTATAAATAACGAATCCCTCTGGTTGTCTCATGTAGATTTGTTCCTCTAACTCACTATGCAGAAACACAGTTTTCACATCCATTTGCTCTAGCTCCATATCAAACTGAGCAACCATGGCAAGTAAAATACTAATGAAAGTATATTTTACAACTGAGGATAACACTTCATGAAAGGCAACTCCCTCTTTCTGAGTAAAACCCTTAGCAACCAATCTTGCCTTGTATCTAGCAATTCTTCTTGTAGATCCATTTGCAACCTACAATCTTCTGCCCTTTGGGTACATCAACCAGCTCCCATGTGCTACTTTTGTATAGAGACTCCATCTCTTCACTCATAGCTGCAACCCATTTATCAGAATCTGGCCTAGAAATTGCCTCTTCATATGAAACTGGATCATCTCCTACAAACTCCTCGGCTGAACTCAAAGCATAAGCTACCAGATCTGAGTAATCAAACCATAGTAGTGGTTTGATCTGCCTTCTCTCCCTATCACAAGCCAAGCGATAATGTTGTAGTGGTTCATTTTCCTACTATTGATTAGGTAGTAATGCGATCTCACCAGCTTCATCTACCACCTTCTATTTTCCCTTTGAAACTTGTGGAGGATCAATATGAATCTCCACCTTCTCCTTAACTCCTTGTTGACTGCTTTCGGGCTGCTCCACCTTCTCCTTAACGCCTTGTTGACTGCTTTCGAGCTGCTCCACCTTCTTCATCATTGCAGGCTCGTCAAATGTCACGTCCCTACTAATAATTATCTTGGAGCCCTTGTCAACGTTACACCACAAACGATAACCTTTAACTCCATCTGCATAGCCTAGAAATATGCACTTCCTTGCCCTTGGCTCAAGCTTTCCATCCCAAACATGAGCATAGGTTGGACACTCAAATACTCTTATATTTGAGTAATCAGCAAAAATTCCGGACCAAACTTCTATTGGTGTCTTGCAGTCCAAAGCAGTTGATGGTGACTTATTCATCAAATATCACGCAGTGTTAATCGCTTCTGCCCAAAAGTCCTTGGACAATCCAACGTTAAAGAGCATGCATCTAGCTCTTTCCAAGATAGTCATGTTCATCCATTCTGCAACTTCGTTCTATTGTGGTGTATGTACAACTATGTGATGCCTCAAAATTTCTTCCTTATCGCATAATTCTGGAAATTTCATGTTGCAAAACTCCAACCTGTTGTCAGTCCTCAAGCGTTTAATCCCTTTTACTGTCTGCTGCTCAATTAAGGTCTTCTATTGCTTGAAGTTGACAAATACATCATCCTTATACTTTAGAATGTACACATATACTCTCCGTGAGAAATCATCAATGAATATCAACATGTACCTAGCTCCTCCCTTTGAAGAAACTTGAGAAGGCACCCAAAGATATGAGTGAATGTAATCCAAGGTTCCCCTGGTCCTGTGAACTGCAGTGCTGAATTTCACCCTATGTTGCTTGCCCTGCATACATTGCTCGCAGAAATCTAGCTCTCTAATCTTCTCTCCACAAAGCAAACCTCGTTTGCTTAGTTCTAACATTCCCTTCTCACTTATATGCCCAAGCCGCATATGCCACAGTCTCATAGTATCATTGACTGATGAAGAAATCATTGTAGTACCAGAAACTGTGTTTCCCTGCAATATGTAAAGGTCATTCCGCTTGTCTCCCTTCATGATAAGTAATGCACCTTTGGAAACCCACAGAACTCCATCTCGAGCTCTGTTTTCACAACCATTCTTGTCCAAAATACCCAGCGATATCAAATTTTTCTTCAGATTTGGAACATGACGCACATCTGTTAAGGTCCTTACTATGCCATCATGCATTCTGATATAAAATGAGCCAATTCCTACAACCCTGCAAGAAGCATCGTTTCCCATAAGCACTTTACCACCATCACATTTTTGGTATGTGGTAAACTAATCTTCTCGTGGGCACATGTGGCAAGAAGAATCACTATCCAAAATCCATTCAGAGGTTAGTAAAGTTTCGGCAACATTGAGAACAAGCCCACCATCAGACTCATCCTCAACAACTCCTATGACATCATCCCATTTCTGATTAGAAGTTTCATCTACAACCTTCGCCTTTCCTCGTTTCAATGCCCATTTCCACCGCACCTAAAACACTTGTCTGCATTTCCAGGCTTAGTTCAGGACTTCGATCGGCCTCTACTCCTTCCCCTTTCTCTTGGTCTCCCTTTCGCCACCAATCCTTCCCAACTTTCACCATTGTTGCTACCTATGACATATTTTCTCAATTCGTTAGAATTCAATAAGGCCGTCACATCCTCCATTAAAATCGTATCTCGCCCATACAGTAAAGTAGTAACCAAGTGCTCAAAAGATTTTGGCAGAGAACACAAGAGAATTAAAGTTTGATCTTCATCATCAATTTTAACATCTATACTAGTGAGATCCAGAATCACCTTATTGAAAAAATCAATATGCTGAGTAATAGATATACCTTCCTTCATCCTCAACGTGTATAATCGTTGTTTCAGATATAGCCGATTTGTCAGGGACTTCGTCATACAGAGACTTTCCAACTTTGACTATAGTCCTCCTGTCATACTTTTCGTGGCGACCTCTCTCAATACATTATCTGCTAAGGATAACACCAGAGTACTATGAACCTTCGCCATAAACTTGTCATTTTCCTCATCTGTCAGGGTTTCCGGCAAGGAATCTCTTCCTTTTAAAGCTCTCTGTAAACCTTTGTTGACATAGGAGAGCGTAGATCTTCATCTTCCATAGCCCAAAGTCGTTCTTCCCATCGAATTTATCTACCTCGTAGTTCATGCCTAACATCTGATCCAACCTGCTCTGATACCAATTTGTTGAAATTCAGGAGCATCTATTGTTAAAACTATGAAATAATGGTAAAGTAATTCGATAAAATATGACAACAAGATTTAACATGGTTCGGTAATGTGCCTAATCCACCCAACAAAGAAAAGGAACTTTATTGATCTCAAATCAAGTAACAAGTAAAAACTTGAATCCCACAAATCTCACGGGAACACCTAACACCCTCGTTCTAAACTCTATCTTGAGAAACTAATTCAAAAGTAGTATAGAAATTCTCATGTTATGTCTGTCTCCCTTATTCCCAGAAGAAAAAGCCACATATATACCCGAAAAATGAAGCCCAAGGCCCAAAAACTCAAAACAGCCCATGGGCCCATGTGCCATTTTGATCCATTTTTCTTTCGGTTCTCATCAATTCAGTCCAAATTTCAAGGCAAAATCAACAATTGGGTACTTTTTCATTTCAAATTCTACATTCTGGCTGTCTAGAAAAGAATATATATGGTGCACACTTGCAATACATGATAGGATTTCTTATTTCTGAAACCTTGAAACTAATTAGTGTGTCCATAGAATATTAATAGTAAATATTGCAAAAAGTCAAGATAAGGAAACCGAAACCAAATGAAGATTAATATACCAAAGATAAAAATACACTAGCAGGTTGAAAGACAAATAGAGGAAAAGAGCACGAGTATACCAAACACAATTTTTTATTAAGTCCTCTTTTTTTCTCTCTTTCTCTTTCTGTTTCACTGTATATTTATTTTAACAATTAGCCATTATCTATTTTTACAATTTTAATGATTAGTGGGTTTGACGGCCATACTTGGATGAGAGTTTCATGCATATTATTAGTTCCATTGACAACTCATTTCTCACCAAATTTTGTTTCTATAATTTCTTAGTTGAACTATGATGATAAAAAATAATAATAATAATTATTATTATTATTATTATATATTTTATCAGTTGTTTTTTATTGTACTTAATGAAATTTTTTTAAAATAAAAATACATCACACTTAAAAATTACTTATATACGCAAGGACCGCGTGCGAAGGCCGCTAATTAATCAATAAAAAAGGTCAACCTTAATAAAAAAAATAAATGCATAATTAATACTCGAAAGCATTGATATATGGACATCATAACACCAAAATTACAAGCCATCAAATTGTTCTTGACCTAATAAAGACCAAGAGATAATCTTGGGGCAACAAGAACATCAAGTGGTGTGGCTTTCATATTTGTCAATCCAGCACTTTCAGTCATATCAACCATTTCATCAGACACCGTCGAAATTTCAAAAGCCTGCAACAAGTTAGCCAAAACCAAATGCACCATCTGTATGCTAAATTGGCCCCAGGGCAAATCCTTCGACCAGCACCAAATGGGATCAACTCAAAATCATTGCCCTCAACATCTATATTTTTGTGTGTACTAAGAAACCTCTCTGGCTTAAACTCCAAGGCGTCATCCAGCCGCACGTTTGGATCTCTATGCAACTTCCACAAGTTGACTATTAGCCACGCACCTTTAGGAATATGGTAGCCTCCCACACTGGTGTCTTGAGTGAACTCTCATATCCCTAATAAAGGGGCTGGTGGGTATAATCTCAGAGTCTCCTCAATAATAGCGTGGAGATAGACTAGGTTGCTCAGATCAGATTCATTCACTCGCCTTTCTTTCCCTATGTGCTTGTCTAATTCTTCTTGAGCCATTTTTAGGACATGGCGATTGTTTAGTAAGAGGGAAAGGGACCATACTAACGTGACTGTAATAGTGTCGCTTCCACCGACAATTAAATTCTATCCAAGTCAATTGAAGTAAATTATTGTTAGAATTTTTTCTAAATAAAATTTTTCAAAATATTTAAACAAAGTAAAATCATGAACCTGATAAGATATATATCTCTGTAAAAATAATTTTATAATTAATATGATTAAAAGTAATAGAATTTTAAAATAAGTTATATGAACTCTCCGCACTCTTCGGGATGAGAGTTTCATTGTTTGTCTTCTTCCTTGAGCTTACTTCTATTTTTGTTTATGCATCGGGAAATTGAGAAGACTTTAAATGAGTACCATAGAACAAAGGATGAAAAAATTATTTTGCTAATTTATAGAGCAAAATGATTCTAATTTATACATATTGATTCAATAATTCTAAGCGATATGAGATGAGATGCTACTATATGCTATTATAGTAATAATGAATTTTAGGAAAGACATTTTAGACTAACAATTTAATCAAAATCCTCTTATAAAAAGCAAAAAAACACACACAGAGAAGATCCAAACAATCTCAATAATAGTTGTACCAACGACATTAATGTAAATTGTCCAATATTTATATATATAATATTCTAAAATAATCTCACTATATATATAATAGCTAGGTTGCAAACAAACACCCTATATTGTTTGTCTGGAGAATTTAATTGCAGAAAGCATAGGTATATACCTCACACTTAGCTTTGATGATGGTATCGGTATCGTATTGACCTTGAAAATCTGCGCCTCGTACAACTTGGAGCATCACATCCATGAAATCCTGCGGCTTATCGTCCTCGCCGGAATATTCCTTTGCCCGATGCTCCGCCAACCACCCTCCAACAATTCTGTCCGATTCTTTCGCAGTTCCCTTCATTCTCTTCTCATATCCCCCTAAATCCAGCCACCCAAGATAAGGCAAAGCGTCCGCCGCCACGAACATCCCCGCCAAGTGGAAGAAATCCCTCAACACCTCCCGGCACCTCCGCGTCTCCTCCGAATCATCACCATAAAATCTCTTTCCGGCCACCATCCTAAGGATCCCATTCAAATTCAAGTTCGAGAACCATTTCTTCAGGTCCACCAATACGCGGCCGGACTAATCCCTTTTCTCCTCCCAGAGCTTATAAAGCTCGTTTATAGACTGCGCAGTTTGAGACACGTACGTGGCTCAGCAGCTCGACTCTACGGCTCGAGAGAAGCTGAACAGAGACCAGCTTGCGCAGCTCACGCCAGTATGGGCCGTATGGAGAGAACGCGAACATGGCAAAATTGCAGCCCAAGTGTTTGGCTGCCCTCAACCTTGGTCGGGATGAAATAGCCACGTCGCAGGTGGTGAACAATTCCGAGCTGCCCACCACGACGGCTCGGCGTTTGCCGACCTGGATGGTGAAAATAGGGCCATAGTTATCCTCCAGAGCCCCTAAATTGAAGTGTGGAAGTTTGGCTGAGGAGCCACCACACCCAGGTGGTGGAGATGACCTGTAAATGGCCGTGCGCCGCCAGCTTCTGGTGGCGCTTTGTATATAGTAGTTTTTGGCTTAGCAGGACGTGACCAAAGCAAGTAATAATAGAAAAGAAGAAAGAAGGCAATGGCTCCACAGATGGCTGAGCTAATCAATTCCATGGTTGATTTTTTGATTGCTAGCTTGAGTTAATGTGATTTTTCATTATATAATCCGTGTGACCAATTATGTTGCAAGTTTTTTATGTTGAAAATTAGTGCTCTTCAAACTTCGAGCGTATTTTTTAGGATCCCGTACCCATGGTTTTAACTTGTCATCACGTACTTATTTTTCACCGTTCATATCAGTTTTATTTTATCCTCACCTTCGAAACATTATAAAGTAAAGAACCGTGGTTCTTCGATGGTTCTTCAATGGAACCATTTTCTTTTAAAATTAAATTATGAAAAATAAAAATAAAAATCATCATCTTTGCAATACTCAATGACCAAATTAACCTTATTAATTTTAATATCGAAAAGTTGATATGGCTCACCAGGCGTGTGGCAGCATGGAGTTTTTGCCATGTTGAACTGCCTATAGGCATTTTTTTGTCTTTTTCTTGCTTAGTTGGTAGCATACATATCTTTTCTTTTGTCTTTTTTCTTTTTAATTTCAAATATATGATATAATTTATATGTACACATCTATTTATATTTATATTTATATATTACATATCGTTATTTTTCCTCCAAAAAAAAAATCTCAAAATACCCTCTATTATCCTTCATTATCCTCAAAACTTTCCCATTTTTCAATATATACATACATATATTATATGTACACATCATATATATTGTATTATTATTCTAAGAATAAAAAAATCGCTCACTTTTATTTTCACTTCAAAAATTCAACAAAAAAATATTGATCTGATTCCTACAGTTAAAAATGTCTTCCCCAAAAATATAAACAAACATAAAAAAAATCTCCAAAACTAATTTTTTAACTATTCCCCAAAACATAATCAAAAATCAATCACATTCCCTAACACAATTTTCACATTCTCTAATAATTTATTCTTCCAAAGTAGATAATAAACACATAATAAAATCACACAAAAAAACATAACCACATTAAGTTAACAATATTATTTTAACTCACATATTTAAAATAATTTAATTAAATTTAAACATAAATTAAAATTTCTAATCCCACGCCCCCCTCAACAAATTAAGTTTCAAATATGTGATATAATTTATATGACACACGTATATATACACATATTATATATAAATTGATATATTTATATAAATATAATTATAACTTATAATTATTCACTAATTAAAAATAAAAAATTAATATACTATATTAACAATATAATTTCAACTTACATAGTTAAAATAATTTAATTAATTTTATATACAAATTAAAAGTAAAAACTGAAAAAATCTAAAAAAAATAAAGTTCTTCTTCTCACCTAAATCCCAAATCCCCACCCACCCGCCCGCCTATTATGTGGCTGCAATGGCCAAGGGCAAGCTTGCCCAGATCTGGGCTGGCCGACCGCTGGCCATGGCAGCCGCCTAGCCTACGGCTAGCCCACTTAGATCTTGGCGGGCGGCCTTTGGCCATGGCTTCCATTTGGTTAGGAGGGGGGAGCTAGGGGGGGGGGGTTAATGTATGTATATATGTATGTATAAATATCTATTTACATAAATAATTAAATATATGTGTACATATATGTGGTAATGTATGTATATATGTATATATAAATATCTATTTACATAAATAAATATATATATGTATATGTGTCTATACTTAAATAAATATATATATATATATATAAATATAAATATATGTCTAGTTGGCATTTTTTTATATTTTTATTTCCAACAAATCAAGCCATGTAAACAGGATTTTTGCCAACACATCAAAAATTCAAAATTGGCACACTCCGGCAAGCCGCGTCGGCATTTTTCGGTGGGTTTTTCATCGGAGGACTAAAACGGTCAATTTTTTGTTACTTATAGGACTAAAATTTAATTTTTGAAGATATATGGCAAAAATACAAGTTAGGCAAAGTTATAGGCTGAAAAATGAAATTTTGCCTAAAAAGTTGATGGGATGTATATGTTAGATTTAAAAATATTTTAATAGATTGGGTAGATATAAAAAAAAAAAATTTAAGAGTTTCTAATAATTCTTTCTTATATATATTTAATAAAATATTTTTTATTTTATTATTAATATTTTTTTTTTAAAAATATGAAGTATTTGGAATGTGAGAAAATTAAAGAAGAAAATACATAGTAATATATAATCTAACTCTTGGTATTACTATAATTTTAGAGATCGATTAATCGGATGGGATACTATAATATAAAAATATATATTATTACGAAGTATGGAAGATATTAAACAAAATTAGATGTTAAACAAAAGGGTTAAACAAACTAGAAAGGATATTTAAGGTATTGATGTGAAAAGGGTAATTGTTTAAATTTAGTTTTGTTTTGTTTACAAAAACAAATCGACACTTGGCGCAATGCAAAGTATTACATAACAATAAATAAAAACGAAGTGATTAGAACTATAGAAAATAAAATACATTTATAACTAGTTATTAGTGCATGCATTGCAACCAACGGTAAGTTTGAAGTTTTATTTTATTTTATTTTAACTACAATTTAAATATTAATATTTTGTATAAATATTATAAATAAAATACTTTAAAAAAATTAAAAATTGGTAAATATAATATAATTGATTTTGTAAATAAGACATAACAATATTTTATATGACATAATTTATGCTTCATCAAATTAAATCCCATGCATTAATCTATTTATACATAGAAATTAATGATTAAATATTAAATTATTTTATAAATTCAATAAACTATTCAAAAAATATAATATATATATATAAAAAGATAAAATTTTAAAAAAAATCACTTTAACATTGACTTAGTTTAAAGAAATCAAAGAATTTAACATCAAAAAAATAAACTTAGGTAGTAGAGAAGACAAAATATTTTAACTTATACCATAAGGACTTCAAATTTCTTTTTTATAAATGATCTTGATTCATCAGCATGAATATTAAAACATTAGAAAAATATATGAGTACTATACATACATGCATATTCAAGAAGAAAAAAAAAAAAAAGTTTTAACATATCAACGAATGATCGCAGAGAATTGGAGAAGGAAGAAGGCAAATAATTTTATATTTTTAAATAGTAACTTGTATTTTTAGAATATTTTATTGCTTATATTTTTAAAGATTTTTAGGTTAGATTTATGAATTTTTTTCAACTATGATTTAATTTAATTAACATATTAAATTAATTATGGAATCAGAAATAACTCATGAAATAACATAACGTAATACTTAAAATTAAATTATAATAAACTTCATATTATTAAAATACTTCATATATAAAAAAAAATTATATATGCCCAATATATATGGAGCAAGACATAATAATTAAATTGCAATATTGATAAATACACCTGTATATATGTATGCACAATATTATATATATGTATAAGATCATCCATAATTATATTAAAAACATAAATATTAGACAATAAAATAAGAATTTACAAAAATTATATACAAAAATTATTATAAAGAGTTTCATTTATGTTAACATACATACACAAACATACATTAAGTGTTTATTAAAATTAGACATGTAGTTATAAATTAAAATGAATTAGTATAATTTTTTATATTAATATTAAAATAAATATTGTTAGGACATCAATATAAAAACACGTTGACATGAAAAAAAATAGATAAAATTAACTTATACATGTCACTACCACAAAAAAAAAAAAAAAAAAGTACTTAAGTTAGAACTTAAATTTTTTTCTAAGTATTTATCTTGGTTCATAAATATAAAAATTAAAAATAATAGAAAATTGATATCTATATATATATATAAGATAAAATATATGCATTTTCAAGAAAATAAAGTTTAATTCACAAAAAGATTGATTTTATAAAGGTGGAGAAAAGAAAAAGATAAATATTGTTCTATTTTGAAATAGTAAATTGTATATTTATATTATTTTCATCATATAAACTATTGTTAGGATTTTTAACTTAAGTAAGAAAAGTCTATTAAATCATATTGACAAATAGACTTATGCATATTCGTAGTTATTTGTGTTTATCTATAATTATTCAAAAAATCAAATTTGAGAATGCAAATGATAAATATTAGAAAAATCTATTAGACAATATATATATATATATATATAGAAAAGAGTACAAAAGTCAAAAACTATATATTAAAATAAGGAGTTACAAAAGTTAATATAAAAATTATACGCATTAATATATATATATTGAATATTTATCAAAATTTAATATGGAGTTACAAAAGATGAACTCATATCGTCTTTTTACATTAATATTAAAACAAATATTGATAGAATATTATGTATATATATATATATATCTTGACATAGGTAAATAAAATAAAATTAATAATATAAGGAGTCACAAAAATTATATATTAATATAGAGAGTTGCAAAAATTAATTTAGAAAGTTGCAGATATATTATATATGGAAATATATTGACATAAAGAAAAGATAAATATAGAAATATGTTACAAGGAGTTACATATATTATATATGAAATATATTGACATGGCAAATATGAACAAAACTAACTTATCCATATCATTGTCACATAGAAAATATATTTAAAATAGGAATGAACATCAGTTTACTTTATATATATTAGATACGTTTTAAAATTTAAATATTGAATTTTATTTTAAAATAACATTTTAAAATATCTACAAAAAATGAGATGCAAAATCTTATTATACAATATTTTTTAATTTATAAGACATCACACTGTATGGTACAATAAGCACTTTATATTGCCATAATGACTAAAAAGGACATATATACCTGAGGCCATGTACTAGCTATTTCTCGACATATTACCAATCAAACACACACACACAAAAAGAAGCTATTTCTCGACATATTGTTATATTTCCAAATCATATATAATTTTTGGAATATTTTTCAAAATATTAATTATAATTAGTTTAGTTCCAAATGAAAGTTTAATTGGATCTTCTTTTTTTTTTTTTGACAAAAATAAGAAAACGGTAGCAAATTTATTGCCTAGATCAAGACCACAGGAGTGACTCTACTTTTAGCTAAGAAAGACAACCGCCTTAAGCCTTCAAATTTTGGAGGCATCATGCATATATTTTTGCTTTTATATTTTAAACCTCAAAAAGAAAAATGTAAGGCCTATTTTATATTTTTTAACATTTTAAACCTTAAAAAATATAAGTTCCTCAATTTAGTTGCCTGGTACATTTGTTTTATAAATTTTGGGCCTAAAAAAGTATAAGATCTTCAATTTAAAGGTTTTATTATTTAATGTTACAATAAATAATTAACTAATTATAATTAAAAATATAACTAACTTTAAATTTTATTGTCTCGATAATTCTCCTGAATCTCCTCTATCTTTTTAAATTTCTAATGTTTTATTTGTCAAAATCTTAACTACTTTTTTCTTTTCAATACTGATTAATAATCTCTTTTCAATGTTAATCATTGAATAACATTTCAATATTATTCATTAAATAACATTAACTTCAATTATCTTTCACAATGAAGGTCATTTTTTCAAAAAAAAATTTTTAACAAAAATCTTTTTGAATTGATTCTTTCTTATACATAACAGATAAAACTATTTTTTTCACTTCAAAGTAGATTAAAGCATTTTAAAATGTATAAAGACATTTTTTATTTTCTATTTAGTGGTAAAAAATTGAGATCATTAGAAGATTAAAATTTAAAAAAATATTGTCTTAATATCGAATGTTATTTAAGACATAATAGTAATTCTGATATGGATAGGTTAAGTTTTTTTTTTTAATAATAAAATTGAAAGGGTTAAGAGAAATTGTACAAGTGAAAGATAATACATCAATTGAGATATTTTATAAAATAAAAAATATATTTTTTTAAATGCATATATCATCTATAGAATGCTTTTAACTATTCATCTAACTATTGTTTCTGTTGAAAGAAGTTTTTCAAAATTGAAACTAATAAAAAATCTTACCTTGGTCAACAATGTTTCAAAAAAGATTGGATGGTTAAGTAGAAAATATTAGAAAAAATTGACTTTACAAATGCATCTCAAATAGTTAGAAAAATAAATTTTAAATAGTAATATTTTTATGAGAATTTTATTTTTTTTTGGCATATAAAGTACGAAATTCTTAGTGTACTATGTGTTTAATTTTTTATGATAGTTAAATTTATATTCAATATATTATGGCCTCATTTTCATGTTTCGCCTTAAATCTCGAATTTTGTTGAGACACCCTTGCAAGACTGAATCAAAATATTGTAATTTACAAGTGCCATACTGGTTGAATTTTAATTTTTAGATATATGGTTGGATTCTTTTCGTATTATTCTAATATTAATATTAAATATATGGTCAATAATTTTTCCTACTATTTGAGTATTGATATAATTAGATATTTGATCAATATTTAATTACAATGAATATATATTTTCAGTCATATAAATTAACATTGCCTTTAATCCGCATTTAATAACATTAACAGGATTTTAATTTTGTTTAAACTATCATAGTTTATCATCAAATTAACTAATTATTTCCTTTTTTTTCGATGCACATGAAAAAAAGTAAATAGAGCATAATAGTTTTTTTTAAACAAAAAGAATCATTATTATAATTCCAAAATGCATTGACTGCCTCCACCAAATATTAGCACATTCTTGCCATATATGTTATTACCAATAAATTATCAAGGAAAATTTTCCCAAAAACTATTATGTTATTAAAAATAAACTAAATCCACATATAATTAAAAGGGGCTATTAAAATTTAAAAGTACCACAAACATTCTAATTGACATGTATTAGCTATGAATTTACTGAACAAATTATTTTTACATAAAGAATGATAATTATAATTTTCTTCAGATTTCAAACTCGACAGAAATTTTTAAAATGATATCTTATATTTTCAATTCCTCCTATTAAAAATTCATACATATTGTATTTATGAGTATCTGACATCAATTTATAAGTAATACTTTTTTTCCCTTTTCAAAGCGAAAAATTGAAATTCGCCCAAAAATAACTTCTCCAAATATCATATTATATAGTGGCAAGTCCTTCAAGCCAAATAAATGTAAAACCAATGTTGAAACTACAATTGCGCAAAAATATTTTCGTGAGTAGCATAACTTTCACGTCCAATTCAATATATGGTATTACCTAATCTTGTGGTAGTTGAATAATCGCATGTATACTATCAACTGCTTCAATATAATCTTATAATCATGTACAAAAAATAAAATAAAATAAAATAATACATGCATTTCTATATATGTAAGTGTGCATGTATTTATATTATCTAATTAAAAAAATTACTTGTATTAGAAAATGGATTATACCAATGATGTTGAGGGCTATGGTATCCTTTCTTCTTGTTATGTTAGAATCTGATAATTATAAATTCTTTTTAAAAAGGTAAAAAATTCCTAATTTATTTCAAAATTTTAATATTTTTTTTTAATTTTAATGTATTTATTACAAAATTATCATTATTAGCATGTTATAAGTTGGGTTCCATGTTTTATTTCATCAAATTTGTCCTTGTGAGATATAGAAAACATATAAAATCTTTTAAATGCACCGAATCAAACAGCTTCTAAGTAGCACCATATTTTTAGTCTATTGGCTTTAGTTGAGTAGTATAAATCTCACACATAAAATGTGAGGCTAGAAATTCGAGCCTAATGAATCCTAATGTGCGTGTATATAAATAAAGAAAAAATGAAATAGACAAAAATGCATATTCATTTTATTCACCAACTGAAGAGATCATTTAAATACAAAAATGATAATTCCTTCGGTTTCGATAATATTTTCCGTTGTTTCTAAACATAATCCATCAAATTAATTAGTACTTAATCAAATCAAACTCATAATTACGTACAAAAGTTCAGATTAGTACTTCTAATTAAAATGTAGATTCAAAGTGATCGCATACAATACGATTATAAGCCACTTAGAGTCTGATATTTCTTCTTTAGAAAATCACGCAAGTGGAAGTCACAAATCACAATCCATGGGATCAATGATGGGACTAAAAGGAAAATTGACAAAAAATTAACAACGGCAACGTTGATTTTTTGTCAACTAATAATACTTCTGATAGACTCCCGTGGAAAAAATTGAAATCCCATCAATTTTATGCCATTTTTTTTCTACTTGATAGGTACCGTTGGACCAATTAATTTTATGAAATTTTCAATTTCATCTAATTAGCTGTATATATATATATATATATATCAGTTGATAGCAACGCCATAGGCCCACTTACATAGGCGAAAGGTTATCACAAGATTCCAATGTCAAATATATATATATATATATATTATTATTACTATATTATATAAGCATGAAAGCGCGTGTAACAGTAGCTGCGCGCGTGATGCTTTTTTTTTTTTTTCAATTATGAAACGATGTCGTTTTGAGTTCATGTGCTTTATTGAATAGTACATTTTGTTATGGGAGATGTTCCTTGTTTTGTCCGTTTACACTTAAATGTGGTCCTGGTTAGAAGAAAATTGAGGTTTTTGAATTTTTTAAAAGGATGGTTAGAAGAAATTGTGAGTTTTGATTTGGCCCCTACCTCCCTGCACCTCTAAGTTTATCGGAGTTCAGTTTCAATCCCACTTTTTTTCTTCATCAGATTTTCACTTACCGTTATTTTCACAACGAAGCTATGGTGAGATTCTGTGTTGTGTGTATGTGTGCGTGATTTTTTTTTTTAAAATTTAGGGAACAGAAACTGAGGAACGTTGAGAGGGCAAGAACCCTAATTTCCTCTTCAATTTTGGTCCTCCCCAAACCCCCCTCCTTGATTCATATGAGAAAGGGTTGAATTATTCGAAGGTAATAAGAAAAATATGATCTTTAGAACGTACGGCCGACGGGGTAGAGGTGAAGGAGTGGTTGGCGGAGTTTTCCGGTGGGGTTATGAGGCTTTTTGCAACTCTGGTGTTGCCGGAGAAGGGGAAGACGATGGTGAACCATGGTTGGCAGGTGGGTCTCTCCGTCAAGGATAGTGCCGGATAAACACGACTTACAGCCGGCGAACTTGAACTCCAAAGGTAGTCTTGATTTGTTGAGGGGACAGAGCAACGGTGACTCCAGCGATAACTCCATATTGTGACTTGTAATAATATTAATTGCTATTTATTAGAATTCTCAAAAAAATATGTTAATGCTCCTGGGAGGATGAATATTTTCTTTATAAAAAATATTCTCTTCTTTTGACGTGTTAATGGAGATCTATAAAAAATATTAATTGCTATCAAAATCTTGTGCTATCAAAATCTTGAGCTTTGTAGAAACAGGATCTATGACTACAATTATATATTTGTTAATTGGATTTTTTTGAATTTTAATCAAATATGGGATTGAATTCTTGATGATATTAAAAGGAGAACTAACTTCTGTGATAATTGCTTCAGATTCATAGGGTGCTGAATGTTGTTAGCTGGGGAATTATGTTTCCAACTGGGATATGTTTTCAAATTCCTCACGTATTTTATGCTTTTGAATATGTTTTCTTTGTGTTTATGTTCAACAGATGTGGTTTGTGCCACCCATTTCGCGTGTGTTATTTGTATTTTATTGCACTACTGTTTTGTTTATTTAAGTTGCCTTCTGGTTAGATGACTTCTTTCATTTCGGTGGCTTTTGGGATGGCTAACCTGTTATTACATAGCTTGACAATTACCTGAGAGAGAAATTATTGCTCGTGTACTTCTACCTTTATCATCATGGTTCAAAGTTGATTCCATGAACTGACACTTGCTTTGCTAACTGAACAGAAATTTCTTGTTGAAGTGCATTGAATGAGAGAAATGGGTTTTGTCCTCATACTCCTTTCATTTCTAAGAATCAGAAATATAACCATTTAGAACACAAGTATTCAGAAATAATGGGAGTCTGAAGAGAAGACAAACTCAAAAAGATGCAATAGATGTCATTAGTTTGTCAATGTCTTAGTGGAACTGGTACCTAGCCAAGCAGAACCCTATACCACAAAAGTTGGTGAAGTTGAACTGCCCTGAGAAATGTAGGAATCCCCAAGGTTGGATGTTGATTTAAGCTCTAACTGTAAAAGTACAAGGTCAATGCGGAAGAGCAAGGAAGGATAACTTCCACAAAAGCTTAGATGCCTCAAATGTTTCTAAATATAAGAAAATTTATTGTTTATTGGCCCCATCAGTTTGGTTTTTAGCTAATGTAATTCCCTCGGTTGAGCATGACCACATACTTTTATAAAGAGTCCAACTACGAATCAGCTTTACATTTTGCAGCAGAGGAATTACCAGTTAATCAGATTTAAATTGCAGGACAGTTGAATTGCTGGTGTAAGACACCCAAAGCGATACTTTACTCCAGACCGGCTTTCAGAAATTCTTATTAAGCTAGGAGTCTAGAAAGAACATAGTTGTTTAATTGTCTGCTTATTTGTTATGAGATGGCATCTCTCTGACTTTGCAAGGACTAAATTCTCTTCAAGGCTGCAATTATGCTTGTACATGTTGGCTTTTATTTATAGTCTATCCATATCTTAGATATACATAGTATTGAAGAAGAACTCATAGCTAAAGGGTGCTCTGCAGAATTAAATGTTTCATTTAATGTACTATTCAGTTGCTCTGAATCATGTTACTCTTATCAGGCAATATAATTTTGTATAGATTTTTTAAAGCTGATGTCTAATGTTTCCCTAAAACATAGTTCTATTTTCCTTCAGACATTCCTTTTGGTGATTTGCATCAGGCAAATCTGCATGTCTACATATTTTTCACCATTGTGTTACAGGAATTGACTTTTTTCTATAGTTTGGAAACCATTTTCTGATTATTATGTTAGTTTTATAGGTGCCCTTTCCTTATATTTATGATCATCCACGCATCTCAAAAAGTAATTTGATATTGTTACCTAAAAAATATCAAGGAAATGTTATTCCTCCCTTTTCAGCAATAATCCATCTTCAAAATGTTAAGTTGCCAATGAAACTTGAAATGCACTCATGGATGCCGCCCTTAAATTCTTTTATAGCCATTTACTACTACTTCATTCTTGTGAATTGAGTAGCAAAGTTTCTAGAGGAAAACACGAAGTCGGTGCAATATTTCCTTGTTTAAATTTACAATATAATTTATTGGAGTCAAATTTTCGTTGATATTAAACCTTCGTGTTGTTTGACCCAGAAAGAGTTAATTGTGAACTTAGTGAAGATCCAGAAAGATGGGATGGTAGAGGTTGATCTCACTAAGGATTATCCTGTGGCTTCTGAGCTATTAGAGCTTCAGCCAGTAGAGGGAATTCCTTCTACTGTTGATTATATCATGACTGATTACAACAAATCAATTCCAAAGCTAAAGATTGCCGTGCTTGTAATTGGAACAAGAGGAGATGTTCAGCCTTTCCTGGTCGTGGCAAGGAGACTTCAGATTAGTGTATACAATAACGTTAGTTCGGATGCAATCAGAAGCAAATTAAATCTACGCCGCAAGAAACTCCATTTCATGAGATTTAACAAACTGATTCCAGATCAAACCCACAATGCATACCATCATACAAGAAAAACCCACTTAAAGAATCCATACAGAACTCTCGAATAACTCAGACACGAATCCTGCCATCAATTTTTGAAGCTCAAAACAATGGGAAAATTAAAAGTACCCAATAAAGAGGAAAGCTTATGAATGGGGAGAAGGGTACGGCTGACAGGGTAGATGCTTGGCTAGGAGCTACTCGGGGTCAAATAGCTTCGTCGACGATGAGAAGATCGTAGCTTCCGTGCTGTTCGAGAGGCTTCCTGTTGTTGTTCCAAAAATCGATCTTGTTGTCCACGCTTTTCAAGAGTTCTCGTAAGCATTATTTTCCCCAATTTATTATGTATATATATATATATATATTCTCTTTTGATTCTCCTTTCAGTTTGATTGGAAGTTAAATTTGCATTGATGAAAAGAAAGTAATGGAACAGCTATTCATGTACTTGAATCTCATTTTATTTTATTCTTCATTGCTATCTAGCAAATGAGTTTGCTGTAGAGAGTAAAAGTGTTGGAATAGAACCGGGGAAAAATATAAGGTTGTCATTGCGAATAAATGAATCTTTTCAGTTTATGAACTGGAATTATTGGAATTTGACGCCTATTTTGTTTGTTAGAGTTGGAGACATTGAATTAGGAGCTGTGGGAGATAAATATAGATCAATTGGTCGTTTCTGATTGGTTTTCTGAAAGAATGAGGGATGCAAATAAAATTTCGAATATACTTACATATGTTATTTCTGGTGGTAATTGGTGTTGTTGAAGTTGTTAATTTAATCAATTTATTATGGCTGGGAACTGGGAATTGATTTTAGGTTCCGATGGAGGCAACAATATCGAAGGGAATACCTAGAAGCTTTCTTGAAAAAAGCTGATGCCAGGTACTTCTAATTTTTGTTTTGTCTTTCCTTTGTTTTTCAATTTCTTATCTGGTTCATGAATGCGTTGTTCGTAATCCATCTTATCAATCGCGAGCAAGTGCATTGTGGAAATGATAATAGGTCTCTCCATTTGTGTTATTGATAAGTAACAACCCTTTTGCATTTCAACCTCTCATCAGTAGATAACATATTGTAATTTGCTGTATTTGTATTAAAAATACTTCAGTTGATACTCATATTGACACCACATGACTACATAAAGAAATATTTCCCATTATTTATCCATGTTTTTTTTTACACCAAGCGAGTGACAGAAAGTTGACTTGCTCATTATGTGTTTACTGAACATCTGAAATAGTTTTGGTGGGAACTTGTTTGAACTACGTTAATCCAAATTGATTGATCTATATGTGATGGTCATTGTTTTTTCAGCAGAGCATACTTTCTATTGATTCAAGAAACAAGATGTTGTCCTTTTTCCATTCAAGTGGCCGATTAAATATGAGAAGGGTTTTTCCCAATGTATAGCTACTTTGGATTATGCAGCATTTAATTTATGCCAGCAAATATCCAAATAAAAGAGTTCCTGAGGATCTTGAACAGAGTATGAGATGATTGCTTGCTCCATTGCTATGATGAACAACAATAGTGCTTGTCACTGCCCACTGGGTGTTAATAACAACTCCATTAAAATGTAGTGCTGAGAATGACTCTCATTTGCAGGCAAAGCGTATTAATCCAAGATAAATTTATTCGTCAACAATGAGTTGCACTAAAAGATTAGATACATTAAATATCAATTTCAAGTATTTCAGGGAGTTGACATGAAGTTTGACGTACTGAAGTTGTACGAGATCTTTGCCTAGAAAGTGCTCACCCTTCTGTAATCCATAATATGGCTTGAGTTAACTGTTATGCTTGGACTTTTGATTGTGAAGGCAACAAGTTCTTTATCCTTTTCTTTCCATTTTTGGTTATGTCTGTCAAGTCTCCAGTTCTGTTATGTTATCATGTTTGCTATTCTATTTTGTTTTCACCTGAAAATTATCTATTTGTCAAATGTGTACGCTAAAATTTGTTCTTTTGTAACCTATTCAATAAACTGTAAGGTTTCCTCTTGGAATTAACTATGAATGTTCAGGGTAAAAGGAGATTATCAAATCAACTATACACCAGCTCCACGGATCACTGAAGCAGATAAAAGTAATGATAAAAGGTATTGTTGTAGTATATTTGCTTTTCAAGATTCTGTGTTTGCTAATTTAGTATGCAATTGCTTGATCATTCTGGAAAATGTTACTTTGTTAATGGTATGGATGTTCCTTTTGGAAGGTCGGCTTATGAACAAGCGATTGTCATCATCGAAGCTATTCTTTTATGATCTACATGGTGGCGGTGCTAAAGTTCAAGTTATGGCTGATGCAAGGTAATCGCACATGTCCCAGTTTTCTGATCCAAGCAGCACAAACCTTGTAAGATTAATTCACGGTGGACTTCTCTCTTGAAGTTTCACTCTGTGGATACATAATCACTTTATATCAGACATCCTTTATAAAATAGCTACTATTGTTTTTCACTTCACCGAAATTATCTTAGAAGCAAACTCCAATGTGTTGCTTAATGATACTCATGCCATATGAGATCATCACAAATGCTACTTTTGAGCTTGATTATTCTAGGTATATCTTCAGCCTATGGCACATTGAGAATGCTGTGATACTAAACCCCTTCTTTTTCTCACTGTCAGTATATATATAATCATTTTCAACTTCTTAGATATTTTTCTGGTTTTTTATTCAACAGGAAACTATTAATCATGACTATAACACCTTTAAACTCGTAAATTACTTCCTGTCTTTTTATTGTAATGCTTCTTGGTTTATTTACCTGATTCTGCCATCCATTTTTCAGTCATAGTATTCATCATGGCAAAGAAGGGAAAAAAGAAAGAAACATAAGCTTACTATTTTACCCCCCTTTTCGCAAAAATGTATGATAGAACTCAAATAAGTTTATGAACTGAGGGATTTTCCATTAGGAAAATTCTTATTTGAATTCAGTTTTTCAGAAAATAACTTCACAAGAAATTAAACAAGTCATATGCTACTATACCTTTTGCTGCCTGCTGTTTCTCGAGTTTTCCTTATCCCATGTTTACTTTGTTACCATGGAACTTTGTTGTGGACTTGTTTAGGAAATCGTATTTGGATGAAGAAGAGTTTACCCGATTTAATTCTTCAGTGAAGTGAGGAGATATAGTCTGGATAATTGGTTTCCCACGTTTGTGACCTCTCTCTCTCTCTCAAAAAAAAAAAATTTTGAGCTATGTCATGTCATATTACCCACCAAATAACAATTCATATTACTCATCCATCATGCTTTCTTGAGATCCAAATTGATTATCTTAAAATTTGACTCAGTATATTGGAACTTATCTGTTTGTGAAATTTTACTTGGGGCTTGTGTAATTAGATTTGGATTCCTATTTCCTTGTGTAATTAAATTTGAATTCCTAAGTGTCTTCATTCTGTAAGGTGCATTTATCGTTTCACTTCACAGCAAAGAGTTTATGAAACTTATTAAAGCTATGAAAGGGGTTTACAAAGGTTCGTATCACATACATTGCCACTAATCGTTAAAACCTGTCTCATAACCTAATTTTGCAGGTAAAAGTAAAAGGGGAGAGCTAAATATTTTTCCAAAAACATTTATAGTTTCTT
Source organism: Jacaranda mimosifolia (assembly GCA_018894105.1). Classification (NCBI taxonomy): domain Eukaryota; kingdom Viridiplantae; phylum Streptophyta; class Magnoliopsida; order Lamiales; family Bignoniaceae; genus Jacaranda; species Jacaranda mimosifolia. Next base: position 7,939,601 of record CM032121.1, on the reverse strand, counting down.
ACTGTCTCCACATGATGCTACGACAGAATATTGGTCCAGGGTCAGACAACACTAAGGTAACTTAGATATTCTTTTGTGACATACGTTGACAGTGTTCGGCTGCTTCATTGACATTTTAGTGCTTTGGATAGATAACTGATGTCTGGGTCCCAGGAAGCAGCAGATATGGAAAATACAGAGATATTGGCATACGATTGAAGAAAATGAAGTTTTTTGTGATATGAGCTCCTTAATGTTACTAGAGTGCGTAACATTTTATAGTAATTTTATTTGAAAAAACTCTTAACGTGTTAGTTAATAATCTGTTTTCAATGCAGTTATATTTGGCCTATATTTTAGAATTTTATGCAAATTTTAGATTCTTTTTTGGTGTCAAAATTATTTAATTCATTATGTTGGTGGCTATATGTAGTTGCTATAACTACATTTTTAGTGTTATGTGCTTTCCATTATTTTTGTTTGAGCAATGATAATGTTGAATTTTAAATAGTAAATGCTTTGTATTGGCTTATATGAATTTTCTTGTATTTATTATATATTTTTTATACATATTTTATGTTTTCATTGCAACACTTGCATTTGCATGCTTTAGTTGCTTAGGGATAAATAGCGTTCATCTTGCGGCTCTTAAAGAAGTACTTTTATGCATTTATTTGCTGTTTTCAAATTGTTTTATATTTTGTGTTCTTTATATCTTTCAATAATTACCTAGAAAGTTCCATTGTTTGTGTTTGTGTGTGTGTTTTCATATTACAATGGAATGGGGAGGATGGGCTGTTTTTTCATTCTATTGAATTAGACTGGAAGTGTTGTTTTCATTTTGTTGGCTTAGATTGGAGGAATTTTTCTATTTTTTAGATTCTAATTTATTTAAAATATACAATATATAGTAATATAATCCTTATACAGATATCTATCTGATTATGAAAGATTAAGAACTTTTTATGGGTGTTTGTAGCAGGACTATTAGCATTTGATAGTGATTTTATCTAAAAAAATTCTGGTTGTTGGTCATAACACATATTTTATGAAGTTATTTTGCCTATATTTAAGAACTCGATGCAGATTTCAGTTTCTTTTTGGTTTGGTTCTATTTTATTTGAAATATATAGTGATGCAAGGCATATATAGGTATCTAATTATGAAAGATTAAATAAGAGGACCTTGTTATTGGTGACTGTTGCTGGAGTCGTTAGCATTAGTTAGAACCGGATCTCCGCAGCTCACTCGACGAAGGAATCCGCATCTGGGGAGTCCCAAGGCCCCTATTGACATAGAGGTTGACATTCGTTTTGTTTGGGTAATGATAAAGTTGAATCTTAGAGTGAATGGTTTACTTCCTGAATTCTTGGTATTAATTTATATGAATCTTCTCGTGTTTGCCTACACATTTTGATGTATGCATTATCTTTTAATTGAAGCATTTGTGTTTATTTGCCTGAGCGGCTTAGGGATAAGTTGTCTTTATTGCGTTTGGGATAGGTATTTTTATTCTTTATCTAATTATTGATGTTTTGTTTTGGGATGTTGTGTTACTTCTAATTTTAATTGATATCTATTTACTGATCCAATGTTTGGTGGATATGGCTGTTTTTTAGAAATGTTGCTTTGTGTCTTTATATTTTCTTGTCATGTATGCTAATTATTTTAATGTTTTCTCATCAACTTCTCAAGTTTTGAAAAACTTATTTTCGTATTATTTTATATTATATATTTATTCTTTTTTTTTAATTTATACACACGCACATCATGAGTCCTTTAGGGCTCGAACAACTAATTTCTCATAATATGTGGGAAATTTATGCCGCTGGACCACAGGCCACTCGGCATATTATATATTTATTCATATACTTCTTAAACTTTTCAAACTTTTGTTAGATCTATTATATAGATTAACAGTCTTAGCATTTTCAGCAAAATTTTAAATAAAGTACTTTGAAAAAAAAAATGCTTCTGAATATACCATTTCATATAGTTTATATATATACGAAACAAATTTTTAATTAAAGATGAAATTGTATTGATGTTGTTTTCTAGAACATAATTTTAAAAAAAAATATTATATCTTGATATGCTTAATTAACGAAACGGGCGCGACACCGCGCCTTGCGCAATGCATTTCTCACTAGTATATATATAGAAATAAGTATGTGGTGTTATTCTCACTACAAATAATTTAATTATAAAATAATCAGTATCAATACAGCAATGCATTTCCCACTAGTATATATATAGAAATAAGTATGTGGTGTGATTCTCACTACAAAGAATTTAATTATAAAATAATCAGTATCAATACAGAAATTATTACTAATTACATATATTAAGTGATAAAAGATTTTTTACTGTCATAATAATTTTTACAAATTTAATAGTGACAACAATAGAATTCAATTGCGACAACAAAAATTTTGTCACAAATTATAGTAACAATGAATGTCACTAGATTGTTCATATAAGTGTGTAACTATTATTAACAATGATAATTTAAAATATTAATTTTGATCACTATATATGTTAAATCATATTATGACAAAACAAATTTTTTTGTCACTTAAAAAATATTATTGTAACAAAATAAAAGTTTGTATTATTTAATATATATTATTAATAACAACTTTTAATTATTATTTATTTTTGTTATTAATATTATATATTTTTTAATGACTCTCATTTTTTGAGCCTAGGCACTAGACGGACTTTGGGTGGGATTGGGGGCGTGGAGAAGGTGAAGAAGAAGAAGAAAATATACTGAAAGAGGAGGGGCTTGTTTGTTTATGAATTGGACCATTGTTTTCAAAATATTTTAACAAATAAATTAGGAGAAAATTGTTTGTTTGTTTGTATTTTGGGATGGGATAAAATGTCACATCAATAATTTTTTAGTTGGGTTGGTAGAGTAAAATTGATATTTTTAAATTATTTATATATGTGTGTATATAGATTGGATAGGGGGACATAAAATGAGAGAATTAGATATTGGGGAATGGATAGAAAATCAATTGGGAGGGTATTTTGGGCTTTTGAGTGTATTTTAGATAGTGGAATTGAAAAATGTGATGAGTTGTTTATTTGTGGTTTGAGAGTTGAAAAATATTTTGACAATTTACAAACGAACAAACACAAAATTGTTCCCACCAAAGTATGTCTATTGGACCGTCCATCTTGCTTATTGGATTCGTAAGTCCTAATCACACGCCATAATTCACGAATATCCTTAATTATTATTGGATAAAGATATACATTCTAGTGTTCCAAGCAATTGTCAAGAACAATAAAGAATTTTATTCTGTTTTATCTATATTAATTTAAATATAAGAGAATTTTATTAAAACTACAATTGTAAGATGAGTCAATTTGTGACTCTAATAAATTAATTTGATTAAAACTTTCTTTGGGTTCAGACTGAAATATAGATGGCAAAAGTCTGCAAATTGGCTCAGGAGTTTTTATTTTATATTTTTATATTTTTAATATTTAATTTAGTAATAGTGACAAAATAATGCTATTATTTTGTTCATTAAAAATAAGTTTAGGTATATTGATAATATTATATATATTAAATAAGAGATGTTTGTTCAATAAATTCATAAAAAAAATTATTTTAGTACTAATAGTAATTAAGTAAAATAATAAAATAAATATTCTAAAATTATATAAAATTAATGATGATAAGAATAACGAAAGAATTAAAAAATAATATTATTATTTAAAATAATTAAAAAATAATTAAATGTTTTTATATTTTGTTAGTGAGTTAAGTTGGAATTTAATTTTGCAAATTTGCTGAGCTTGAGTGCGAGCTTATCTAAATAGGAATTGCAAACATTAGTACGAACTCAAATTTTTTTTAAAATTCAACGATGTAATTGACACAGCAGACTTCTATGTAAGAGCAACATTAAGAAATACAACGTGATTTACATAAAATGAAAATGAAAATTGATACAAAAAAATTGGCTCTCTTACTCAGACTTAATCGCTAATAGTATTGCATCATTTTAGCAGTTGGAACCCTGAAAAAACAAAGTGAATATAAATATGATAAATATAAAAAATGTATTAAATAGGAAATGTTAGTTGTCTTTTTTAGCAAAATTAAGTTATCAATTAATTAGCGTCAAAAAAAAAAGTTATCAATTAATTTATTTTGATAAATTTTGGACTTTCTCCAATAACCTTACATAATTAAGTTGACAAAATTAATTAAAATAATTTCTTAACTTTTTATGGAAAAATTAAGCTTAAAATTTTGATGTTAATTACATTATCAACTCACGCACATCATGATTATTGGACAATACACTCAGTAAGTTATAAAATTAAACACAAAATATCTATTACCTTTATTTTATTTTTTTTGTAAACTTAAATTCCTAAGTGCTTCGGAAATTATATGTTCTGTTTATTTAAAAAATATTTTATTCACGTTTAATTTTAAATAAAACACTTATGAAAATAGAAATTGAACAAATTCAAAATATAGTGATTTGTGCATTACTTTTCTCAATAAAATCTATATTTTCATGACTATATGTGCAGTGCACTAGTTTTTGTGCTTTTCTTGCAGAATATTGAATGGCTATTTCAATTGATATTAATACACACAAGGAAGTTTATATTATATGATTAGACTATTGAATATTTGTCCAATTACTGGGTAATAATATGTGTCAATATTTGTTCTTTTTATTTATGAAGTTAATCATACATAATTAGACAATATATACTAATATGTGTTGGTACTTGTACCTCTTTCTCTATGCAATTTATGTTACATGATTAGAATATTGGATATATTTGTGATCAGTCGATATTATGGTCATCACTATCTTAATATTACTTATTGCAGTTAATAAATAATTAAATATAGTATTAATTTAATTATTCACATCTTTTAATAACATAATTAATCTATACTATATAAAAAGATAAGGGGGCTTACAATCACAAACTAGCGGTTTTTTCACCGCTACACCAAATCATATTTTGCCTAAAATAACTCCAATTAGATATAACTAACCATAACTCTTCTCCCATTATCTATAACTCCCTCCCCACGTCTTCTCCCTCTTTCCAATATCCATTAACTCCCATTTAAATTGCTATCAACCATAGCTAGGGTTTTCTCCTTCTATCCTTCTATTAGAAATCAAAATTGTAAAGCAATCAAAAAAGGCTTTGTATCCTTTATTACAATTTTAAGGAATATTCATTTTAAGTTATAAGTATTTTGAATTACTGGTATATTTGGAACTCTTTTAAGTTTTAATTTTACTGATTTATTTATTGTCAAAGTTGTTTACGCGATTATATTTTTTTGATAGGAAAATATTGAGAGAAAGATGTGGAACATAATCGTGGAATTTATGCTTATGGACTCTTTTGGTGATTTCAAATCCAGGTTCTTTCTCTCTCCCTAGATTTTAATTTCTATTCAATTTTTCTGTTTGATATTTTTTCTCTATATTTTATTGTTACTGTTAGCAATTGTGAAAGCCAAACTTTTTCCAGATACGAAAATTTTCAAGTATTTTCAGATACTTTTTTATTTTCTGACATATTGAACAAAAAGCAACGACAAAGAAGTAAAATTAATGCAAGATACTTTTTATTTTTGGTGTTTAAACCCAGGAAGATCTATTGTTAAAATTATGAAATAACAGTAAAGTAATTCGATGAAATATGACAACATGATTTAACGTGGTTCGTTAATGTGTCTAATCCACCCGACAAAGAAAAGAAATTTTATTGATCTCAAATCAAATAACAAGTAAAAACTTGAATCCCACAAATTTCACGAGAACACCTAACACCATTGTTCTAAACTCTGTCTTGAGAAACTAACTCAAAAACAGTATAGAAACCCTCGTGTTATGTCTGTCTCCCTTTGTCTCGGAAGAAAATGCCAAATATATACCCGAAAAATGAAGCCCAAGGCCTGAAAACTCAAAATATTGCCATTTTGATCCATTTTTCTTTCGATTCTCGTCAATTCAACCCAAACTTCAAAGCAAAATCAACAATTCTCCACCTTGACTTGAAATTCACCATCCTTCTTCTTTGTCCCTATCCCCAAAAGGGCCTGTTATCTGAATCTGCAAACTTTAATCAAATCCAAGCAATGCTCGAATTTGATTCCTGCAAAGCCTTAGTCAACATGTCTGTCGGATTATCCTTAGTCCTAACCTTGTCAACTTGAATGACAACTTGAGACACCATATCCTGGACAAAGTGATACCTTATGTTAATGTGATTTGTTCTCTCGTGAAAAGTTTGATTCTTTGACAAGTGTATGGCACTCTGACTATCACAAAATATAGAAGTAATCTCCGAATTCATACCCATATCCTCAATCAGCCCCTTTATCCAAATGCCTTCCTTCACGCCTTCAGCCAAAGCCATGTACTCAGCTTCTGTTGTGGACACTGCAACTGATGATTGCAAAGTCGCCTTCTAGTTTACCGTACAACTCGAAACACAAAACATATACCCAGTCATGGACCTTCTGCTGTCCAAATCTTCTGCATAATCCGTATCCACATAGCCAATAATTCTAGCAGTATAATTTAATTGACTATAGCTCAAACATCTGTCTGCACAGCCTCTCAGATACCTCATGATCCATTTCACAGCCTGTCAATAAGTCTTTCTTGGCTTGTGCATATACCTGCTCACAACATTGACTGTATGTGAAATGTTTGGCCTAGTGCACACCATGGCATACATCAAGCTATCCACTGCACTAGCATATGGCACATTAGACATGTACTCCACCAACTCCTCAGTGAAAGCAATAGTAGCATTAGGATCCATAATTCAAAACTTCATAAGCTTGAAAATAACTAAGCTACTCGAGCTACCAAGGATCTAGTAATGTTGTTGTAGCTCAAAAACAAGGAGAAGATCAACTATCTCTCACAAATCCAGAAACTATCTGGAACTGGCACAACGGAAATATGGTAACGTTTGCCCAGGCTATACTGCTCCAAAATTCATGACATTAAACACGAAACACCACCACACATAGGGGAAGCTACTGTGAAAAACTGGATGCAAAAATCCTTCTGGATCACTCCAGAAAAAATTGCCAACGGAAAGTTGTTGCAGATGGATCTCCAAATCCGAGCAAGTCAAGGGCCTTGCCTCTATTGATATGATCTATACACCAAACAATCTTCCAATTTCTCCTCACTAGAAGCTGGAGTTAGAGAGGAGAAAATGATGTAGAGGAGGCCGATTTTCAGGTTGGGAGGAAGAAGAAATGCAAAACTTCAACTCATGATGCAATGCATGGAGAGAGATTTTAGAGGGAATGCAAGAATCTAATTCTCACACTTTCAGCAATGCTTATTCGAATTTTGCATGCACTTTATATCTATATATAGAGGGTGGAAGGTGTGATGCTAGTTGGCATCACACCTTCCTCAAGGTGACCTCCCAAGTGGCATGCCAAGTTGGCAAAATTCAAATTCAAGTCTTAATTGAATTTCAAGTGCATTTCAATTTCATTTAGAATCTAATTCCAAATTAATTAAAATGCTAATTTAAATGAACACTTCATTTAAATTTTCCCTCCAAATAGTATTCTTCCTTTTAATTAAATTAAACACTTTAATTTAATTAATTAACCTTTGATTTAACTCTTAAATCAAACAAGTTTAACTCTTAAGCTTAAATAGTCAACTTAACTCTTTAAGTCAACTTGTCCAATTGATGGTCAACATGGTACCAAATAATTAACTCCTTAATTATTAGTCTAATTTAACTCTTAAATTAGTTGATTAATTTGACACTTAAATTAATCAAACCAAAATTGACCATTAGATCGGACCCTTGAAAATCAGTCACCAAAGGGTGAATTTTCTAACACTAAGAAAATTGCTCTACCAATTTTGGAGGCTATTTGGATTTTGTGTGTGACCCAATAGATTCTATAATTCATTGGACATGGGCTCACAACTCTTTGTGACTTTTGAATATCTTATATTCATTTTAGTTTAAAACTCCTTTTAAACTAATCGACTCAATTCAATTAATCTCATTAATTGAAGAGTACCCAATCTCCATGGTCGATGTCCAACCTCAAGCCCATGGAGCCCAACTAATTGGCCAAAATGAATATTCTGAAGAACCATCATAGCTCTACGCATACCATGCAAATATGGTCATTCCGTCTCCTATCTCCCGAAAGAGGCCTAGGACAAGATATTTGCCGGCTCCCTAATAGCCTCAATACTATGTCTCTATTCTCAATGTTCGATTCCCTTGTGTGACCTTACCTTTGAAAATTTCTTTTTCCAAATTGTCACACCACCTTGCGCAAGGATTTCTTAGAATCGATCATTATAGAACACATAGGATGTGCACTCGCCCTTCACAAAAGCAATAAGTTGGATTCCATCTTGGATCTCACAAACCTCCATGTCAAGTAGCTCATATCCAACCTCAACGTGAAAGACCCCTCTAAATGGTCAAGGAAGAGTCAAAGCATGAGGACTGGACACAAGATTACCATGGATCCCCATGTTAGAGGACTAATAATATGCACTAGCGTAAGCGGGAGAATTAACCACTACCGACTTGCCAATACTGCTATCTAGTGGATTCTTCGGAGGGTCTTCAGTGTCTTGTTCTCTAACAGGCACCCACTAACATACACCCGTATCTCATATAGATTGCTCGTGGAACGAAGCAATATCCAACTCTTGGATTTATGCATCGTTAGTGCAAGTCTATCCGGATCTTATATGCCCCATCCTACAACTTGGAAGATTTAAGATCACGACCATGTAAGACTTATTCCATGATCACCACCCAATGAACTAACCAAGTCCTGTAGTCATGTGTGATCTAAGGGCTTCATCCAAATGCAAGTGAAGTGATTTATAAAGCATAAGATGAAGGTGGCCATATAAAGAATATCATTCAATCAAGATTATTTTACAAGGAAATAACTTTCACAAGGCCAATCTAATTGGCTTGCCGGGTACTATTCCAACACTCAGTACTCGGTAATAGATCTGATGAAAGCCTGAAATGAGCTGCAAGTGGTGTACTAACTGGCTTGGACTAATCCGTCCCAAATCGCTCAAGTACTTTCTCAATGTAATGTTGTTTAGACAAGTACAACATTCCTGCGTATCTGTCCCAAATGATTTCCATGCCTAATATCTTCTTTGCACCGCCCAAATCCTTCATCTCAAATTCTTCACTTAACTGAGCTTTTAATTGGTTGATCTCATATATGTTTCTACAGGCAATCAACATATCATCAATGTACAACAGCAAATATACGAGAAGACTATCACTACAAATTTTATAATATACGCAACAATCAAATTTGCTTTTTGTATATTCTATCTTGGTAATAAAAGCATCAAACCTTTTATACCACTGTCTAGGAGACTATTTCAAGCCATATAATGACCTCTTCAAAAGACATGTTTGATTTTGTTTCCGGAAAACAATGAATCCCTCTGGTTGGCTCATGTAGATTTGTCCCTCCAACTCACCATGCAGAAACACTGTTTTCACATCCATCTGCTCCAGCTTTATATCAAACAGAGCAACCATGGCAAGTAAAACACTAATGGAAGTATGTTTTACAACTGGGGAGAACACTTCATGAAAGTCAACTTCCTCGCTCTGAGTAAAACCCTTAGCAACCAATCTTGCCTTGTATCTAGTATCCTCAACAACGAGAATCCCTTCATTCTTCTTGTAGATCTATTTGCAACCTATAATCTTCTACCCTTTTGGTACATCAACCAGCTCCTATGTGATATTCTTGTGTAGAGACTCCATCTCTTCACTCATAGCTGCAACCCATTTATCAGAATTTGGCCTGAAAATTGCCTCTTTGTATGAGACTAAATCATCTCCTACAAACTCCTCGGCTGAATTCAAAGCATAAGCTATCAAATCTGAGTAAGCAAATTATTGTGGTGGTTTGATCTGCCTTCTCTCCTTATCACGAGCTAAGCGATAATTTTGTAGTGGTTCATTTTCCTGCTGTTGATTAGGTGATAATGCGCTCTCACCAGCTTTATCTACCACCTTCTGTTTCCCCTTTGAAACTTGTGGAGGATCAATATGAATCTCCACCTTCTCCTTAACGCCATGTTGATCGCTTTCAGGCTGCTCCACCTTCTTCATCATTACAAACTCATCAAATGTCACATTCCTACTGATAATCATCTTTGAGCCTTTGTCATCATTATACCACAAACAATAACCTTTGACTCCATCTGCATAGCCTAGAAATATGCACTTCCTTGCCCTTGGCTCAAGCTTCCCATCCCAGACATGAGCATAAGCTGGACACCCAAATATTCTCATATTAGAGTAATCAGCAAGAGTCCCGGATTAAACTTCCATTGTATCTTATAGTCTAAAGCAGTTGATGGTGACCTATTCACTAAACAACATGCAGTGTTAATCGCTTCTGCCCAAAGGTCCTTGGACAATCCAGCGTTAAAGAGCATGCATCTAGCTCTTTCCAAGATAGTCCTGTTCATCCGTTCTGCAACTCCGTTCTATTGTGGTATATGTATAACTGTGTGATGCCTCACAATTCCTTCCTTATGGCAGAATTCTTGAAATTCCATGTTGCAAAACTCCAATCCATTGTCAATCCTCAACCGTTTGATCTCCTTTCCTATCTGCTTCTCAATTAAGCAATACACCTTTGGCAACCCGCAAAACTCCATCTCGAGCTCTGTACTCACAACCATTCTTGTCCAGAGTACCCAGCGATATCAATTTTTTCTTCAGATCTGGAACATGACGCACATCTGTTAAGGTCCTTACTATGCCATCATGCATTCTGATACAAACAGAGCCAATTTCTACAACCCTGCAAGAAGCATCGTTTCCCATAAGCACTTTACCACCATCATATTTCTGGTATTTGGTAAACCAATCTTCTCGTGGGCATATGTGGTAGGAACAACCACTATCCAAAATCTATTCAGAGCTTAGTAAAGTTTTGGCAACATTGAGAACAAGCCCACCATGAAACTCATCCTCAACAACTCCTACGACATCATCTCATTTTTTATCAGAAGTTTCACCTGTATCCTTCGCCTTTCCTCATTTTGGACAATTTCGTTTCCAATGCCCCCTTTCCACCACACCTAACCCCTTCTCCTTTCTCTCGGTCTCCCTATCGACACCCTACTTTCACCATTGTTGCTGCCCAGGACATGTTTTCTCAACTCATTGGAATTCAATGAGACCTTCAGATCCTCCATTGAAATCGTATCTCGCCCATACAGTAAAGTAATAACCAAGTGCTCAAAAAATTTTCGCAGAAAACACAAGAGAATTAAAGCTTGATCTTCATCATCAATTTTAACATCTATACTAGCGAGATCCAGAATCACCTTATTAAAAAAATCAATATGCTGAGTAATAGATATACCTTCCTTTATCCTCAATGTGTATAATTGTTGTTTCGGAAACAACTGATTTGTTAAGAACTTCATCATATAAAGACTTTCCACATTTGACCATAGTCCTGCTAGCATACTTTTCGTGGTGACCTCTCTCAGTACGTTATTTGTCAATGGTAACACCAGAGTACCATAAGCCTTCGCCATAAACTCGTTCTTTTCCTCGTCTGTCAGCCTTTTTGGTAAGGAATCTCTTTCTTTTAAAGCTCTCTGTAAACCTTGTTGACATAGGAGGGCGTAGATCTTCATCTTCCACAGCCTAAAGTCATTCTTCCCATCGAATTTATCTACCTCGTACTTTATGCCTGACATCTTATCCAACCTACTCTGGTACTAATTTGTTGAAACCAAGAGGATCTATTGTTAAAACTATGAAATAATAGTAAAGTAATTCGATGAAATATGACAACAAGATTTAACGTGGTTCGGCAATGTGCTTAATCCACCAGACAAAGAAAAGAAATTTTATTAATCTCAAATCAAGTAACAAGTAAAAACTTGAATCCCACAAATCTCACGAGAACACCTAACACCCTCGTTCTAAACTCCATCTTGAGAAACTAACTCAAAAGTAGTATAGAAACCCTCGTGTTATGTCTGTCTCCCTTTGTCCCGGAAGAAAACGCCAAATATATACCCGAAAAACGAAGCCCAAGGCCCGAAAACTCAAAACAGCCCATAGGCCCTCGCGCCGTTTTGATCCATTTTTCTTCCAGTTCTCATCAATTCAGCCCAAACTTCAAGTCAAAATCAACATTTGGGTACTTTTTCATTTCAAACTCTACATTGTGGTTGTCTAGAAAAGAATATATATGGTGCACACTTGCAATACATGATAGGATTTCTTATTTCTGAAACCTTGAAACTAATGAGTGTGTCCATAGAATATTAACAGTAAATATTGCAAGAAGTCGAGATAAGGCAACCGTAACCAAATGAAGATTAATATACCAGAAACCGAAATACACTAGCAAGTTGAAAGACAAATAGAGGAAAAGAGCACGAGTATACCAAACTCTATTTTTTATCAAGTCCTTCTTTTTTATCTGTTTCTTTCTGTTTCATTGTATATTTATTTTAACGATTAGCCATTATCTATTTTTACATTTTTAATGATTAGTGGGTTGATGGCCATACTTGGATGAGAGCTTCATGCATATTATTAGTTCCATTGACAACTTATTTCTCACCAAATTTTGTTTGTATAATCTCTTAGTTGCCCTATAATAATAATAATAATAATAATAATAATAATAATAATAATATAATTATTATTATTTTATCAGTTAGTTTTTATTGTACTAAATGAAAAAAATTTAAAATAAAACTACATCACTTAAAAATTACTTACATACGCAGGGATTGCATGCGGAGGCCGCTAATTAATCAATAAAAAAAAGGTCAACCTTAATAAACAAAAATAAATGCATAATTAAAACTCGAAAGCATTGATATATAGACATCATAACACCAAAATTACAAGCCATCAAATTGTTCTTGACCTAATAAAGACCAGGAGATAATCTTGGGGCAACAAGAACATCAAGTGGTGTGGCTTTCATATTTGTCAATCCAGCACTTTCAGTCATATCAACCATTTCATCAGACACCATCGAAATTTCAAAAGCCTGCAACAAATTAGCCAACACCAAATGCACCATCTGTATGCCTAAATTGGCCCCGGGGCAAATCCTTCGACCAGCACCAAATGGGATAAACTCAAAATCATTGCCCTTAACATCTATATTTCTGTGTGTACTAAGAAACCTCTCCGGCTTAAACTCCAAGGCATCATCCAGCCACACGTTTGGATCTCTATGCAACTTCCACAAGTTGACTATTAGCCACGTACCTTTAGGAATATGGTAGCCTCCTACACTGGTGTCTTGAGTGAACTCCCGTGTCCCTGATAAGGGGGCTGCTGGGTATAATCTCAGAGTCTCCTCAATAATAGCATGGAGATAGACTAGGTTGCTCAGATCTGATTCATTCACTCGCCTTTGTTTTCCTATGTGCTTGTCTAATTCTTCTTGAGCCATTTTTAGGACGTGACGATTGTTTAGTAAGAGGGAAAGGGCCCATACTAACGTGACTGTAATAGTGTCGCTTCCACCAACAATTAAATTCTATCCAAGTCAATTGAAGTAAATTATTGTTAGAATTTTTTGGAAATAAAATTTTTCAAAATATTTAAATAAAATAAAATCATGAAACCGATAAGATATATATCTCAGTAAAAATAATTTTATAATTAATATGATTAAAAGTAATAGAATTTTAAAATAAGTTATACGAACTCCCCACGCTCTTAGGGAGGAGAGTTTCATTGTTTGTCTTCTTCCTTGATTTCATGTATCGGGACATTGAGAAGACTTTAAATGAGTACCAGGTCGGTACATAGAACAAAGGATGAAAAAATTATTTTGCCAATTCTCTGTCCAAGGCTCTTTCAAAGCAAAATGATTCTACTTTACACATATTGATTCAATAATTCTAAGCGATATGAGATGAGATACTATATGCTATAATAGTAATAATGAATTTTAGGAAACACATTTTAGACTAACAATTTAATCAAAATCCTCTTATAAAAAGCAAAAAACACACACACAGAAGATCCAAACAATCTTAATAGTAGTTGTACCAACAAAATTAATGTAAATTATCCAATAGTTATATATATAATATTCTAAAATAATCTCAGTAGATATATAATAGCTAGGTTGCAAACAAACACCCTATATTGTTTGTCTGGAGAATTTAACTGCAGAAAGCATAGGTATATATACCTCACACGTAGCTTTGATGATGGTATCGGCATCGTATTGACCTTGAAAATCTGCGCCTCGTACAACTTGGAGCATCACATCCATGAAATCCTGCGGCTTATCGTTCTCGCCGGAATATTCCTTTGCCCGATGCTCCGCCAACCACCCTCCAACAATTCTGTCCAATTCTTTCGCAGTTCCCTTCATTCTCTTCTCATATCCACCTAAATCCAGCCACCCAAGATAAGGCAAAACGTCCGCCGCCACGAACATCGCCGCCAAGTGGAAGAAATCCCTCATCACCTCCCGGCACCTCCGCGTCTCCTCCGAATCATCACCATAAAATCTCTTTCCGGCCACCATCCTAAGGATCACATTCAAATTCAAGTTCGAGAACCATTTCTTCATGTCCACCAATACGCGGCCGGACGAATCCCTTTTCTCCTCCCAGAGCTTACAAAGCTCGTTTATAGACAGCACAGTTTCTGAGACACGTACGTGGCTCAGCAGCTCGACTCTACGGCTCGAGAGAAGCTCAACAGAGATCAGCTTGCGCAGCTCACGCCAGTATGGGCCGTATGGAGAGAACCCGAACATGGCGAAATTGTAGCCCAAGTGTTTGGCTGCCCTCAACCTCGGACGGGATGAAATAGCGACGTCGCAGGTGGTGAACAATTCTCTGGCCAACCCACCGTTGCTCACCACGACAGCTCGGCGTACGCCGAGCCGGATGGTGAAAACAGGCCCGTACTTGTCCGCCAGGGCTCCTAAGTTGAAGTGTGGAAGTTTGGCGGAGGAGCCACCACCCAGGAGGTGGAGATGACCTGTCAATGGCCGTGCGCTGCCAGCTTCAGGTGGCGCTTTGTATATATTGGTTTTTGGCTTAGCAGGACATGACCAAAGCAAGTAATAGTAGAAAAGAAGAAAGAAGGCAATGGCTCCACAGATGGCTGAGCTGATCAATTCCATGGTTGATTTTTTGATTGCTAGCTTAAATTAATGTGAGTTTTCATTATATAATCTGTGTGACCAATTATGTTGCAAGTTTTTAATGTTGAAAAGTAGCGCTCATTATCCAAGTGATGCAATTTTTCCAAGGGCGAGTTTAAAATACATTTATAACTAGTTATTATTAGTCCATGCATTGCAACGCACGATAAGTTTAATTTTTTATTTTATTTAATTTTAATTACAGTTTAAATATTAATATTTTGTAAATATAATACTTTAAAAAAATAAAAAGATTGTTAAATATAATCTAATTGATTATGTAAATAAGACATAACAATATTTTATATGACAAAATTTATGTTTATCAAATTAAATCCCATGCATTAATGTATTTATACATAGAAATTAATGATTAAATATTAAGCTATTTATAAATTCAATAAACTATTCACAATATATATATATATATAAGACAAAAAAAAAAATTAAAAAAATCACTTTAACATTGACTTAGTTTAAAGAAATTAAAGAATTTAACATCAAAAAAATAAACTTAGGTAGTAGAAGACAAAATATTTTAACTCATACCATAAGGACTTCAAATTTCTTTTTTTATAAATGATCTTGATTCATCAACATGAAAATTAAAACATTAGAAAAATATATGAGTACTGTACATACATGCATCTTAAGGGAAAAAAATAAGTTTTAACATATCTAGGAATGATCGTATAGAATTGGAGTAGAAAGAAGGCAAATATTTTTATATTTTTAAATAGTAAATTGTATTTTTAGAATATTTTAGTGCATATACTTTTAAAGATTTTTAGGTTAGATTTATGAATTTTTCCAACTATGATTTAACTTAATTAACATATTAAATTAATTATGGAATAAGAGATAACTCATGAAATAACATAACATAATACTTAAAATTAAATTATAATAAATTTCATATTATTAAAATACTTCATATATAAAAAATGTATATATGCACAATATATATGGAGCAAGACATAATAATTAAATTGCAATATTGATAAATACACCTATATATATGTATGCACAATATGATATATATGTATATGATCATCCATAATTATATTAAAAACATAAATATTAGACAATAAAATAAGAATTTACAAAAATTATATATTGTAAAGAGAGTTAAAAAAATTATTATAAAGAGTTTCATTTATGTTAACATACATACATAAACATACATTGAGTATTTATTAAAATTAAACATGTAGTTATAAAAATGAATTAGTATAGTTTTTTATATTAATATTAAAATAAATATTGTTAGGACATCAAATATAAAAACACGTTGACATGAAAAAAAATAGATAAAATTAATTTATACATGTCACTACCACATAAAAAGGTACTTAAGTTAGAACTTAAATTTTTTTCTAAGTATTTATCTTGGTTCATAAATATAAAAATTAAAATAATATAAAAATGATATATATATATATATATAAGATAAAACATGTGCATTTTCAAGAAAATAAAGTTTAATTCACAAAAAGATTGATTTTATAAAGGTGGAGAAAAGAAAAAGATAAATATTGTTCTACTTTGAAATAGTAAATTGTATATTCATATTATTTTCATAATATAAACTATTGTTAGGATTTTTAACTTAAGTAAGAAAAGTCTATTAAATTATATTGACAAATGGACTTATGTATATTCCTAGTTATATGTGTTTATCTATAATTATTCAACAAATCCAATTTGAGAACGCAAATGATAAATATTAGAAAAAAACTATTAGACAATATATATAGAAAGGAGTACAAAAGTCAAAAACTGTATATTAAAATTAAATAAGGAGTTACAAAAGTTAATATAAAAATTATACGCATTAATATATATATATATATATTAATATGTATGTATATTGAATATTTATCAAAATTAAATATGAAATTACAAAAGATGAACTAATGTCATTTACATTAATATTAAAATAAATATTGATAGAATATTATGTATATATATGTTGACATAGGTAAAAGAAATAAAATTAATAATATAAGAAGGAGTCACAAAAATTATATATTAATATAGAGAGTTACAAAAATTAATTTAGAAAGTTGCATATATATTATATATGGACATATATTGGCATAAAGAAAAGATAAATATAAAAATATGTTATAAGGAGTTACATATATTATATATGGAATATATTGACATGGCAAATATAAACAAAACTAATTTATCCATATCATTGCCACATAGAAAATATACTTAAAATAGGATTGAACATCATTTTACTTTATATATATTAGATACGTTTTAAAATTTATGAAATATTGAATTTTATTTTAAAATAAATTTTTAAAATAATTACATAAAATGAGATACAAAATCTTATTATAGAATATTGTTTAATTTGTAAGACATCACATTGTATGGTACAATAAGCACTTTATATTGCCATAATAACTAAAAAGGACATATATACCTTAGGCCATGTACTAGCTATTTCTCGACATGTTACCACACACACACACACACACATACACACACACACACACACACACAAAGCTATTTCTCGACATATTGTTATATTTCCAAATCATATATAATTTTTGGAATATTTTTAGAAATATAAATTATAATTAGTTTAGTTCCAAATGAAAGTTTAATTGGATCTCTTTTTTTTTGACAAAAATAAGAATACGGTAGCAAATTTATTGCCTAGATCAAGTCCACAGGGGTGACTCAATCTTTAGCAAAGAAAGGCAATCGCCTTAGGCCTTCAAGTTTTGGAGGCATCATGCAGGGTAAATTGCATTTTTGGTCCCACAACTTAGGCCGTTTTTTATTTTGGTTCCATTCTTTTGCATTTTCTCACATTGCATTCCATAAGTCAATTTTTTTCTCAATTTAAGTCCTGAAAGAGGGTTCCGTCCAATAATTAACGGAGAAGTCACGTGCCACTCACGTGGCCGTTAAAATTGTTGCTTTTTTGGTCCCATAAGTTAGGCTCGTTTGCATTTTTGGTCCCAACGATAGCTCCAATAATTTTTTTTGAAGTTTTAACAACTTTTCTTCATTACATTCAACATCCTACAACCCAAGTATCACTTGTCTTGTTCTTTCACACATTTGAGGGTCTTTCCAAACAAAGAAACCACATCTATTATTCATGGAAGCACAACCATGAAACCTCCTATTTGGATTTTCATTTGTCCATGAGGTTTTTAATGAAGACGGTGTGCCACAAAAATAAATGGCACCTTCACTTGCTGCTATTTTTCTTTCTTCTTCTGCAAAAATTTATTGAAACTATCGTTGGGACCAAAAATGCAAACGGGCCTAACTTATGGGACCAAGAAAGCAACAATTTTAACGGCCACGTGAGTGGCACGTGACTTCTCCGTTAATTATTGGACGGAACCCCCTTTCAGGCCTTAAATTGAGAAAAAAATGGACTTATGGGATGCAATGTGAGAAAGTGCAGAAGAATGGAACCAAAATCGAAAATGGCCTAAGTTGTGGGATCAAGAATGCAATTTACCCGCATCATGCATATATTTTTGCTTTTATATTTTAAACCTCAAAAAGAAAAATATAAGGCCTATTTTATATTTTTTAACATTTTAAACTTTAAAAAATAGAAGCTCCTCAATTTAGTTGCCTGGTACATTTTTTTTATAAATTTTGGGCTTAAAAAAGTATAAGACATCCAATTTAGAGGTTTTATTATTTAAAGTTACAATAACTAATTAATTAATTATAATTAAAAATATAATTAACATTAAATTTTATTATCTCGATAATTCTCTTGAATATCCTCTATCTTTTTAAATTCCTAATGTTTTATTTATCAAAATCTTAACTACTTTTTTCTTTTCAGTACTGATTAATAATCTCTTTTCAATGTTAATCATTGAATAACATTCCAATATTATTTTATTAAATAACATTAACTTCAATTATCTTTCACAATGAAGGTCATTTTTTTTTTTTTAAACAAAAATCTTTTTAAATTGATTCTTTCTTATACATAATAGATAAAACTATTTTTTTCACTTCAAAGTAGATTAAAGCATTTTAAAATGTATAAAGACATTTTTTATTTTCTATTTAGTGGTAAAAAATTGAGATCATTAGAAGATTAAAATTTAAAAAAATATTGTCTTAATATTAATGTTATTTAAGACATAATAGTAATTCTGATATTGATAGGTTAAGTTTTTTTTTTTTTAATAATAAGATTGAAAGGGTTAAGAGAAATTGTACAAGTGAAAGATAATACATCAATTGAGATATTTTATAAAATAAAAAATATTTTTTTTAAATGCATATATCATCTATAGATGCTTTTAACTATTCATCTAACTATTGTTTCTGTTGAAAGAAGTTTTTCAAAATTGAAACCAATAAAAAAATCTTACCTTGGGTCAACAATGTTTCAAAGAAGATTGAATGGATTGGCTATGTTGTCAATTAGGTACAAAATATTAGAAGAAATTGATTATATAAATGCATCTCAAATAGTTAGAAAAAATAAAATTTCAATAGTAATATTTTTATGATTTTTTTTTTTTGGCATACGAAATGCTTAATTAGTGCACTATATGTTTAATTTTTTATAAATTTAAATTTATATTCAATATATTATGGCCTTATTTTCATGTTTTGCCTTAAACCTCAAATTTTTTTGAGACGATCTTACAAGACTGAATCAAAATATTATAATTTACAATGTGCCATATTGGTTGAATATTAATTTTTAGATATATGGTTGGATTTTTTTCGTATTATTCTAATATTAATATTAACTATATGGTCAATAATTTTTCCTACTAGTTGAGTATTGATATAATTAGATATATGATCAATATTTAATTACAATGACTATATATTTTTAGTCATATAAATTAACATTGCCTTTAGGCCGCATTTAATAACATTAACAGGATTTTAATTTTGTTCAAACTATCATAGTTTATCATCAAATTAACTAATTGTTTCCTTTTTTTTCGATGCACATGAAAAAAGGTAAATAGAGCATAATAGTTTTTTTTTTAAAAATAATCATTATTATAATTCCATATTGCATTAGCTACCTCCACTAAATATCAGCACATTCGTGCTATATATGTTATGTACCAATAAATTATCAAGGAAAATTTTCCCAAAAACTATTATGTTATTTAAAATAAACTAAATCCACGTATAATTAAAAGGGGCTATTAAAATTTAAAAGTACTACAAAAATTCTAATTGATCACATGTATGAGCTATAAATGAATTTACTGAACAAATTATGTTTACATAAAGAATGATAATTATAATTTTCTTCATATTTCTAACTCAACATAAATTTTTAAAATGATATCTTATATTTTTAATTCCTCCTATTAAAAATCCATACATATTGTATTTATGAGTATCTGAAATCAATTTATAAGTAATACTTTTTTCCCTTTTCGAACCAAAAAATTGAGATTCGTCTAAAAATAACTTCTCCAAATATCATATTATATAGTGACAAGTCTTTCATCCCAAATAAATGTAAAACCAATGTTGAAACTACAATTGTGCAAAAATATTTTCATGAGTAGCATAACTTTCACATCCGATTCAATGTATGGTATTACCTAATCTTGTGACAGTTGAATATTCGCATGTATGCTATCAATTGCTTCAATATAATCTTGTGGTAGTTGTATGGTATTACCTAATCTTGTGATAGTTGAATATTCGCATGTATGCTATCAACTGCTTCAATATAATCTTATAATCATATACAAAAAATAAAATAAAATAATACACGCATGCCTATATACGTAAGTGTGCATGTATTTTTATTATCTAATTAAAAAAATTACTTGTATTAAAGAATGGATTATACCAATGATGTTGAGGCCTATGGTATCCTTTCTTCTTGTTATGTTAGAATTTGATAAGCTCTTTTTAAAAAAGTAAAACAAAAATAATTTATTTCAAAATTTTAATTTTTTTTTTTTAATGTATTCATTACAAAATTATCACTATTAGCATGTTATAAGTTGGGTTCCATGTTTTATTTCATCAAAATTGTGCTTGTGAGATGTAGAAAACATATAAAATCTTTTAAATGCATTGAATCAAACAGCCTCCAAGTAGCATCATATTTTTAGTTGATTGGCTTTAGTCCAGTAGTATAAATCTCACACATAAAGCGTGAGGCTAGAAATTCAAGCCTAATGAATCATAATGTGCATTTACATAAATAAAGAAAAAATAGCATCACTTTTTGAGCTTCTTAAAAATAGACAAAAATGCATATTCATTTTATTCACCAACTGAACAGATAATTTAAATACAAAAATGATAATTCCTTCTGTTTCCATCATATTTTCTATTGTTTCTAAACATAATCCATCAAAGCCCAGTGGCTTGTAGTTCAAGTGGCATTCGTCTCCCCTATTAAGTGGGAGGTTTTGTGTTAGACCCGTAATTGACACGTTGTGTACTTTATATGTGTGTATAGTTTATATTTTAATTTATTTGATTTGAAACTAGGTATTTCTTTAATTCGAGTATAGAAAAATATTGTTTTGTTAAAAAGATAACATTTGTCATTTGTAATGCTCTCTCTCTCTAAAAAAAAAAAAAAAAAAAAAAAATAATAATAATAATAATAATAATAATAATAATCCATCAAATTAATTAGTACTTAATCAAATCAAACTCACTAATTACGTACAAAAGCTCATATTAATTAAACTGTAGATTCAAAGTGATCGCATACAATAGGATTAGCCACATAAAGTCTGATATTTCTTCTTTGGAAAATCACGCAAGTGGAAGTCACAAATCACAATCAATGGATTAATGATGGGACAATAAGGAAAATTGGCAAAATTAAGAACGGCAACGTTGACCTTTTGTTAACTAATTAATAATTCTGATAGACTCCCGTGGAAAAAATTGAAATCCCATCAATTTGATGCCATTTTTTTCCATTTGTTAGGTACCGTTTGACCAATTAATTTTATGAAATTTTCAGTCTTACCTTAGCTGTATGTATATATATATATATATATCAGTTGATAGCAACGCTATAGGCCTAATTACATAGGCCAAAAGTTACCAGTACAAGATTCCAATATCAAATATAGAAATAAGTATATGGTGTTATTCTTACTACAACAAAAAAGAATTTAATTATAAAATAATAAGTAGCAAAATGAAATTATCACTAATTACATATATTAAGTTATAAAAGATTTTTTGTCGCCATCATAATGATTTTTACAAATTTATAGTGACAACAATAGAATTCAACTATCATAATTGACAATTAGTCACTTACGCATATATAGTGACAACTTAGTAACAATTAAAATTTTGTCACAAATTATAGAGACAATGAATGTCACTAGGTTGTCCATATAAGTGTGCCACTATTGTTATAAAAAATATTATTAGTGACAAAATAAAAACTCGTATCATTTAATATATGTTATTAATAACATTTTTTATATTATTACTTATTTTTGTTATTAACACTATATATTTTTTAATGACTCTGAGTAGTCTCATTTTTTTAGCCTTAGCACTAGATGAACTTTGGGTGGGATTGGGGGGGCGTGGACAAGAAGAAGAAAATATGCTGAAAGACGAGGGGCTTGTTTGTTTATGAATTAGAGCAATTTGTTAAAATATTTTAACAAATAAATTGAAAGAAAATTGTTTGTTTATTTGTATTTTGGGAGGGGACAAAATGTCACATCAATAACTTTTTTGTTAAATTGGTAGAATGAAATTGATATTTTAAATTATTTGTGTATGTGTGTATGTAGATTGGATAGGGGGCCAAAAAATGAGATGATTAGATATTGGAAATTGGTAGAAAATCAATTGAGATGGTATTTTGGGCCTTTTGAGTGTATTTTGGATAGTAGGATTAAAAAATGTGATGGGTTGTTTGTTTGTGATTTGAGAATTGAAAAATATTTTGACAATTTACTGACGAACAAGCCCAAGATTGTTCCCACCAAAGTATGTCTATTGGGAACCAAAGTATGTCTATTGGACCGTCCATATTGCTTATTGGACTCGTAAGCCGTAATCACAAGCCATAATTCATGAATATCCTTAATTACTATTTTTGGATAAAGATATACATTCTAGTGTTCCGAGCATTTATCAAGAACAATAAAGAATTTTATTCTGTTTTATCTGTATTAATTTAAATATAAGAGAATTTTATTGAAACTACAGTTGTAAGATGAGTCGATTCGGATTGTGACTCTACTAAATTAATTTGATTAAAACTTGCTTTGGGCTCAGACTTAAATATAGATGGCAAAAGTCTGCAAATTGGCTTAGGAGTTTTTATTTTATATTTTTTATATTTAATTTAGTAATAATGACAAAATAATGCTATTATATTTATCATTAACAATAAGTTTAGGCATATTGATAATATTATATATATATATATATATATTAAATAAGAGATGTTTGTTCAATAAATTCATAAAAAAAATTATTTTAGTACTAATAGTAATTATGTAAAATAACAAAATAAATATTCTAAAATTATATATTAATTTAATTGATAATATATAAAATTAATGATGATAAGGATAACGAAAGAATTAAAGAATAATATTATTATTTAAAATAATTGAAAATAATTAAATCTATTTATATTTTGTTAGTGAGTCAAGTTTGAGTTTAATTTTGCAAATTTGCTGAGCTTGAGATATTTAAAAAAAAAAAAAAAAATTGGCTCTGTTACTCAGACTCAATTACTATCAGTATT
Source organism: Jacaranda mimosifolia (assembly GCA_018894105.1). NCBI lineage: Eukaryota > Viridiplantae > Streptophyta > Magnoliopsida > Lamiales > Bignoniaceae > Jacaranda > Jacaranda mimosifolia. The sequence continues at coordinate 7,915,641 of CM032121.1, read as the reverse complement.
GCATTATTTTAGCAATTGGAACCCCGAAAAAATAAAGTGAATATAACTATGATAAATATAAAAAATGTATTAAATACTAAATGTTAGTTGTCTTTTTTAACAAAATTAAGTTATCAATTAATTTATTTTGATAAATTTTGGACTTTCTTCAATAACTTTACGTAATTAAGTTGAACAAAATTAATTAAAATAACATCTTAACTTTTTTATGGAAAAATTAAGCTTAACATTTTGATGTTAATTACATTATCAACTCACGCACATCATGATTATTGGACAATACACTCAGCAAGTTATAAAATTAAACACGGAATATATATATTACCTTTATTTATTTATTTTCGTAAACTTAAATTCCTAAGTGCTTTGGAAATTATTTGTTCACATGAGAACCAAAAAATGAAATAACAATGTACCTAAATATTTAGCTAATTGAAGCGAAAGTTCCTATCTAGGCAAAGGGTGTTAGCTTTTCATATAATTAATAAACTAAAAATGGAAAAGAGGACTAATTATATAATGAACTACGTACTTATAAAAAAGAGTACATTGTATTAACTCCTTCAATTTCTACAAGAATTGAATTAGTTAGTTCAATTGCTTTGCGAAATGTTTCAATGTCTTGATCAATATTTTGAAAACTCATATAATTTTACATGATCTTCAACTATATATGATTAATGCATAAAATCTTTATTTCTATTTGATGAAAGCAACTAATTAAGTTTAGTCAAATAATAATAAAACCAAAGCTCAACAATGAAACACTCCAAAATATTAAAAATAAAAATTGAAAAAGAATATTTAAAACATAATTGAGAGAAAGAATAAAAAAATACCTTAGAATAATATTTTGCTATCTCCTTTTTTTAAGCAACATGTATTATAGTCTTAAGTTGAGCATCAACAAAATCGAAATCTAAACAAAAAGTAAATAACAATTCAAAAAAATACTAAATAGACTTCTAATATAAAAGACAAAAGAACGAAAAAGAATATAACTATGTGCCTAAAAATATATCCAAAAATAATATAAAAAAATTTATTTAATGGAATTATTATGAGAACCCTACTGAGCTTTAACTAAATTGCGGGAGGGGGGGGGGGGGGGGTGGGTGGACATCATTGTAGTATTAATAATATTGATGTCAGAAATTTTACAAATAAATAATGATAATAGCAAAGCACGAATAAAATAGGAGCAAAAGGAGAAAAAAGAATTATTATAGGTAGTTAAGATTTGCATGTGAAATAGATAGATCGCCTACCCTATTAATTTTGAAATAGATGAAAATTGTAAGATGAAATATTGGGTAAGAGTGACTAATAGTATTAGGTTTCGTTTGCTTGTCATGACAGGATTGTATCAATACTTTGTTTACTTACTTGAATTACTAATTTGGATATTTTAATTTTCATACAATCAGTTGTTTGGATGCTTAGAATTGTAAGTTATGATAAATATGAAATATCAATTTTATCACCAATCTTGTTTTAATAATTGAATCATCTTCATTAAAAATATTTAAATGTGAGTAAGTCTTTATTTTTAAATCTTTTTCTCAATTAATTTATAATTTATTATTATCTAAAAGGAGTTGATTTTTATTTTGAAAAAATAATTTACTTTCAAATTTTATAAAACCATTGACTTATTTTGTAAATTAAACTATTTTATATTTAATATGTTCATGATATTAGTTTGTAATTTTACAAAATAAATTCCTATTAAGCGTAAATTTATATTTAAAAATATTGTTTATTTTCAATTTACATAAGAAAAAAAAAGTTTAGCTATGAAATTTTATTATCATGGAAGAAATAATTTTCATATAAAAAATTGGGTAAATAGCAAACAACCCCCTAACGCAAAGGGTCATTTGCACTTTGCCCCCCCAACTGTTGCAAGTATACGAAACAATTACCCAACATTTGCTAAATGTGCTTGAATACCTCCTTGTTCTATTTTTCGGCAACATATTTTAAAGTTGTTGCACTTCGCCCCCTAACATTTTAAAAAAAATTATATTTAGCTACCTAAAGTACTTTAAAATGTTATCCTTAGCATTAAATTCTTATTTTTGTGGAATAAAATAAAATATTTTGCCAAAAATTGTTACCATATCTTACTTAATTATCAATATATCACCAGTTCAGTTAAGTTGAATTATTTGAAATGTGTAAAGTAATTTAATGGTTAAAATTTTTCTAAATTGATCCGTGTAAGATAATTAAAAATTAATTTTAGGATTCTATTACCAAATGATCATTATGGCGTACTTATAGATTTGTGCTTATATGTTTAATTAAGAGTGTAAGATGTTTAGGGTTTTAATTTGAACAAGAATAAGATAGGTGACACTAGTCGGACGAATATTGATAGCAAATAATATATATCTTAATATCAACATTATCTCTCTTGTTTATTACTCTATTTAAATTAAAAATATTCAAATATCATTTGCTAACAAATATACATAATTTATATTGATATAAAAATCAACTAGGATATAATTTTGAAATTATTTTTTATCATCTTATGTATACAAATCAAGTAAAATATAATATAAAATTAATTTAAAATTATATGATAGCTCAAAATGATTTAACTTTCCATATATTGAAACGTGATTAGTGTGTAATAATATTTTTTAAAAAATATTTCACTTTATTCTATACAAATAAAAATTTAATAGTAAAAGTGTTTTGAATGATTAGGTTGTTAAATGCACATTTTCTTAAAGTTGAGGAGGTAAAGTGCAACATACTCAAAGTATTTCAGCATTTCTGGTGGAATATTCTGCCAAAAAACGGAACAAGCGGGTATTCAAGCATATTTACCAAAGGTTGAGTAATCGTTTCGCACATTTGCAACGGTTGAGGGACAAAGTGCACATGACCCTATACGTTCAGGAGGTTTCTGCTATTTACCCTAAAAAAATTATATTTTTTAGATAAATATTGTATAAAAAAATCTTATAAAAATAAATTTAATTGTGCAAATAATTTAGTATTTTCTTAAAAACTTAGTTCTATAAACTAAATCTTATTGATATATAAGTATTTGTTAATTAAGTTTATATTTAATTCATACACAAGGATAATTTCGTCATTTGATACATTAATCTCAATATTTATAATGTTGGGATTATTAATCACACCAAAAAGATGGGATACATAATCCCAACACTTTAGGGTAAAAAATACTGTGCTTTTTATTAATAATGGATAATAAATTTTAATTGTGACAACTAAATAATTAATTACAATGAATTATACATCTATCCTACACAATTCTACCAAGCAAATGAGCCCTTAGGTGTTTATCAGACACTTAGTTGAATCTTCAACTTATTGATGATGTGAAAGTCTATATCTAGATTTTGGAAAAGTTATTGATAAGATATTCATTGTAATAGATAGATTGGTACACATAAAAGTATAATAAGTAACAAACATAATTTTATTATAAGCTAATTGAAATTCGGGATATTCAAGTGGCGGACAATGGCATTTATTTGAATAAAGTGTTTTAGTATATATCAATTATGTCACAATATAATTGATCGGAATACAAATTATGATGATTGTAAGAATCTTTTTACCTTTTAAAATTTTAGAAGTACATATTTATAAAATCTTAAAAGATAAAGGCAAGTTGGGCTTACTTCTTCTTATGGAATTTATTTGAATAAAGTGTTTTAGTATATATCAATTATGTCACAATATAATTGATCGGAATACAAATTATGATAATAGTAAGAGTCTTTTTACCTTTTAAAATTTTAGAAGTATGGATTTATAAAATCTTAAAAGATAAAGGCAAGTTGGGCTTACTTATTCTTTTCTTTTCTTTAAAAAAATTATAAAATGCAAACATTTAATTTTAGAATTGGATAAATAATAATAATAATAATAATGATGATGATGATGATGATGATGATGATGAAGAAGAAGAAGAAGAAGAAGAAGAAGAAGAAGAAGAAGAAGAAGAAGAAGAAGAACTTAAGCTAGCCAGGATTGAAAGATAAACTCATTGTTTCATATTCAATAAGAAGAAGAAGAAGAACAACAACAACAAGAAGAAGGAAGAAGAAGAAGAAGAAGGAGAACAACAACAACAACAACAACAACAACAACAACAACAACAACCAAAGAAGAAGAAGAACAACTTAAGCTAGCTAGGGTTGAAAGATAAACTCATTGTTTCATATTCAATTTGAGACTATAATTAAAAACTTATTTGAACTCAATTTGTTAAGTACACACAAAGATTTTTCAATCTTTTTTGAGCTTGATTAATTAAAAAAATGATAAAATTTGCGCAAAAATATCAAATTCTGCCACTTCCCTCTCTCGTCCAAGAAAGATCGCCCGATCTCTACTCGTATATTCAACTCTATTACAAGTAATTCAAAATCAACTTGTTTACTAATCAAATCAAACTCAAAACATTTCCATAAAAAAAATTCAAGCTTGGGCCATTTTTTGGCGCAAATCAGTCCAACTACTATTCTTAATTATCACAATCCATGTGACACTCCGAGCCTTGTTTGAAATGATTCAGTCCATATGTGTAAGATCAAATCATCAAAACGGACTTTGTTGCACAAAATTTCCATTTTTCCGTTAGCCCAAAAGTGAGTTGACTTGATCCAACTATGGCGGTGAAGAATAATCCGACCCTTTTTTTCAATTATTTTTTCAAATATTTCCTTTGATAAATGATGGAAATAATAAAAAGCAGTAAAATACTATATATGAAACCATGATTAAGGAATTGCAGTGCTATACCAATAATACATCTAAGCTTTCAACTATTTATTTCACACGCATATCAAGAGTTCGTTAGGTTCGAATTACTAACATCACATTTTATGTGTGAAACTAATGTTAATGGATCAAAGAAATGAAATTAAATAAATAAAAAGAGATGGGTCAACTATTCTAATGCAAATTTCATCTCTATCGAATTTTAATATCAAAATAGTGGATATAGTCATAATTAAATGGGTCAGGTCCACTTACTTTTACTTTTGTTGATTTCAAATCTATTTGATAAATTTGATTGGTATAATGGAAAATAGAGATATTTGGTGATTCAAAAGATAGCTTATGATTAAGGGTGTCAAAATCAAACACAACCGGATGATCTGACAATGACTTTCCTTAAAAAAATTAGGTCTAGGTTTGGTGTTTTTAGGTATGGGTCAAATCGGGTTGAACCCGAAAATGACATGAGAAAAAAATAATAATAATAAGGTTGGGTTGATATCAGCTTAACCCGCCTAACCTAAAAAAAAATAAACAAGTGACCAAATAAACCTGACTCAACCCAACCCAATCTGACCCATTTGAAAAAAAATTGACTAATTAAAATAAAATCTAAATAACATATATCCAAAAATCAAAATTTTAATAATTCAATTATTGAACAACGGTTTGTTATTTTTTTGTATTCAAAGTACTCATGGACATGACAAGTTTTAAAGTTATTATGTTTCTTCGACTTTAACGATTATGCCAAATTTTAGATTTTATTGTAGATCAAACTTCTATTGGATTATAATGTTGGAATTTATAAATATGAAAAATAAAATAAATAGTTCAGGTTGGGTCAATTTTATCAGGTTGGGTTGAGTTGGGTCAAGTTAATCAGGTTGTTGGGTAACCTGACTAAAAATTAGGTCAATTCAAACCTGACACGATCTTTTGTGGGTCAGGTTAGGGTTAAGCCTTTTGGGTTTAATATCGGGTCAGGTTGAATTTGGATTTGGTATTTTTTTTGTTATAATCCTACTTCAACCCAACCCAAACTCACCCAACCCACCCAAATTGGCACCTCTACTTATGATTACTAGTTCTTACATAAGCAATTTGCGGGAAGTTAACGAATGCTTCCGAACAACTATAAATAACTTTTTTTTTTGAATTGAAAAGGTCTAAATAACTTACTTTTTTTTTTTTTTGTTAATTGAAAAGGTCTTTATACAGTTAAGGAGAAGTATTGAAACCCTAGTAGTAGAATGGAAGAAGTTTACCGGATTGACCAAGATAACTACTCAATATTTAACTATTAAAAGTTAAAGAAAAAGATAATTATGACTGTAGATACTTGTTTCAAAAGAAATTTGGGGCAACGATGTTATATAGAGTAGAAATTATTTGAATTATTTCCCTAACTTAGTATTTGTTAATCCAATTCATTAATTGAAAATCTTACAAAATGTATATTGTTTCACATATATAAGTTACCCTTATTTGTATCTCTACATAAGTTAAATTTTAAATAATTGTCTTTGCCAAATATATTTTTCAACTTAATAAAACGGGTCATAGGTTAAAATAGCTGATAAATTATATAAAATTAATGTTAAATCAAATTATAAGTCATGAAGGTATTAGTTTACCATGTGCGTAAGCCCAAAACTGCAAGTTCACTTCTACTACTTTTGTTGTCTTATCATTTCAATTTATTATATTTATTTCTTTCCTAATATTAAATTAATATTATCGCAATAAAGCAATCCGACACAAATAAAGACAAAAAATTCGATTTAACATGAAAAAAGCTACTATACCTCCAAAATTGAAAAATATATCCAATAGTTCAATATCCATTGATCTACACATAGAGATATCAATCTTATTCCAACAAATTATGAGAGACAGAAAGCACATAAAGTGATATTATAAAGAATAAATAAAACACTAAAATTAATGTTTACCCATTAAAGGGGATAATGATAAAATAATGGAAATATATAATAAAATTATGATCCATCATAATAATTGCAAACTTGAAGTCTAAATGCATATGCCTCAACATGCAATGCATATGCTACTTGACTAAAATAAATTATAAAGTTTATTAAAAAAATTTGTACCTAAGTGTGTAATCTTAATGAAGTTATTTGTATACTTGAATTAATAGAAACTCGAAACGCCTTGTTAGGGATTTGGTGTAAGAAAAATAGGAAGAACTATCTTTTACCAAGTCCTTCAAAGCGTAAACTATATATTTTAATTTTACCAAGTCAAAAAATGAAAAAGATGAGCTATATAATAAGTATTTGTTTTTTAGTTTCCACATATTTGACTTAGAGGACTAATTATCAAGTTATGTGTAGGTAAGCACATTAAATATCAAAATATGTATTTTGTGCCTAACTCACTCTAAAAGTGAGAACTGTCTAATATCATATTCATTTACTTAACCAATATGAGCATTTAATACACCCCATGCACATCTAAGAAGGAATATTTGGAGCGTGAAATATCATGAAATGGATGGCTCAACACCAGAAATGAATAGTTTCAATACCATATCAAATAATAGACTTTGTGCCTAACTCACCTTAAAAACTAATCTTAAAGTGATAATTGTTCAATATCATATATAAAAAATTTAGAAATCACTACTCATTTATTTGATCGATTTGGAAATCTAACATTATGCCAACCAACTAGACAATTAATTCACACAAACACAAGAAAAAAGAAAAAGAAAGGAAACATCTGAAGACTCGAAAGAAAACACGTCTGAAGAAATAGTCAAAGTATAAAGAGACTGCGGTTGAGCCCATGCACCAAGGCCCCAACTAGTCAGATAAAAGAAAATGAGCAAATAGCTTCACGTGGTAAAAGAAAGAATCAACCCATGGTGACTTCTAAAATTGAGATAGTTGATTTCAAGTTTTAGCTCTATCTAATTTTAGAAAAACAATAGTCCCAGGGTGTGTAAATGAGTCGAGCTCGAACTCAAGCTCAAGTTAAAAAGAAAGAGTTTGAGCTCAAGATCACAAGCTTGATACCAGTCGAGCTCAAGCTCAATTAACTAAAAAAATTCTAAATCAAATTAAATATTAAATTATTAATATATATATAATTATTTAATAATGATTAATAAAATAATTTAAATTATAATTATTAATATAATATAAAATTGCTAATATATTATAATTATTTAATAGTATATAATAAATATTTAAAATTAAACAAAGTAAATTATTAATATATATATATATATATATATAAAAGAAAAAGCTCATGAATTGGCTCATGAGCTTTTGAACAATTAAAGTAGAGCTCAAGTCGAACTATAATCGAGTCGGTTCGACTCATCTTACACCTCTAGTTAGGCCCGATTTAAGTTAGAAATAGTCGAATAGTCAATTGACCTAATAATATTCTTGATATGCTTGTTCACATATAAATTTAAAAAAGAAAAAACTCAAATTGAAAATAAAAATTTTGCTTTGAATTAAATCATAATAGAAAATCCATATATTAATTTATGGATTCATTGATTTTATTTTTATTTTTGTTAATACTCAACTACATTCAAATAATTAATTCTTTATATTGGTATTCATGTTATCCCATTCTAAAGGAAAATTTACATGAAAATTCCAGTTTCCGATTAATTGACCTTTTCTTTGAATTTTTCCTCAATAATCTCCATATGTTTTTAAAATGTGAAAAACATTGCAACATTCAAACTATTATTAAAACTCAAACCCATGCTATCCAATTCTTGAAGAAAATATGAAAAGGTCAAATTTTCAATGATTTTTATTTTTTTCTTCACATTTTCCAAGGATAATTCCAATCCATACCTTGGTTCCAAAACCTGCCATACATCCCTCTACAAAGAGAAAAAGAAAGAAGAGATTCAACTCAAACATAATTTCAAATTGCTTGTCCGGTCTCAACAAATCAAAACATACCAAGATGAGTAATTGAAGTAAATTACTCCTTTAATTCCAAATTTATTATTTCTGTTTTCTAATATTTTTCGTCTTTTTCATAAAAAGGTTCATTATCTTAATACGAAATATTCTTTCAATAAAATATATAGTAATACAATTATATATTAATCTCATTAGTTCTCAATCACTATTTAAAAATACACAAATGGCTCTTATTTAATATTTTCTATCTGCAGGCCAAATAATACCTAGCAAGACAAATGGAGTGATCCATTAATTGAACATGTATCATGAATTAATACATTGATAAAAACTTAGTACACTAAATATCTATATTGACGTATAGAATAATATAATAGTATAATACAAACACATATGTATATGTGTGTGTGTGTGTTCCTCCCGGCGGCTTTAAAGAGTCAATGGTGACACTTTTCCTGGGACAGGCACACAGTTATGTTACTAATAATTTTAAATTAAAATTGTCTGGCATAAATGAAACACAAACAGATAAATAAATGCATGTATTAATAGCCATTATGTGATCTACCTAATCTATTTTTTCAGAGAAAAAAAAAAGAAGAAGAAGAAGAAGAAGAAGCAAGTAATATTAAGAGCCATTGACCAAAATCCACTGTTTTTCTTTTCTTCTACCGTCAGAGTATTGAGAAGTCTCACATATATAAAGGGCTCAATTTAAGTTTATCACAAATTATTTTCTCAATAAGAAGTTTAATTATCACATATATGTGTAGTGGAGACTCCTATAGAAATGACTGCTCTTATGTATTTGGGTCAAGAGGTTGAGTGATTTTTAATCCAATGATATAAGTTTCATATATAAAATATGATGTTAGTTAGGGATTTGAATTCTATCGAACTCCTAGCTTACATGTGTAATTGTGTATGAATAAAAAAACAATTTAAATTTTAAAATTGTACTGTGTAAAAGTATAGAATATGGAGCTTGATTTGATGGTTTGGCAACTCGGATACCATATAATCGTCCACATACATACAAGGAACAAGAATTTGATGATAGGGAGCCACGTGGTACCAATCCAAATGCCAGCAAGTTCTGACCGTTGAAAATTGTAATTTCGATTTAATTTATGCTTAAATTGCGAAATTTCAAAAATTGATGTGCCTATATAAAATTTGAAGAATTGAGGTCTTAACTCGTCAATAAAATACATTTGAAAGATCAATTTTACATTTTTTCCTTACCAATTAATTTTTCTCTCGGGAAGAAGTTTAATTATTACAATTGTGTATAGTGCAGACTCCTATAGAAATGACTGCTATTTATGAAACTTTGTAGAAGCATGGAGCGTGTGGAACTTGACTTACTTTCCTCTCACAATCTTGCAGTTGAAACAGAAAACAAAAGAAATAAATGCTGTCATTTTCAAAAGCAGCACACATGATTTATTTTTATATTTTTTGCCTCGAATATGGTGATTTTTTAAACATTCTGAAACAAGATTTTGTTTTTCAAACAAAACACCCTATTTCTTTAAAAGAAATATCTTTTGTTTCCGTTGCAATTATAAATATATCCCTTAGGCCATGTTTGGTTGGTAGGATTAGGTAGGATTAGGAAAAATTATCACATTCAATTAAATATTTGGTTCGTATGATTGTATATACACGAGCCTGTGATTTATCATCAAGCCCGTATATATAAACTCAATTCTTGATATTAATAAACTCGCCCCACCCTCTTGATTTATTTATCCCATCTAATCCATTTCAGCAAAAAGTCCAATTGGCTCTTAAATTTTTTGTTTAATTCCTTGATCACTTTTTCACTTTGACTACTTTTTTTGTTTTGTTTTGCTTTGCTTTTTTTTTTTTTTTCCTGCAATTGTAATCATGGTTATTCATTCTTTCTTTTTTTTCCCCAATTTGTAAAAAATGATTAAATCAATAAAAAATTATTTTTAGATTATATAATGCATTTGGACATTGGGGAACTACATTCTCTGTCTCTAGCTTTTTTGAGAAATTAAATTATTATAAATAATTTCATATTTTTCTATAATTATAAAATTATGAAATTATTTTTGAATAGTTATGTGAAGAAAAATTATTATAAAATTAATAATTTTTTATTACTATCTTGGATAATTATAATTTTATTTGAAAATTATAAAAAATAATTATGGATTGTGAGAGTAAATTATAGATTAATAATCAATAAGGCCTTTCAATTTATAAAAATAAATTAATAATTAATAATTTTGGAAATTATAGGTAATAACTTGTTTATTTAAATTAGTAATTTAAGAAAATTAACAAAATGAATTATATATTATAATTTTATGAAATGAAATTAATGATTCTGAACTTACATTATAAATTAAAATTTAATAATTTTGAATAATATTAAAATAATTTAATTTATTCTAAATTAGTAATTTCGAAAAATTGGAAAAAAAATAAGCCAAGCTATTAATATTGAAAAATTATTAAACTGATCCAAATGTTATATTTACACATATCATAACTATGCAAAAGTTAATTTATTTTTATTCTAATTTATTAATTTTATAAATTAATGTTTTTAAAAAATTATAAAAATAAATTAAAAATTATGGGTTAGATTCCTTCTGTTGAAACTTTGGGAAGTGATTAAATCAATAAAAATAGGGAAGGAAAATAATTTGAAAAAAGTGAACGTGTCTCCGCAACTATTCGTTGCAAAAATAATTTGTGAAAAAAAAGAAAAGAGAAAGAATTGCTTGTCTTTTCTAAGCTAAAGGATAGCATGGTCATTTCATAAAACAATCAAATGACAAAGATTATTATACCTCAAATCAAACAACAATCACGTTGGTATATTTACAAACAATCATTCAAACCAAACAACACTACAATAATTAATAATCACGCAACTTATTATGAGATAAATTATCAAGGGATAAAATTAAAATCCAACCAAACTTTGCCTTAGTTTTTCCTTCATTACCATACATATATATATATATATTGAGTTACAATTATAAATAATTATTTATATAAACATACAATTTAAAATTAATAACCACAAATCCAATTGGTGGATAAAACGAATATATATAACTAATAAATCCAAAACATTTTATTTATAAATAATATAACCATACAGTTATTTCTTAATTTTTGGCCAACCTATATATGTTGGATTAAATTGAAATAATTTTGCCAAGTTGACCCTTGGAAGTGGAAGTTCCAATATTTCACATCACAGTATTGTCACCAAATGGGCTTATGGTCCACTGCAAATAATGTAAGTTGTAGACTTAAATTTGGGCAAACTTCTGTCTTAAAGTTTCTTTTTTCTTGTGGATGCATGTTTCTTCTACTACAAGGATGGATGTGACTTCTCCTGGAAAGATTTTGGCTCCATACAAAGTATCTATATCAAGATTGGCCCAGTCATTTTCAAGGATGTCATATATAGGACTTCTTTCAAATTCTTGTAGATTTGAAATCGGAGAAGCATCCTAATTAATTAGGATTTGAACTTATTAATGTAAATTGGTGCTCATTAATTCTTAATCTTAATCTTATATCGAACTCTCTCTGAAGTAAATATTGTGTAAATTTACATTTAACATCTTAATTGTCACGGATTTATAACTTTTGGTGTTTTTTTATTAACCAGGATCCTCATGTAATGATTAGCATAATAATTTATTTTATGATATTAATTATTTATTTATTTAAAATTTTCAGGAGTTAGGTTGTTGGTTGAGTGGTTTTATACCTACCAATTCTTTCCATAGCCTCCAGGTTGAGGATTGCCAGGAAACAGAAGTTTCCCCTTTCCACAAGCCACTTTGCAAAAGGTATATATGGAACATTCTTTTTTTCTTGAAAATGGATATATTGAACATTTTTCAACCCAAAAAATATCATTTTTACCATGTTGCTTTCACCCTCCCTCTCTTTTTCCCTTTTTTTTTTTTTCCTTTTTATCTCCTTGAACATTTCAAAAAATAATTACTCACCTCAAATAGGTAAATTCTTGTTTAATTAATGTATATAAGTCTTAAAAAAAATTCACAAGAAAAAAGTAAAATATTTTTACTAAAAGAAATCTTATATATACGTCGTTTAACACTAAATAATCACAATTGTTCTATGCAAAATCATCAGTTGCCCAGTCACATAATGTGAGTGGTCAAGAATTCAAATTTTAATAAAATCTTAATGTTTATGCATATTGATTTAAAAAAAAAAAGAACATGCCATATTACTGCAATAAATAAAGAGAAATTATTGTTTCGAAGTTCAAATATGATGCAATTGTATGGCTCATTAAATGCTATCTATTTAAGCATTACTCATTATTAAAGTGTGATTATAAGTTGCTTAATTATGTAATAAGATGATGACAATAGCATAATATTACATTAAAAAACCCACTTAAACAGAAATTCAGTAAAATTTCCTATCCATAAACCATAATGGTGGAGGGCCATAAGTGGAATTTAATATGGCCAAATTGCATTTAAGAATATTAGAAAACGTCCATTACATAGGACAAGATAGGGAACTAAAGACCTCCACATTCAATGTAAATTAGGTGAAACGATAAATCCGAATCTCGCTGCCTTTTATATTTTTGTATTTTTTTATTTCAACTTACGAAGAAACAGACAAACAGTCTTGACGTAAGAATATAAATAAATAATAAGATAAATAAATAAAGGATATGGGAAAAGGAAAATAAACCTAAAACGGATAGGATTATCTGCGGCCCGCAACCCCATGGTCCCAACTAATATTATCACACGTTTTTCACTACTTCAATGAATCTCTCTCCTCTTTCTCTCTCTACGTACACAGATGCACGCACATATTTTCATGTTGTTTGGTATGTCCACGTTCTTCATTCAAATCCCATTTATGTATTTGTCATAAATATTTGGTAGTTGTTTGTTCTTCAATATGAGTGTGGATCAATGTCGATTTTTGTAAACTTTACTCAGCTCCGGGTGGTGCTACGCTGACGGAACTCGTGCCTGTGCGAATTGTTCAAGTGTCAAATATATTCGTGGCTGAATATGAAAGTTTGAACATGGCTTAACTAGGGGTGTAAACGGATATTAAACGGATCGAATACACTATTTTCATATTCTTATCATTTTAACTTTTTGAGTATTCAGATACGGATATGGATTTAACGGATATTTAAAAATGATATTCAAATTCGTATTCGTTGGATATCGGTTGGGTTCAGATATATCCGTATTTGATTATAATTATTCAAATGCATTTATATTTTATTAAACTTATCTGTATTCAAATTATTGTTTTATATTCATATTCGATGATAATTATTTGGATATTCATTTACTAATATCCAAATACGTGAATTTATGAACCTATAATAAATACATATTTTAATTAATAGAAGGAATCATATAATTTCATTAAAACGAAAGCAATCAAACAAATAGTATAATTTTTAATTAATATTTGACTTTATAAATGATTAATAGTACTTAATAATAATAATGCCATTTAAGTATAGTAATTGTAGACAACCAACAATAATTATGTTGATTAACTTTATTCTTCAATTTTCTCTATATGACAATAATTTTTTAAATTTATTCTTTTTTCTTCCTAATTTTTCAATTATAGTATGCATATATACACACATACATGGCTTATGAGATTTCTATTGAAAAATATAAATAATATATTATTTAATAAATATATATTCATATCGAATATTAAATAGATTGGATATGTATTTACCATATTTTCGTATCTATTTATAATCGGATATCTACTAGTTGAATACGAATAATATCCGTTTTAAACGAATGCGGATAAAATTTATATAAACAGATACGATTACGAACGGTAAATGAATTTTTGAATATTCAGTTCAGCCCTCAGCGTAACAGAAGGAAGCAAAGTCACCATTACTACTTCATTCCTTTTCTCTTATAAAAAATAATTTGTTTTAGTTGTGATAATCGAATTCAGGTAGGAAGATTTTCTAATATTTTATATTTTTATTTTGTGTTATTGATGAGTAGTTTTGACCTATTTATTTCAAAATACATAGTAAGAAAACGAAATATATTGAGAGATTTTATATTATCCAAATGAAAGGTGATATTTCTTTACGTGGTTGTAATATGTTATATTATACGAGAAAATTTTCATATTACTCAAATAAAAAATAATATTGTTTTATGTAATTATAATATGTTACTGAATATTTCAACTATTGAACATAGCTAATATTTGACCCCACTAATTTTCAAGATTGAACCATAAACTTAATTTATTTTTATCTTTTAAGGTAGTGTTATTGAGAGGGAAGATTCGAAAGAAGCTTATTTAAAAATAAAGTAATAATTAGAAAACACTTACACTAATTTTTTTTAATTATGACTGATATATTAAATAATATGTATTTTTTAATATAAAACATGAAATAAAATATAAACTAAAATGAAAAAAATTAAAATAGAAAAAACACGTTGTCTAGTTGTTTTTTATTTTGTTATAATTTTTTTGACAGGGAACCAAGTATTGAAATAGATTCTTTTTATCCTGTGCTTTTTAGCATATTACAACCGTGTAATTCAGACAGTAATAATCCAATTAAATTCCCTAGTTGCCAGCACAAAATGCCGTACTCTGACGCGGACCAGAATAAGAATGAAAATGGCTGGTGGGGCTACACAAGGGAGACGAGGTCTTCTTGGTCTTCCTCTTGCTTCTCACAAATACATATGAGACATCAATTTGTTTGTACTAGAATTAAATTCATTAATAAAAAATAATTATTATAGTAAATAAATTTCAATCTCACTCTTATATTCTCTTTATGACATGAATTTACATGGTGGCATTATTTCATAAATAAATAATTTTTGTCACTATGAATTTCACTATATTATTACCAGTTTCATATGATTATAGTAGTAATTGAATTTATTTTTTGGAAAATAAATATAACTTAATCAAAATATTTTAAGTAATACTTGCTCAATTTTTATCTGAATATCTTTTTTTATAAAGATATGAATTAAGAAATACTATTATGTACTTACACTTTTTTAATTATTTTCTACGTGCTATTTCGCAATACTTATGATTCATAGCGTATGCGTTATCAATAGCACCAAGTGCAAGGTTAGGTTTCATTAGCTAAAGTACATAACAAGAATTTATTTATGTTTCTCATTCATTGTAGCTCAAAAAAAAATGTAAAAAATACTATTTATTTTTAATGTCATTTTATCAAAAAAATTATGAATATTGATAATCAATTAATCACTTTTAAGCCGCACATAAAAATCAACTATTCTGTTATAATCACGTATTTATTTTTATTTAACATTTTTATTTAACATTCGCCGTGCATAATTTGCTGATAAACGCTCGTGGCTCAATCAAATTGGGCTCTAAAAAATAAAAATATGTTTAATTTTATTTTTCAATTGTCAATATATGAAACTATATAGACTAAATCAAATTCATATGTATTCCAAATAAAAAAGTAAGGCTATGTTTAGTTATATTTTGACAAGTTTTGTCAAAATGCAACCAAACATACAAAACAATTTCTTTCAAAATATCAAATTAAAAATTTCAAAATACCCTATTCTATTTTTCATTATCCCCAAAACTTTTCTATTTTCTATCTTTCATTATCCTCAAAACTTCCTTAGGCAATTTGGGGCGGGTTCGGGGCTAATTAAATGGGTTTTGGGGGCGGGTACCAAGTCCAAGTATTTAGAACCCGGCTGGGTCTCAGGGGGGGGGGGGTTGGTTATGGGTTTTACCAAAACCCGCCCCGGTTAATAATAAATAATTAAATATATTAATATATACATATAAATTTAGTTAAAACTTAAAAATTTATGACTTTTTTCATGGAATCTTCATCCAAGTTTGGCATTTCATGAACTAATTTTGGTTAGATTTCTTATTGCAACGAGTGATTCAAGTGAAAAAAAAATTAAAAAAATAAAAAATCCGGTTAAACGGGTTGGACTCACTGGGTTCAGGGCCAAATGAGGAGGCGGGGCGGGGCGGGCGGGGCAGGTTACAATAATTTCCATGCGTGCAGGTCTCGGGTCCGGCCAAATATGCCCTTTGCCATGCATAAACTTCCCCATTTTCTATCTTTCATTATTCCCAAAACTTTTCTATTTTTCAACATATACATATATATTATATATATCATACATATTTTATTATTATTTTAACATTAAAACAATCACTCAATTTCATTTTTATTCCAAAAATTCAACAATTTTTTTTTTTGATTTAATCGCTACAATAGAAATTGTCTCATCTCAAAACATAATCAAACATATAAAAAATTTTCAAAATAATTTTTTTACTATTTTTCAAAATATAAATAAATATATATTATTTTTCTCAATACAAATTTCACATTATCCAACCCACTCCTAAAATTTATTATTCCAAAATATATAATTTATATCCAAATAAGGCTTATAAGAAATATCTAAATTTCTCGTAATATTTAATAATACACATGCCACATGTCACTAATAATATATATATCTTGAGAGAGTATTAGCAGCCGAGTAGGGCAATGGCACATCATTTTCATCCCTCCCCTAAAGGCGGCAAGTGCATGCATTTACTGACACTGGGCACACACGCAAAACCCCACTTTACGCTGCCACACACACACACACGCACGCACACGTGTTTGTGTGTGTGTGTATATATATATAATATGTTTATTCTAGAAAAGTAGGCCGTGTCAAGCGGCTGATTTAATCCAACCACCGCCTGCCGTCCCCGACTAGCTGAGCTGTTCGTCACTGTACCCTTTTCCGCCTTGGCCCCCACTCTCGCTCATTTCTTTCTTTTTTTTCTCTACAAAAAAATTCAAACAAACACATACAAAATGAAAGACAAGGACTGTATACTCAACTTGTAATAAGTTAGAAATAATTATGCATATATATATATATTCACAAAAAAAAATAATATTGGGGATCTTTTCTTCTTCAAGTCTTCTCCAACTTCTTCCCCTTATAAATTTTACCCATTTCCAATCTTCTCTTCCCTTTCCCTTTCCCTTTCTTTCTCTGATAGATACATACATACATACATATAGGTACATAAAACACGTATAGAAATACATATATATATATATGCTTGAACACATATCTGTACAGATAGATAGAGATTACTCTGGATTGAGGAAAAAATGCCAGCTTGGTGGGGTAAAAAGTCTGGGCGGAGCAAAGATTCAGAAAATTTTGCTAAGGGTTCATCAGTGAAGAATGAAAAGAAGAGAGGAAAAGAAAGTGATAATACAGCCAGAAGCTTTGATGAGGTTTTACAGCAGCGGCAATCAAGAAATTCGCCCAGAAACAGCAGGGATTTTTCTGCTGCCGGAAGAGAATCAGGAGAAGGAAATTCATCTGGGTTTTCCGGGTTTGATTCAGCGTCGTCGTTGGATAGAGGGCACCCCTTGCCTAGGCCTTTGGAGCCATCAAATGATCATGTTCATGGTTTCGGGTTTGGATCTGGGTCGGGCTCTGTTTCAAGTGTCAGCTCATCTGGGTCGTCTGATGACCAAAACCATGTTGCCCTTGATCATGCTGCTCTTAGGTGGGTTTTATTTATTTATTTATTTATTTTTGGGTTTTCTGATTTGACACTTTTTGGTGAATGAAGGTTAAATTTTCTTTCTTTGAGTTTGTGGTGTTGTAATTTCCTGTGGCTCTTTGCTGGTTTTTGTGATTGCTGATCTGATAATCGGTTGGATTTGATTATTTAGTTGGTTCCACTCACCCTTCCTCTAAAACTTGGATTTTTCTGTAAAAGATTGAAAAGATTTGTGCAGTTTTGCTCTCCTGGAATGAGTTTTTCTTGATTTTTCCTTCAAATTTGAATTATAAAATTGAAGATTGCATTTGATTAGTTTACTCGGTAGTCCTCCTAGTTTTAGATCAACAAACTTTCCAATTTTATTTCTCAGAATAAGGATTAGTATTTATTTGGGCTTTTCTCCTGCAAAGATTGAATTCAACTGTTGAAATTTGTGTCTATTTGATGCTCTAGCTAAAGTTTAGGAGGTGAACTAGTAACTTCATGAATTAGATACATTTGCAATGTACGTGTGAGGAATTCCTAGCCAAGACCTGGTTGGCCAAACCAGGGCAATCACAGGGATATGATTGATTCACATAACTTTTTGATTCTCTGTTGTTATATGTCTTTATGGCAAGAAGAAGTTACTAGTATTGGTTTAAGCTGTGCCTCAATGTTGCCACAGCAGCTAATGTTGTGGATGTCAAATTTATATTCTGTGGCAGAGGACATGGGGAGAGCAGATTGAGTCCTTTACTACGAAGCCCAGGTCGAGGATCGAGGTGTACTATGACTTCCACATCACCTCTTCATGCACGTCTTAGTGGTAGTAGTTTGGACTCTCCAACTGATGGGAAGAGTGAATGTCATAGACTGCCCCTTCCACCTGGCTCTCCGGTTAGCCCCTCTGCATTACCAACTCCAAGAAGTCCTGGGATAACTGAAAGCTTGAGCTGTAACACTTCAAAATGGAGGAAAGGAAGGCTTCTAGGAAGAGGCACTTTTGGTCATGTTTACCTCGGCTTTAACAGGTAATGTTGATTTATGCAGGGTTAGATAAGAGATACATATTTTGTAGTGTTTTCGTTCTTTCTTTTTCTTTTTTGGAATGAATATAAAATATTGTTTTCACTTGAAATGTATTGTAATCAGTGATGGAGATAAGGGGGCCCGACATTCTCCATCATACTTCTTTGTGTATATGTATATGTATGTATATATGATGATTTGTGTTCTGTGTTTTTAGCGATAATGTGACCAGGCTGCCTGGGTAACCTGGATCTTTGGTGTGTGTATGTGTTTATGCAGATATATTTAACATTGTTTCTTTCAGCAGGAGATGGTTTTTTGTGAGTCCACCTTTTGTACATCTATTGAGATTAACTGTTTCTATTTTTTATTTTTCTTATACATAAAATATGACTTTTTTTAGTATAATTCTATAGGAGCAATAATCACGGAAAGAAAAATTATAGTTTTTCATGAAATAGTAAAGTAATTCATCTTACGACCTTCCTCATACTATTAAGATAGAGAATGTAACAACTAATCATTAATTATAGTGGATGAATTTAACTTGGATAAATTTTTTTATTATCTTTCTTTTACGCACTATAATTGAATTCATCTTTGTTTAATGTCTTGCTTGGATTATGAAAGAATATTATTTATACAATTTGTCAATTTTGTGAAGAGTATTTGATAACTTTTGGCCTCCCAATGTCTATTTATATATTAATCTTGATATGTCTTACTGGCAGTGAGAATGGGCAAATGTGTGCGATAAAAGAAGTTAAAGTTGTTGCCGATGATCAATCATCAAAAGAAAGTCTCAAGCAACTGAACCAGGTCCTCCCCCCTACTTGCTGTATTGATTTATTAGAGTTCCTGTTTTAAGAAGAAGTTTGAAACTTTCTGTCTTATAACTTTGGTTTTCTACATCGATTTCAGGGCCTTGTTTTATCTATTGACTTTCTAACATATTTGCTTATTCAAGCAGGAGATAGCATTGCTAAGTCAGCTTTCACATGCAAACATTGTTCAATACTATGGAAGTGATCTGGTACGAGCTAGATTCATTTTACTTTAATTTCACTACTTTAGCAGTCCAATACATTTCATGCTTAGGCATATAATGTCGATTATCCTATTTTTTCTCATGCATCTCTTGAAACTATGTTAAACATGGCTATCAAACTTTTGCACCTTGTAACTGAGCTTACTGCTCTCCAGAGTGAAGAAAGGCTATCAGTTTATTTGGAGTATGTTTCTGGAGGTTCCATCCACAAATTACTGCAAGAATATGGGCCCTTTGGGGAACCAGTTATACAAAATTACACACGGCAGATTCTCTCTGGTCTGGCTTACTTACATGGACGTAATACAGTGCACAGGTGCTACTTATCTTTCTCGTGGTGAGGGCAACATCATATCTGTGTGAGAGATCATCATGTTTTTAAAATTTCTTCCCTTCTCTGCAGGGATATCAAAGGAGCAAATATTTTAGTAGATCCCAATGGTGAAATAAAACTTGCTGACTTTGGCATGGCAAAACATGTATGTATTGTTTCCCTTGTTTTGCTATATATTTATCTGTTATAGCAAATTACATACTAGGTCAGGAAACTTTAAAAATGTGGATATGACTTTATCAAGTAACAGGGCAAAACTAGGCGTAGTGCTTGAAGGGTGATTGATCGATGAGCTTGACATTGAACCTGAACATCATTTGTAATCAGTGGGAATGCATCAAGAATTGGACTAGGGAAAATCCCCTCTAGACCCATTTTAGCCACCCCCAACCAATCACGTATCAAGTATAATTGCACTTGCCTTGTGATTGGTCATTCTCTTTGAAGTGTGAACTGTGATCCAATTACATGGCAGTCTAAATTCACTTGTCTTGTGATTGGCTTCGGTGCAGTTGCAGCCGAACCAAGTAGGGACAAGAATCTCCCTGGAAACTAGGACTACAATATTGACTCTACTTGGCAAGTGAAATAAATATATCTCCCTTTCAATAAGAGTACAATCTATCTATATATATAAAAGAGTACAATATATTAAAGAAAGATCTTTTGCCCTATATGTCTTCAAACACAGACGGGAACAGTTTTGTATACCTCAGTTAAGTAAGTAGATTACCATTTCCGAATAGATTAATGTCACTGTATGCAAAGCCAACACAAAACATAGGGACGATACAAAGGGGAAAGGAGCCTGTGGAAGCATGAAGTTACCTCATTTGCTTAATACTCATGCAGAATCTGAATAATATATTCTAGGATTCAAGCTACCAACTACTAGCCCCTAATGCAATACTTTTTGTTTGACAGATAGCTTCCTGTTCTTCAATGCTATCCTTCAAAGGAAGCCCTTATTGGATGGCACCTGAGGTCTGTGTCTCTTTCTCTGTTACATGATGATATATGCTAACATGTCATTTAAGACAACTCATTATAAAAACGTGTATGTTATTTTCACCCTCAGGTTGTTATGAACACCAACGGGTACAGCCTTCCGGTGGATATCTGGAGCTTAGGATGCACAGTTCTTGAAATGGCAACGTCAAAACCACCTTGGAGCCAATATGAAGGGGTTAGATATTTAGATTTTCACTGCTGATGTCAAGATTGTTTTTTATTAGCATTAATGTGGCTATTATATTAAAATTTTTGCGCTGGTTTTATTTAACAGGTTGCTGCTATATTTAAAATTGGGAACAGCAGAGATACTCCAGAGATTCCTGATCGACTATCCGCTGATGCAAAAAGTTTTATAAGGCTATGCTTGCAGCGGGAGCCATCTGCACGGCCCACAGCATCCGAACTACTAAATCACCCTTTTGTTAGAAACCAGACTATGGCACGAGCAACCAATGCCAATATAACACGAGAAGCATTTCCTCGTGCCTTTGATGGAAGCCGCACTCCGGTAATTCTTTTGGAACCGCTTGAATCTTATGCATCTTCATTAGTTCTAACAAAAGGAAGGTGGAAGATTGTATCTTTTCACTATTCTTGATTATTTATTCAATTTTTTTTCCCCTATCCCTTTAGGATGTCATAAAAGACATTACTGTTTGATGATGAAGAGTTCTAGTTTAATTTTTTGGTTTAAACCCCCCTTTTCTTACTTTATCTTTAAATCGCGAATTAGCTTTTGCATTTAGCAAATTTTGATGTTCTAATGATCTGCCTAAACTTTTCATCTCTATATTCATGGCAGACTGCTGTTGAGATGCACTCCAGCAGAATGAACAACAGTTCGTTTGAAAGAGAAGAAGCCTCAAGATTAACATTACCAAGGACCTTACTAAGCCAGAGGTACTGACATACTATTTAAAACCCACCCAATGCGTGTGTTTCTGTATATTGCTTAAGCACAAAACTAACTTCTTGCTTTCTTATTATGCCTGCAGGGATAACGCAAGAACAATAACATCACTGCCTGTATCTCCCTCCTCAAGCCCATTACGACATGAAGGAGCAGCCTACAGAAACTTCTTTCTTTCTCCACCACATCCCTCTTATATTTCCCTTGGCCAAAGCAGTAATAATTATAGCGATCACACAGTATATCCATTAAAACCCGTCTCAAGAAGCTCACTTGATCCATGGCTGGAAATCCCGCAATTCAGGGCTCAGGCACCTGCTAGATCCCCAACGAGAACCATACTATAGACCTCCAAAATGTGCTGAAAATTTGGACCTAAGTAAGGCAGACTTTGCAGAATTGCACGTGCAAAAGAATCAACTAGAAGCCAGGGAATGGTGCCTCATGCACGACACATGAAGCATGCTAGAGTTCCTTTGCGTGCTCGAGCTATCTGGCAATAGAATTTAAGGGCCATTTTATCAGCACTGTACCCGGTAATTTAAGGGCCATGTATTTAAAGATGTCCTTATCTGAGCGCTTCTGTTGTATGCTAGTGGAATGTTGATCATGAATATATATATGTATATGGTTAGCTGGGATTTCCAAAAGTGTACTTGTTGAATGCCCACTTTTGGATCTTTGCAATTTGATTAAGATAAAGATGAATTAGGTTGCCGATTACCTCAATTTGTGCTTCAAATTGGACTCAGGTTCCTTGGAGTTGGGAATAAAATTTCCCTCAGCATTCGGGGAAAGGTGTTCCTAAATTCCTAATACTCGCAATAGTGACACTTGAGTTAGTACTTCTTGGTCATTGGGCAAGATAATACCTCCTTGGTAGTCAGCTGCAACTTATGTTTTGCAGTGATGTAGAGATTTTTCTAACTTCAACCTTCGGGTCGGGCATAGAAGATCGAAATTTGGGTAAATTTACTGGGCATGAGTTTTGGGCTTTTTACTGGGAACCACAATTGGTCAAGGAAAGCCCGCCAATCAATTGGTAGTGATAGAAGTGTGTTTTTCTCTCATTTGACATTTTTGGGTGCATTTTCTAGTGTATTAGTTGTGTCCCTCAAAATGTACATTTATATATATATATATATATATATAGAGAGAGAGAGAGAGAGAGAGAGAGATTCTATTAGCTGTCATTGTATTATTGGACAATCATATCCCAATCCTGCGCATTATTTTGTGTACTTAATAAACTATAATATCGTAGATAAAATCAATGGGGTCCAATGCGGTGAAAAATTATATGAATAAAAATCTTTTAGTAAAATACATATGATGTCAAGGGAACTTTAAAGGTCATACTTTTGCTTGTAGATATATTTTCATTATTTAGAAAAAAATTAATTATTCATATGAGATTCAACCAATCTGAAATTTTTTTTTTGGTTAAACTACGGTGATAAACTATTTTTGTATTTATTTATTTATTTTGTTTCTTTCGTTACCAATTTATTTTACGGCGGATCCAAGTCGGTTGCCCAAAAGATCCAGAACCGACTCCAATACCATGCCACTTTTCGGCGTGGGGCACACCGTAACTACATATATGATGGAGCGCAGCAGATCTTTCCCTGACGTACACAGCAAATTTCCCCCCAATTCCAAAACTTCAATATAAAAGAAATTTTCCCACCTTACACTGAAACCGAAACTATCATTCCGTAATTTATCTCCAAATTTGCATTCAGATCTCATCCCTCACACTCATCTGCAAGCACACTGCACACCCACAACACACAGTTAGAGAGGGAGAGACAGAATTGAAGATGCCAATTGAGATGCCGAAGAGGCTGCCCTTTTCGGTGGATACATGGTCGCCGTGTTCCAAAAGGAAGAGGCACCATTTCCTCACCCACGCTCACAAGGACCACGCGCAGGGGATCGTCGCCCACGCTACTTATCCCATCTACTCTACTCTCCTCACCAAAACTCTTCTCCTACAATACTATCCTCAGGTGCGTGTAATTTTTATTCGATTTCATGAAATACATAATTTTTTTTTGTTAGAATATTTTATTTAATTGTTTGAGCACTTCTTTAATTGAATTGTGTTTTTTGTTCTTGCAGCTTGACGAATTGTTGTTTGTTGGTATTGAGGTTGGGCAATCGTTGGTTGTTGAGGATCCGGATGGCAATTTCACCGTCACTGCTTTTGATGCCAATCATTGTCCAGGTCTGGAGTATTATTTCTTCTTCTTAAACCTAAGGCTTTTTAAATAGTTCTTTTTCGTGTGAGCTTTGTGAGTGTTAGTTCTTCGTTCACATTAAATGAGAATAAGCCGTCCTCATTGATGTCTAATTGGGATTTGTAACAGGGAGAGTATTTAAGGATAGTGTGTCTAACTTTTTCTTTTTTCCTTCTTTGTTGTTGTTGTTGTTGTTTTTTTTTTTTTTTTTTATAATTTGGTTTGCCGTGCATGCTGATCAGTCTTGCTTGTGATTTTTATTA
Source organism: Jacaranda mimosifolia (assembly GCA_018894105.1). Taxonomy (NCBI): domain Eukaryota; kingdom Viridiplantae; phylum Streptophyta; class Magnoliopsida; order Lamiales; family Bignoniaceae; genus Jacaranda; species Jacaranda mimosifolia. The sequence continues at coordinate 7,890,489 of CM032121.1, read as the reverse complement.
TAAACAGGCAAGTCCTTGCTCTTTTGTCAGCAGTTGAAACTAATAGATACCGCTGCCCTGTTTTTTTTGTGTTTTCTTTTATAATCTGTTAGATATGTCCAAGCTGATGGTATTTTATGATAGTGTTTTGTGTGCCTTAGTCAGCTCCGGAAACATACTACAGAAATACAATCATTGAAATAGTTTTTGTGCTTTTTAGGTGAGTGAAATGTTTAACAATTTTGCTTATAGATTTTTAAAATTTATAAAATCGGCTTAAAAAGTACAAACTGAGTGGGAAAGAGTGGACATCTGCTCATTATTAAGTTCTAATCAGAAAACATTTTCATTTAGTTTGCAGTAAATGAAGTTTATTATTCTAATTTTGCATTCTGTTGTTGTGCTTAAGTACTACTATGCTTTCTAATTTCTGCTATTTGTTGCCTATCATCATAGTCTTTCGCTTTTTTTAATTGGTCTCACTGGCTAACTTGCTGATGCCCTCTTTTTACATTTTTTACTTTTCTTATCCCTGGCTTAATAGGTAATTATTTGGACCCTTTTAGCCCTTGCTTCAAAGTTACACTTCCCACTAGCAGTTGGCTTTGCTTTTATATGAGCATTAGACTTGTAAAAAGATTTGAAGGCTCTGCTGTTAAAAGATTCTCACGAAGTCGCAATTTGTTTATTTCAGGAGCTGTCATGTTTCTATTTGAAGGAAATTTTGGTAATATTTTGCACACAGGAGATTGCAGATTAACCCCTGAGTGCTTGCAAAGCTTACCAGACAAGTACATTGGCAAGAAAGGTAAAAAGCCAAGGTGTCCACTTGATTACATCTTTTTAGATTGCACATTTGGTCAATTTCCTTTGAAGATGCCCAGCAGACACTTGGCCATCCGGCAGGTATACTTGTTCAGTCCTCCTTGAATATTATGTTGTTAGGCATGGCATGTGTCAAATGGTGTTTTGATCAGAGAAAAGACAATGTTGGTTTAGTTCTCTATTTGGTTGGGTTTTTGCTTGATGCTCGGATTAAGTTTTATCAATTATCTATCGAATGACATTCAGAGATGAAGCTTGCGAAATTATTAGATTGTTTAACATTTTATGTACCATGTATTTATTTGGCTCCACATGTTTTCAAGCTCAGTAAAACTAGTAATGCTAAGTTGAACAATTATATGTTTAATCATCTACCTCATTTTTGCTATACTGTGTCATTTTACATTGCTATATAATAGCCATGATTATAGACACTAAGGATTATATCCTGCCTGTATATGAGCAAGATGGATAGCTTAACAAATTACAGTTCATAGATGCAATAGTTTAACACTTATGGTTAGGATGGGAAGATATGTTTTGTTTTAAATATCATTGGTAGTCTGAGAACATGTAGGTGCTTCACGTTGAAAGATACAGGCAATATGCTGACAAATTTAAGATGTTGGAACTTTTTAATTTCTAGCTGGCTGTGGCTTGGCAAGGTAATATGGTTGAGCTTAAAATGAATTTCGGGCATGTTGAGTGAAATGAAACTGCTAAATGATTAAACAAGAGGAGAAGCAAATCTTGAAGCTAAATAACTTTTCACTGAGTACTTAAAATTGGACCTTAGGGTTGTTTCAGGTTTCGTGATGGCTTATTTAATTGTGATTGCTTTTTTAAAATACTTGATTAGTGGATATAAATTTTGCATGCATTGTTTTATCGATCCCAAGCTCATGTTAGGCTGTGAATTCAAATGTTTGTGAACCAGGTTATCAATTGTATATGGAAACACCCCGATGCCCCTAAGGTGTATTTGACATGCGATCTTCTAGGTCAAGAAGAGATACTTGTCGAGGTGTCGCTAACATTTGGCGAGAAGATATATTTTGATAAAGACAAAAACTTAGAATGCTTTAAATCTTTCAAACTTTTAGTCCCTGAGATCATGTCACAAGACCCATCTTCCCGTTTCCAGCTATTTGATGGATTCCCCAAACTATATGAAAGAGCTGAAGCAAAGATAGCCGAGGCTCGTGCCAATTTTCAGCACAAACCTCTTATTATACGACCTTCATCACAGTGGTATGCTTGTGATGAAGGCGTTTCTGAGATAGAAAAACAAAGAAAAGAAAGATTTGATCAAGCTGTTAGAGATCTTTATGGTGTTTGGCATGTCTGTTACTCAATACATTCATCCAGAGATGAATTGGAGTGGGCCTTGCAACTTCTTGCGCCTAAATGGGTAGTATCAACAACACCTGGCTGCAGGGCTATGGAGCTGGAATATGTTAAGAAGCACTGTTTCAATACTCAACAAGCTTTTAATGACTCTATCCAGAAACTTCTGGACATCAGTGCAGTAGCATCTTTAGGTCCAGATGAATCAGTTAAAAGTTTGAGCCGCTCGCATGGTGAGAAGAACATTTCCGATAGCTTTGTAGCAACCCAATCTGAACCTATTGTCATATCACCACACCAGAGAAAACGGTTGAGTTTATCTCCTCCAAGCAAAAGACCCATGGTCACATTATTTGGACAATCGAGGCTTGGTCTCCACAATTCTACTTTCCAACAAGAACAGGAAGAAGTACCCATGAGTAGTGATTCTGTGGAAAGAGCATCCATTGAAACAGAAAATATGTCTTCTCGGCAGGAGGATGTCGCTGAAGTGAAATTTGAAGAGCGATTGAAAACAAAGAGAGAGGTTGATTTTGCAGAAACAAAATGCACTTCAACAGACATAGATACAAGGATACACAAACCTGCTGCTATTTCACCTATTGGCTTGTCGAATAGCTACAACAAAAATTTAAGAAGGCTTTACAGGTCTATGAATGTCCCAGTACCTCAGTGTCTTCCTTCCCTTGTGAAGCTTATGGATGCCAAAAAATCTGCAAAGAGGAGGATGTAACAATGATTTTCCGTCATGGATCACGCTTCTTCTTCTGGCTATTTATGGTTGACTATATCTGCCCTTGCTTGGTTATTCATGAAGAACATCTGTCTTTATCTTTCCGAGATTCCAACTTTGAGTTGCGGATGTGATGAACTGGCTTTCCTGTTAGTGAAGCAGATACGACTGCAGGTACACATGAAGCGTCGGACCACTTGCCATATCTTTAAATATTATTTGCTCGCTTAATGAGTAGATACTACATTGTTATTCTTCTTTCTGTGGAATCAATTCACTGCAGATCAAATCTATTGTTTGCCAATTATACATGTATATGTAATTATACCTCAAATAATATTATTATGCTTTCATTCTTTCAATATGGTTGTTCATTACATAGCATCAACACTGAAGTGCTGTGCCTATGCGAGTTACTGTTGGCCATATAATTTATATCTCGGTCGTGGCAACTGGTGACTTTTGATTATGGTTTTCATCCAGCATGAAAAATTTGTTAGAATCAACTCCATAGGCTGTTCCCTTGGTCTTTTGGGTATCTTCAAAAGACTAAAAGTAATGAGCTGATAAACCAAGGGTTTGTAGAATGATTAAGTTTATAAAGCAGTGTCGGTGAATTAAGTTATTAAAGCAAGTGGGTTAGTGTGTGGTCTTTTTTTCTGTTTTGTATTTAAGAAACAATAAGAACCATCCTGAAGGCCCAATATCGCTCCTATCGCTCCTATCATGTTTCCTCTTTGAGGATTCCAATTGTGAGAAATTAGACACATTAGTTGACATCATTATGTAAATTTCCTGAATTTTCTATGAAGACCTTGAATTTCAGAGTTAAATAGCGGATTGGTTTCTTTATAGATGTTCTTTCTGGTCTCATCTTAAGCTATTTGTGAATACTAGCTATGTTAAGTAATAAATGTTTTGGAAAGTCTGCTATGTTAAATAATAAATGTTTTGGAATATCTGCTGTTTTAAGTTTGGGAAGGTCCTTAATTGTTGTCTACTGAATCTGCTTATATTTTCTGTAATTGTAACCACTGAGAGGCTTGAAAGACGAATACATCAATAGTCCCAGCTACAACTCTATAATCCATGAGAATGTTGGTTGAATTCGATGCACCTTGTTTTGCTCTATATATCAAATTGCAAGCAACTTAGAGACAGATTCCACGTTACACTTTTTGGTTAAAAAGAAACAATGTATTCCAGACGAGTTTAAATTGGATTAGGTAGTGACATGCTAACTGTTGTTACCCTGTAAGAGCATGCTATTACTAATTGTCGATTGAAAATAAATTCATATGCAAGTGAATTTTAGATGTAAAAATTGCAGTATAATATGCTCTCTGGTTAGCAAAAGTCACTCATAAAATTTTACCTTGTGGAGTTAATTAATCAAAACTATGGATGCTTGCATGATCTAAAGAGAATTAAGTGATCTATAAGAACTTTTGATAAGTGATTGGTGTAATTTGCAGGAATGAGGTAAACTGTAACATGTGGGGAAATTGAACTGATTTTTGAAGTACTTGTTACACCTTGTCACTGTTGATTTGTTCCACTACTAGAACTCAACTCAAAGAGTGATAGGTAAATAAGAAATGATATGTTTTCTCAAAGATACAACGTAACATAGCTGATGCAGAGAAGAGCTGAAGGGTCCTCTTGTTATACCATGAGGAAATGAAACAACAGTTCGCTTCTAAGTGCAGCTTATATTACAAAACAAGGTACTCATATATGTGACATGCCTCTTCTTTTTTACTCTTGGACCTCTATTATATTCTCTCATAATCGAGCTTATCCGACTGCAAGCAATCATAATCATTTGTCACTAATGTGAATAAATAACTAGGATTTTATGTTAATTTTACTAGGCAGTTGATGAATGTGCAAGTACAAATATTAAGTACAGAAGTCTGTGACAAAATCTGAAGTCCCATTTACCTTGATAAGCATGTCTGTTGGAAGCCAAGCTGGTGCAGTTGGTATTCCAACCCATGCAATCTGCAGGCTGAAAAAGATAAGTGTCTTTCTAGCAGCAGAAGAAATGATACTAAAGACTATTATTTGAGAGACTTTGGTTAGAATTTTATGCACGTTGTACTGGGTTGTACACAACAGTATTTCTCATGTCCCTACGGAGACAGGCTGCTGTTCTGGTCGCTTTATACGATTTGCACCAGGGATTGAGAGTTCTTTTCTCATTTATCGCCACTTGCTTTATTTGAGACTTAGTAGTTCTAGTTTCCTACCCTTGTAATATTCTCTTTATTATTTCTTGTTTTAAGAAGGAAAATACTACTGTTATAACTGGTTTATTGGAGAAAGTATGAACTAACACTTAAGATTTCTTTGGGACAACACTTTGTTTTATTTTTATTGCCATATGTTGGTCCTCTCGGCGAGATTAATGTGAAAAGCCATACTACCTAAAGAATAATAGAAATAGCAATTTTGGGTTGAAATATTTGACCTCTGTGAAATTTTGTAAATTATGCTTCTATTAGAGTGCTATAGTCCTTGGATTTTGCATGTCTCTGGAATTGAATATCATAAGTACAGCAATCAGTCAGCAGATGCAGGCTTGCAAATTGAAGCAAACAGGTAAGAACATCACACACTTACAAGTGCATATTCGCCTGTTTCAAATATGCGCAAGTCCAGCACCTACGAAAAGAATACATGTTAGGTGAATCTTAAAAATAAAGGCCAAGTGAATAGAATTTATCTAATCTTATCCATGTGTACGTCAACTGTATTGCTCAGAACAATCTGGAAGATACCTCTCCCCGGTCTTCGTATATGTAATCCAGCCCTTTGTAGTAAGGTGGATGTCCTACAGATAAATACTGAAACAAACAAATATTCATCATCATTACATCCTTTCTCATGTTAGTTTACGAAATCACTAGAATAGAAAAACCAGGTTGGTTGTGCTATTGCATCGATGTCTTAAAAAAGTTTTTCTCGTCTCCTATTTGGACTGAATATTTTTAGATTTTTTGCCTGTATACTCACATTTATACTGTTGAGATACTTTTCCTTGTCCACTCTCACAATCTGTCCTTTCTTCACTGCCAAAAAGCAGGGACAAAAAGAATATGAATGGAATCTACGATTACTTTATTCATACAGAATTAAAAGATTGTGAAAATACTGACTGGAGTAAACTGGTTTCTTGGGCCTGGGAGCTGCTTTGGGTGTGGGTTGAGCATTGGAGGAAGCTTCTTGGACTTCTGATTCTTCTGCAGACTTCTCATTCTTTGGTGGTTCTGGGAATTTTACAGCTTTGATCACTGGTAGTCGAACCGGAATTTTTCTGTGGTTTTGTGAAAATGTTGATATGCTGGAGTAGGAGCTCTGTGTGAGAGCCGTAGAGAATGCCATTGGAATTTTGGTTCAGTGGTTCTTCTCGATAGATAAGGTCCACTCTCTCTGTGTCTTATGATAGTTTATCAGTGTCTTTTTCTGAAATTAGAATGATGTTAGAAGTTGTAAAATTGAAGTATTGGGCCTTGCTAATTTATTGCATCTAGGCGGAGGTTCTTTATAGGCACCATTTTTTGTTGTATTTTGCAGTATAAAAGGGACAAAATTACAAGCAAATTTGTGTTATCATATAAATTTCATCCGAGCTAATTTGTGCCAAATAAAATGGACAAAATTACAAGCTAATTTGTGTTATCATATAAATTTCATCCGAGCTAATTTGTGCCAAATGCCATCTCCATAAAACTGCAATTTCGAAATAAGCAAATTTCAGCACTTTTTTAACTGTTGTCCCTAAAATTAGCTGTTGATAGTGGTGGCACATCATTCTAATTGCAAGATAATTTTAAAGAATTATCTATTCTTAAATATGTAAGTTTTTGTATAATGTTAACTATTACGCTAAAAAATAACAATAATTAATAATGAGTGGTATCAGTATATCACATTATTAATTTAATTGAGAAGGTAGATTTAAAGATGCATTTATATTTAAGAAACAAAATCTTATTCTGTAATAGGAAAATTGTTTTATTTTCTAATCGAAGTTTTAGAAACATTATACCCATCGTTACTCCTAAAAGAATTATTAACATGCCAATCTTTTTCCTACTCCACTTTTTATCCATTACTGTTATTATTATTTTATTTATTTTTATGTTTAATTAGCACTTCTTTAATTTAATTGACTTGCCTCAGTTTGGATCAGGATCTGATGTATGTGATGCAATTGACAAGACTTTGGCCTTTGATTCTACTTAATGAAATTTACCTTTTATCTCAAACAAAAAGAAAAAAGATCTCAAATTAATATGGTAATAAAAGTACCTTAATTCTTTCATATTTTTATTTTTCTTTAGCTGATATGCTACTCAAATGAAAAAAGATACAGTGCTCTAAAATTGTTTACTTTGGGTAAATTGTTTAGTTAATTTAGACAAAGAATATAACAAAAATATCTGTAATTTGTAGTGTAAGAAGGAGATGTTTGACTCCAATTATATCTTCTTTTACGAATTCTGACTCTTTATATTTTTAATAATTTTTATTCTAATCCATAAAAGTTTACTGGGTGTTCACGAATGCATTTAATAGTTTTTATATTTTTGAATATTTTATTCTTAAAAAAATAATTATGGATTGGTTTTTTATTAATGCATCTAATGATTTTTCAAATTTTAAATCACCTCATCAAAATACTTAAAGTAAATTATTATAAATTAATATTCTTAAATTTCTTGAATTAGTCAGGTAAAATTTAGAAAACAGTTATCATTTGTGAAAGTAATAAAAATTGATGGAAATTAATATTCTAATATTGATCTTTATCTTAATTTGTACCAACTTTTATTCCGTAATGTAAATAGTTTATCGCATCTTATTTAAAAATACTCAAACCTACTTTCAACGATGATTCAGTCCCCACCCATTTATTTTATCGTTTTAACTCCCTACTTCAATTTTCAATTTAGAGTTCACTTCCCACTCATTTGATTTTACCAAGATACCCCCACAAGCCTCTCTCTCTCTCTCTCTCTCTCTCTCTCTCTCTCTCTCTCTCATTTTTTGGTTTTAGTTTACATACAAACACTTTCTCTCTCTATTCACAAACCCAGATTTTCTCTCCACCTCTCTCTTCCCACGACGCCTCTCTTCTATAGATACACCAAGGCAGTTTCTTTCTTTCTTCTTCTTCTTCTTCTTCTTCTTCTTCTTTAATTTTATTTTTCTGCCATTGACAACCTATTTCTTGATAGGTCTTGTGACAAGCCTTTACTATTTGTTGTGGTGGAAAAAGAGAATATCCTATACAAGCAATAGAGAAATTGAGGATTTCTTTTTTCTCTTATATTAAAAAAGTCTCAATTCTTTTGGCAGTGCCAACAACAATTAAGAACTCACTTACTCAGAGAGAAACTAACAACCAATACACAAATAGGATTTGGAGATGGCTTCAAGCAAAGAGTTGGGGTTGAAGGGGTGTATTGAAGAGGGGGTGGAAATAGAACTGATGAGAGTTGCTCAACCTTCATGGGTCTCCAAGATTTCTTTTTAAAATTAAAGAGAAAAACAAATAGGATTTGGAGTTTGAAGGCGAGAAATCAAGAAGCAACAGAAAAAGGTCAAGAACAACAATTTCATTGCATATGTATACTTGTATACAATATATAGATATATTGTACTATTTTTTTAGAGCTCGTTTGCTTGGTGTGTCTTGATTAGACATACTACACCTGATTAGGATAAATAGTGGATTATTGTGTATCCTATCTAACGTCTGTTTGCATATTTTAAATAACTTAATATCTATATTTGATTGTTTGTTTGGCATAACTATCCCATTTGATAAACTATAGTTTATTTCCAACTTAGGCTGAAAAATATATAACACCTCAAGCCCTTGATACACAAGCCAAGTTTGGTGTTAAATGCATGCCGGGTCATAATTGTATCAAGGGCTTCTAAAAATGAACCAAATATTAAAATTGCAATAGATTGTGTATCTATCATACAATATCAAAGTAAGCAAATGAGCTCTTAGTATATAAAATATTCATGAATTACTGTTATTTTTCAACCATAGGGTAGATTTATACTTGGGGTCATTTTGTATTATACTTTAAATTAGAAAAATAATACTTCATTCCAGAAAATAATACCTCATTTCAAATTTATGCAGATACATACTTGATAACAACAACAAAGTACTTCATTTTAAGAAATTAATACTGCAATAGAGTATTTTTATACTCACTAGTCATATGGGCTAATTTATCTCAAATTATTAGTGAAAACAACATATAAGACTATATAAAACGATGAAATCATATTTTCTTAAAGTAATGGTATGGATTCACATCGGTTCAAGTAGGAAGACAACCACTAGTGTAAAGCACTATTATGTGATAATTAGTTCAGTTTGACATCAATATTATAGGGAAAAACAATGGTTCTTGGTTATAGCAATATAACAAGAACTATAATAGTTAAACTGAACAATATTTAAAATTTATAAAACTGATACTGCAAATAAAAAAAAAAAACCTTATATTCAAAAATCAAATACTTCACCTGTGTAAATAAATACTTGATAACATGAATAATATACTTTTTCTTTAGAAACTAGTACTACATTTGAGTGTTTTTATACTCACTTGTTGTATGGTTTATTGCGTTAATTTATTTGTAGAAACAACATATAAGACCATCTAAAACAATAAATCGTATTTTCTTTGAGTAATGATATGGATAAGCACGTGTTAAAATGGTTAGGAATACAACTAATAATGTAAAGTACTAGTCTATTGGGTAAAATAATTCATTTGGATGTCAACGTTGTGGAAAAAAATAAGGTTTCATCGTTGTACCAATATAACAAAGTAAGAATTATTAAGTTGAACGATATCTAAAATTTATGAAAGTAAAACAGCATAATAGAAAGTCATACCTCATTTTAGTAAAATGGTGAATTACGGCTATCACCCTTGATGTTTGGCGCAATTACAAAAAGGTCCTTACTTTTTCAAAAATTAAACCCCCCCCCTGAGATTTGTCGCCATCTAACAATTTAACTCAGCCTTTAGTTGCTGTTAGAATTTTTACAATTTGCCGTTAAATTTGCCACCTGCAATTCCCAAAATATCCTTCCACTTAATTACCTCAAATTTGACCATTTCTGACCTTATTTTCATATTTTTAAGTTGTCGAAGGAATAAATAGTAATATTAATATATTATAGGGGTTTAATTGTAAGAAAACTAAAATTATATAAATATATATGATATATATACATGTTGAAGGATTAGATAGTATCAGAAAACTGAAATTTTATAAATATATATATGATATATTCATATATATATATACCTATATATATACACACACCTAGGGGTGAGTAAAATTATCCATTAACCAAAAAAATGAGTAACCGACCAAACCAAAACCGAATTCACCGAACCGTTTTGTCCAATTTATTTTCGGTTCGGTTAATCATTAATTTTTTATAAATTTTTTATTTTTAGTGCGGTGCGGTTAATTTTTTGAAAAAATCGGTTAAAAATTGAATTGACCGATTTTTTTTTTCTCATCTGTAGTGTTGTTGGACATTTGCTTTGAGTTTTTCAAGGTTTAGCTTCTGGAATGTGCTTGTGAATTTTATTTTGGAGTAGCTTATGCACTGTTGCTGTGTTCATGATTGACATGGAATTTTGGAGTAGCTCGTTTGATTTTGGTTGTGAATTTGATTGCTGGAATTCTCGTTGCTGTTGCTGTTGCTGTGTGATTTATGCATTGCTATTGTATTATTGTTAAATGTTGAGAAAAAAAACTGAAAAAAAAGGTTAAACGGTGAATTAACCAAACCAAACCCATATTTTTTGGTTCATTCTACCAGTTAATCGAATATTTTGGTGCGGCAAATTGTTAAAATTTTTCATGCAATTTGGTAAATTAACTGATTTGTTTGGTTGGTAAATTTTACCGAACCGACCAATGCTCACCCTTACACACACTAACAACCTCCCCCAAGCCTCCTCCCCCAACCAGATCTAGCCATGGTAGTGACTACCGTGGTGGTGGTGGTGCTGCCATGGTGGCAGCAGGACTGCTTGGTGGCAGCAGGACTGCTTGGCTGCCTGGCTACATAGCAAAGTAGTCACCGGCCATGGCCAGTGACAGAAGGGGGGCGTCGAGTGGGGGGTTTGAATTTTTTTTTTAATCTTTTTTAATTAATAAATAATTTAATTAAGATAAATATTTAATTTTTTATTTATTGTATTTTCAATTAATTAATAAATTTAAGTAAATTTCATTAATTATTTTATAGAAATTTATTATTTGAATAAATATTTTAATTATTTTAAATATTTTTAATTTAGATATAATTACTATTTTAATAAATAATATAATTAAATTTAAAAATTTATCTATTCTAATTGATAATTAAGCCGGTGAAAAATACATATATTTTATTTTTTTACTTATTTATTCTTAATAAATATAATTTTTAATTTTTTATTTATTGTTTTTGTTCATTAATAATTTTTTTTACTTGTTTATTGTTATTTTAGATAGATTTATTCTATATATGATTATTATTTTAAATATCTTTAATTTATATATGATTATTATTTTAATAAATAACACAATTTAATTTAAAAAATTATCTTTTTTAATTAATAAATATTTAGTTGAAAATATATATTTAATTATTTATTTATGTATTCTTAATTAATATATTTTTTAATTTTTATTTATTATTTTTATTAATTAATAAATTAAACTCAATTTTATTAATCATTTTAGATATATTTATTGTTTCAATAAATGATAAATATCTTTACTTTAAATATGATTTATATTTTAATAAATAATTTAATTAAGTTTAACTAAATTATTTTAGATATGGTTATTAGTTTAATATTATTTAATATGTAATTTAATTATATATATAGATTATTTTATATATATATATGCTATTTAACATAATTCAAAATTTTAAGATATTATAACACAGATGGGCATTTAGGACTTTAGCTATCAAACCAATTTTCATAATTTTTTACTTTTTTTTAATTATTTTTTTGTTAAGGGCATTTTTTATTTTTCACATTTTCCATCTATCTTACAAATAGGTTTGTCAATTTAGGGAGTTTTTTGTAATTTTTAAAAAAAAAGGATTTTTTTATAATTACGCCAACCTCAGGGGTCGTAGCCATAATTCACCCTTAGTAAAATAGTACTTCATTTTGGTATATAAATTCTCAACTATAGAAATGTAGAACCTTATTTTTACCATCTTGTATTGCATCATAGTAATTCTATACTTATTCGTGTATGATCTAATTTAACTCAATTTATTGATGAATAATATATAAGACCATTTGAAATAATAAAAATCATATTTTGTTCAAGTAATGGTTACAGACCTGTTCAAATGGTTAAGAATACAAGTATACAAGTAAGAATGATATTAAAAGTTGACAAAAAAAAAAGACATATTTTAGGGATTTCTGTGATTCAACTCTGCAGTTTTGTATTAAATTCACCCTTGTTTTGTAATTATTTTGTGAGTTTTTGTACTTGCTTTTCCTTTGATTGAATTTAGCTCAACTCGAAGTATGAAAAGACACGTAAGATACTCCAATATAATAATGTCATGTTTTCTTCATGAAATAGTAGTGATGGATGGTTGGCAACACAATTACTCACATCCAGTCACTTGTGTTCTCATTCATACTAGGGTAAATCATTAGTGTATGAGGTAAATATATCTTTCCAACACCACCATTGAGGGCCAATGAACCTTCATGGCTGATAAATTATGGTTTGATAGTCATGCAATGGCTTGACTAGTTAAATTCAACTTAATCAGTAAATCTCTTACATAGTAAAAATAATACTGCAAATCAATAAAAAAAATACCCATTTTTGGGGTTTCTATACTTCAACTCTGTAGTTCTATACTAAATTCACCCTACCTTTGTTCTTATTTTGCATGTTTTTATACTTATTTTTTCCTTTGATTAAATTTAGCTCAATTCGAGGAGTGAAAAGATACGCAAGACACTCTAATACAATAAAATCATCTTTTTTTCACATAATGCTCGTAATTGTACGTGTTGAAATAGTTGCGAACACAAACACCCACATCTAATCACTTGTGTTCTCATTCATACTACTATAAACCATCGACATATAAGGTAAATGAATCTTCCCTGACACCACCATCGAAAACCACTGAACCTATCATGGCTATATGAGTCCTAGGACTAATATGTCATAGTCTTATGATCATGCAATTGCTAGATTAGGTCGAATTGAATTCGGTCTCTTAAGTGTTGAGAATGATACTAAAAATCCGCAAAAAAGTACTTAGTTTTGGCGATTATGTAGTTCAAAACTATATTTATGTACTGAGTTTTTCCTATTTATGTACCTATTTTGCGTGATTTTGTATTTGCTTTTCCAAAGGCTGAGTTTAACCTCAATTCAATGCTTGGAACAACACATAAGATACTCGAACACAATAAAATCAAGTTTTCTTCAACTAATACTTGTGATAGCACGTGTTGAAATGGTTGGGAGCACAAACACCAACATTCAACCACTTGTGCTCTCATTCACAATAGTATAAATCATTGGTGTATGAGTCAAATAAATCCTCTCAACACCACCATTGAAAACCACTGAACCTATCATGACAATGTGAATCCTAGGACTAATACGTCATGGTCTTATTATGATGCAATGGCCAGATTAGGCCAAATCAAACTCAATCCCTTATGTACTGAGAATGATATTGTAGATCCGCAAAAAAACACCTAGTTTTAGCGAGTATGTACTTCAAATTGCATTTATGTACTGAGTTTTCCCTATTAATGTACTTGTTTTGCGTGATTTTGTACTTGCTTTCCCAAATGCTGAGTTTAACCTCAATTCGACGCTTGGAACAACATATAAGACACTCTAATACAATAAAATAATCTTTTCTTCAAATATTGCTCGTGATATATTACATGTTAAAATCGTTGGGAATACAAACACCTAAATCCAACCACTTATGCTCTCATTTATACTAGTATAAATCATTGATCCATGAGCCAAATGAATCCTCTTGACACCACCATCAAAAACTATTGAACCTATCATGACTATAGGAATCCTAGAACTAATACGTCATAGTCTTATAATCATGCAATGACCAAATTAGGCCGAATTAAACTCGGTCTCTTATGTGCTGAGAATGATACTGCAAATCCGCAAAAAAGTGCCTAGTTTTGGTGATTATGTACTTTGCAAATACGTTTATGTACTGAGTTTTCCCTAATTATATACTTATTTTATGTGATTTTGCACTTGCTTTTCCAAAGGCCTAGTTTAATCTCAATTCGATGCTTGGAACAACACATAAGATATTCTAATATAATAAAATCATCTTTTATATCCAACTACTTGTGCTCTAATTCGTATTAGAATAAATCATTGATACATAAGTCAAATGAATCCTCCCGACACTACTACCGAAAACTACTAAACTTATCAGGACCATATGAGTCATATGACTAATATGTCATGGTCTTATAATCATGTAATTGCCAGATTAGGCCGAATTGAACTTGGTCCCTTATGTGTTGAGAATAATACCGAAAATTAAAAAAAAAAAAACCAGTTTTTATCATTTATGTACTTTATAACTACATTTATGTACTGTATTCATCCTATTTGTGTATTTATTTTGTGTGTTTCTGTATTTTCTTTTTCAAAGGTCGAGTTTAGGCTCAATTCGATGCTTAGAACAATACATAAGACACTCTAATATAATAAAATTATCTTTTTCTCAAATAATACTCGTGATAGTATGTGTTGAAATAGTTGGGAACACAAACATCCATATCCAACCACTTGTACTTTCATTCATACTGGTATAACCATTGATGCATGAGCCAAATGAATCATCTCGACACCACTATGAAAAACCACGAAACCTATCATTATGACTATATGAGTCTTAAGACTAATACGTCATGGTCTTATAATCATGTTATGGCCAGACTAGGCTAAATTAAACTCGGTCCCTTATGTGTTGAAAATGATACTGGAAATCCGTAAAAAAGTACCTAGTTCTGGTGATTATGTACTTTGGAACTGTGTTTATGTACTGAGCTTTCCGTATTTATGTACTTATTTTATGTGATTTTGTACTTGCTTTCCTAGAAAGCTGAGTTTAATCTTAATTCGATGCTTGGAACAACATAAGACACTCTACTATGATAAAATCGTCTTTCTTCAAATAATGTTCGTGATAGCATGTGTTGAAATGATTGAAAACACAAACACAGACATCCAACTACTTGTACTCTCATTCATACTGAAAATTTGCAAAAAAATACTTGCTTTTGGCAATTATGTACTTTGGAATTACATCTATGTACTTATTTTGAATTAATCTGTGACATATATATCTTACCAGTATCTATATATAAATAAAATTTCAAAGTATACTATGAATTGTAAATATCATTCATTATGTCATTTAAATACACAAATTATAAATGTTATCTGGTAAGAATGTCAGGAATACTGAAACAATCGCCTTAATACCCATATATAAAAAGTAAATTCATCTAGATAATATCCACCCCTAAACATTATTATTGAGCCTTGGAATACATTAAACCATGCCCATCGGTCATAATTTTTTCAGCAATATGTGTTAGTCACGCGTCTATAAAATAGTTATTTGCATATTCCCATATATCTTTGGTGTTTTTTTCATAACACTCTGTCCAAATACATACATAAACTCCACAGTCCAGGTCCCTATTTTTTACATAACAATCTGCCCAAGTGTGTCTAAAGCTCATCTTGCCATCCATAACATTTTTAAAATACCCTGAAGAGCATTGAGAATATAACTCAGAGTCTTTGTTACCATTGATAGTTTGGTATGTAGGTCCTCGAGATTTAGCCATTATTTATGCAGAAAATAGACACATACATAACTACATAAATACTTCATTGGAGTTTTGGAACTACAACTCACAATTTAAATACTGAAAGTTTTAATTTTTGTACAAAAAAGAATTGCACAATATATTGAATTTGAGGTTTTGTGTATATTATCTCACAATTTAAATATTGAAAGTTTTAATTTTTGTACAAAAAAGAATTGCACAATATACTGATTTGGAGGTTTTGTGTACTACAAACTCATAATTTATATATTGAAAACTTGAATTTTGCTACCAAAAAAATTGGAATATAATACTGAACTAGAGATTTTCTATACTACTCACAATTTAAATACTGAAAATTTGAATTTTGATACCATATTATTTGAAAATACTACTAATCATATTAATGATGAGTTTGCAGGAATGGATGCCTAAGAAATGCTTAAACATTATTTATACACATCGTATACACCATAAATCAGATAATGTACCTAAAATTTTGTTACAAACAGCTAATATACACTACATCTTATATGAATTATATAATTACTAAATTCAGATAACTGATAATTGAATCATAAAATTAAAACAACAATTGAAATATAAATTGACAATATTCAAGTACGAAGAAACTTATATTAGGGGTTTTTAATAATTAAAAAAAGATTAATTGTGGGTGAATTGAGTACCGGCAAAGGCAGGGCTTCTTTAGCTAGAGCCAGATATCAAAGTCAGGTTTAAAATAATTAAAACCAAGATCAAACAAGAAGTAAACAAAGAAATGTATGAAAATTCTTCCTGTATTTGAAAACTTCCTTAACAGAATAGAAAATTACATAACTTACCTCATAGGCTATGCAATTGAGGGATGAAAATAAAAACACTCATAGTTTCAGCAACAAAACTAATGGTGAAAAATTAGTCCCAAAACAAGAAAGTGAAAGAGATGAAGACATTGTTGCAGCACCAGCGTGAAGATGGCGGCTACAACATCGTTGTTGAGGCTGAGCACTAGGTTTGCAAAATGGAGGGAATGGGAAGAAAAAAACATGAAGGGGGAAGGGAGGGAGTTTTTTTAAAGTAACATTTTTATTAGTGAGGGAGTGGAGAGATTCTTGGTATTTTCAATTGAAGTGAGGGCTTCTTTATTTTTTTCACTCTAGTGGGGAGTGAACTCAAAAAATTATTTTGGATTGGAGAGTGGAGCCCAATAAAATTCAAGTGAGGATTGAATCCTAAATTGTAACTTGATAAAACTTTTTTATTTTTGCATTTCTTTCCATTTCTTCAAGCTTGTTTTTGGTGTTTGGTAAAACTTTTTTGCCAATTTTTACCCAATTCGGATCCCCTACTCCATTTCGTGTTTCATCTCCTATTCCAGTGTGATGATATATGCCAAGTGTATTTCGTTATCAATCAATTACTTTTGTAAAAAAATATTTAAAACACGTGTTATATATTTATGCAGTGAAATATGAGATGAAACATAAATTGAAATAAAAAATCTAAATCGATTTTTACCATACTCAATCTAGCTCTTTTCATAAAACAAGCCCTTAGTCGATTTTTTTACTAATTTTTACTTTTTACCTTTTTTTATTTTTTTATTTTATTTTTTTCCCTACTTCAATCTTTCACGCCGAAAATCATTTTGGACTATGTAACTAACTTTTAGTTATCTTTTATTTTTCTGGTTTTTATGAGTATGTATTTTCTTTGACAATATTGATCAAATTTGATTTTATTTTTTAAATATAAATGATTAATACCACAAGTCTATAAACATTATGTGATTGAAAGTTTAATGAAATTTATTTAAAACATTTTCATTCTATTAATAATTGAATCTACTCAGTACTCTATTGTGATCAACATTGCAAATTAAGATATGAGAAAATCTATATATATCTATTGTGCATGAGGATGAAAAATAGGCTAGACTACTTGTTAGTGCCTATAGCCTAGTGTACTTATAGCCTAGTTAGGCCTAATTTATTTAATAAAAAGGTTAGATCAAGGGACACTTATTGAAAAGTACCAAATGCACTTTCCAATTTGGTGATCAGTCCCCACTTGTTTTTTGTTAGAACAAACTCCCTAATTTTGTTAAATTTTTAGAGATTAATCCCTACTCATTTGATTTGACAAAAATGCCCTTAAGTATCATATTTTTCATTCATTTTTTCTCACTTTTTCTCCATCCGATAAGCAAACAGTAAACCCTATCATACGCTCATTACCAGAAATAGAAATAATAGAAAAAACACAACAAGCTCCACTGCAGGAACGAGAATAACGTCAGAGCCAACAACCACCAACTTGACATCTGCATTGTCTTCTTCTCTTTTTATTTTCATCATTTTCGAGTTTTTTCTTCTTCTTCTTCTCAGTTTCTTCTCAGTTGCTTCTGAGTTTCTGATATTTTTCCGACAATGTCAATAAGTAGTGAAGTAGGAGTGTTCAATGAAGTTAATGGACATGTACATTAATCTCACAAGAGAATGGAGTGAAATCAACGCCGAACACTTCAATTTGCAATACATAGCTCCACATCAAAGATTGTACGTGAGTTTGACTGATGATAACGGTGTCATGAATATGGTCTTACTGCATTTGACATTGAATATGAACATTGTTGACATTATGATAAACCGAAAGGATGAATTAAGCAGCAGTGCAAAGAAGAGCAGTGATGGTTCAAGGTAATACTTCTAAAAAATCTAAGTTGTACTGCAGTTTGTAAAGTTTTGTACTTGAAGTGTTCTGAAATTGTACTATGTTATGTAAGTTTTATACTTCAAGTGTTCTACTAATTGATTATCCAAAATTGTACTGCAACTTCTAGCAGTTTATACTTGAAGTGTTCCTAAACTATACGCCTTCTATATAAAATTATACTTTTGATTTTCTGAAATTATACTTCATTTTATCAAAGATTGTATTCGATTTATTGAAGTTATATACTTTAAGTATTATATTTATCGATTAACCAAAATATACTACAGTTGCTAGGACTTTATACTTCAAGCGTTCTGAAATTGTACTTCACTTTATCTAAAATTGTACTTTTATTTTCTGAAATTATACTTTCTTTTGTACTTCATTTTACCTAAACCTGTACTTTATTCATTGAACTTCTATACTTCAAGTGTTTCGAAATTGTACTTCATTTTATCTAAACTTATACTTTAGTTATTTGAATCTATTATTTAAGTTTAAAGTGTTTTACTAATGGATTCTCCAAAAATTGTACTGCAATTGCTAAGGTTTTATACTTTAAGTATTTTGAAATTGTACTTCACTTTATCTACAATTGTACTTCTATTTTTTGAAATTATACTTCATTTCATACATCGTTTTACCTAAACTTGTACTCTATTCATTGAAGTTCTATACTTCAAGTGTTCTAAAATGGTACTTCATTTTATTTAAACTTGTACTTCAATTATCTGAATCAATTATTTAAGTTTTATACTTCAAGTATTCTACTAATGGATTATCCAAAATCATATTACAATTGCTAAGAATTTATACTTCAAATGTTCTGAAATTGTACTTCTATTTTCTGAAATTATACTTCATTTTACATAAACTTGTACTTTATTCATTGAAGTTCTATACTTCAAGTGTTTCGAAATTGTACTTTATTTTATCTAAACTTGTAATTCAGTTATTTGAATATATTATTTAAGTTTCAAATGTTCTACTAATGGATTATCCAAAAATTGTACCGCAATTACTAAGGTTTTATACTTCAGGTGTTCTGAAATTGTACTTCACTTTATCTAAAATTGTATTTCTATTTTTTAAAATTATACTTTATTTTATACATCATTTTACCTAAACATGTACTCTATTCATTGAAGTTCTATACTTCAAGTGTTCCGAACTTGTACTTCATTTTATCTAAACTTGTACTTTAGTTATTTGAATCTATTTTTTAAGTTTCAAGTATTCTATTAATGGATTATCCAAAAATTGTATTGCAATTTCTAAGGTTTTATACTTCAGGTGTTCTGAAATTGTACTTCACTTTATCAAAAATTGTATTTCTATTTTTTGAAATTATACTCATTTTATACATCATTTTATCTAAACTTGTACTGTATTCATTGAAGTTCTATACTTCAAATGTTTCGAAATTGTGCTTTATTTTATCAAAACTTGTACTATCGAGTCAAAGTCACTTTCATCGTATGACTTTACCGATCAATATTACCGAGTTGAGTTGTATCAACAAGCATATCAAGCAGTGATAAACCCTATTCCTACATATGATATGCATATGTTCCCTCTAGATGATGATTGCGTTATTAATGCACCTGATTGCCGATCTCAACCTGGGCATAGAAGGACACAGAGGATTCCACAACAAATTGATAAACGTGTAATTAAGTGTAAAATGTGTGGTAGAACATGACATAATCGTCGAACCTGCAAAGAATCAGTAATCTAGCTAAATTTTGTAAATTAATCTAGGAGATTTATACTTGATTTCTTGACATTTGTACTTTATTTCGGTAATCATGTACTTGATTTAGCGTGAAATTGGCATTTTTGTATATTGTCCGAGATATCAATTTTTTTGTACCCCAATTTGGTAGAATTGTAGTTGATTTCATGACATTTGTACTTCTTTTTGGCAATAATGTACTTGTTTAGCATGGAAGTTAGCAAATGGATGTTGTCCAAGATATCAGCGTTGTCGTACCTCAATCTGAAAGATTTATACTTGATTTCACGACATTTGTATTTCATTTCGGCCATTATGTACTCCATTTCTTAATATTTTTACTAATATTGTTGAATTGAAATTTGTTCAATGATTTGCTTTTTAAGTCTTAGTAATTAATAACCAAACTCTAAAAATATGTGTAATATTTATTATATGAATAAAATAATATTAAAGTTTTAAAGTATTAACCACTAATGTTGAACGAATGAATGTTATCAATCGTAGTAATGTAAAGAATACTTATGCTTTCAAAGATGTAAATAAATGAGCATTTGACAATAATATCCACCCTATAACTCGTACAAATACGTACTTCACCTTATTCGATAATCTCAAAATATTGTATTTAACCATCACTATAATTATTGGAGACTAATTATTCAATTGCAATAAGTGTACTTCAACATAACACCATTTATACTTTATTTGTTCTACATTTGTACTACGTTTTCATCATATTGTACTCAAATTCATTGTCCGATTTCAATTGAATTGAAGTGTACTTTAACATAATACCATTTATACTTTGTTTATTCTATATTTGTACTTTATTTCATCATATTGTACTCAATTCACTTCCTGATTTCAATTTAATTGAAGTGTACTTCAACATAACACCATTTATACTTTGTTTGTTTTATGTTTGTATTTCATTTCTATGATATTGTACTCAAATTCACTGTTTGATTTCAATTTAGTTGAAGTGTACTTCAACATAACACCATTTTTATTTTGTTTGTTCTAAGTTTGTACTTCATTTACATCATATTGTACTCAAATTCATTGTCAAACTTCAATTTAATTGAAGTGTACTTCAACATAACATCATTTATACTTTATTTGTTCTACGTTTATACTTCATTTCCATCATATTGTACTCAAATTCACTGTCCGATTTCAATTTAATTGAACTATACTTCAACATAATACTATTTATACTTTGTTTGTTTTACGCTTGTACTTCATTTTCCTCATATTGTATTCAAATTCACTGCTCGATTTCAATTTAATTGAATTGTATTTGATTATAACACCATTTATACTTTATTTGTTCTACATTTATACTTCATT
Source organism: Jacaranda mimosifolia (assembly GCA_018894105.1). Classification (NCBI taxonomy): domain Eukaryota; kingdom Viridiplantae; phylum Streptophyta; class Magnoliopsida; order Lamiales; family Bignoniaceae; genus Jacaranda; species Jacaranda mimosifolia. Next base: position 7,868,855 of record CM032121.1, on the reverse strand, counting down.
TCCATCATATTGTACTTAAATTCACTACCTAATTTCAATTTAATTGAAGTGTACTTCAACATAACACCATTTATACTTTATTTTTTTCTATATTTGTACTTCATTTTCATCATATTGTACTCAAATTCACTGCTCGATTTCAATTGAATTGAAGTGTACTTCAACATAACACCATTTATACTTTGTTCGTTCTACATTTGTAATTTCATTTCCCTCATATTGTACTGAAATAAAAATATTATAAATACTTGATGGAAAATTATACTTACATACAAAATAATATTATAAACAAAGTATGCTTCAATTTACATATGTATGTACATACAAAGTATGATTCAAACTCTATAGGCTTAAATGTTTTGTACTACAGTTGCTTCTAAAAATGTACTATAGATACACATGTTATATACTACATTTTCAGTTAATATATACTACATGCCTGAATATTTTTGTACTACAAATGCTTCTAAAATGTACTGCATATATACAAATATTAAATTATAATTTAATTTAATCTACATGCTTGAATGTTTTGTACTACATATGCTTCTAAAATGTACTGCAGTTACATAAATTATATGCTACACTTTTGCCCGATGTGAACTGCAATCATAAATGTTTATACTACATTTGTTTATAAAATGTACTGCAGTTACAAAGATTATATACTACACTTTCATTTAATGTATACTGCAGGCTTAAATATTTTGTACTACAGTTGCTTCTAAAATGTAATGCAGATACACATATTATATACTATATTTTCAGTTAATGTATACTGCACGCTTGAATATTTTTGTACTACAGATGCTTCTAAAATGTACTGCATGTACACAGATTATATACTATAATTTCATTTAATCTATAAGTTTGAATGTTTTGTACTATATTTTCGCAACTTCCTCTCCCGGTGTCCAAATCACTTGCCGCTTGAACCGTTGGATAGCTCTCGGCTTATACATTAACTCCACAAAGTTCCAGCCCCGTCCGATTCTCCATGGAACAGTAGTTTCCCTCGCAATAAGCTGGAATTACAGCAATGCCACTGCACTGCCGCATTCTAAAGATCTTCGCCGTTTCCTATCCAAACGGAACTGTCTACTGGTGAAACTTGGTGGGAACGTTGCTAACACCTCAAGGAACACCCCACTGAAACAGTTTCACAAAATTCCTTTTCCAAGACACTCTGCTCAATGCATCTTTGCACTACCTGCGTGCAGTAAGACCGCTCTAGGTCGCTCTCAATGTTCGGTGCCCAAACGGACACGGAATGACTTTAAACTTGGTGGGAAGCATCCTCATAACTCAAGGAATATGCCATTGAAACAGTTTTTCAAACCGCACCTCGTAAGAGTCTCTGCTCATGGGCCTTTTTCGCCTTATCGGGTGAGCCGACAATGCTTTGTCGCTCCTAATGCCCCTTCAAGTCACGGTCGCAATTCTTCTCCAATGAGCGACCCATGACATTCTCCCCCACTCGATCCATTGACGTCCTCGTCAACACATACACAAGGACTCGAAGTGTATGCGGTGCCCCAACTCAACTCTGATCTCTTTTTGGCACCGGATGAGTTTAGCTCCTCTTTACATAGATTATATACTACACTTTCATTTAATGTATACTACATGTTTAAATATTTTGTACTACAAATACACAAATTATATACTACATTTTCATTTAATGTATACAGCATACTTTAATGCTTTTGTACTATAGATGCTTCTAAAATATACTGCATGCACACAAATTATATACTATAATTTCATTTAATCTGTAGTTTTGAATATTTTGTACTACAAATGCTTTTAAAATGTACTGCAGTTACACAGATTATATACTACACTTTTGCTTAATGTGTACTGCAAGCTTGAATGTTTATACTACATTTGCTTCTAAAATATACTACAGTTACACAGATTATATACTACACTTTTGCTTAATGTGTACTGCAAGCTTGAATGTTTATACTACATTTGCTTCTAAAATATACTGCAGTTACACAGATTATATACTACACTTTTACTTAATGTGTACTGCAAGCTTGAATGTTTTGTACCACAAATAATATACTACCACTTTCAGATAATTTTACCGTATAATTTCAGGTATACAGAAGTATAAACCTCAAAAAAGTGAAGTACAACTTTCATGCCTTTCAAGTACAAATAAAAAACTTTCCATCTCACAACAAAAATCATATATATCAATTGAGTTCAAGTGTTTAACAACTAAAAAAAGAATAAAAACCCTAAACATTAGAAAATAGACAAGAAATAAATACAACACTGAAAAATCACATACATTTAAAACTGTAAATGCAGAAAACATATATTTGTTTCTTTCGATCACTTTTTTTTGTATTTCGCTTCTTGTTGCCGCTGTTTCTCCTTCCATTGTCACAGAAAAAATGGCAAAAATTTTGGTGTTTTTTTTTTTTTTCTCTTCTTCTTCTCGTGTCAATGGCAGAGGAACGATTTCGTGCCCTTTTGTTTGGCCGCTTGGGGAAGTCGTCGATTTCAGGAAAAAAAATATGAAAGCATTCTTCTTGAAGAGAAAAACGCATTTTTCAGGTATTTTTGTTGTTTTCTCTAGTTACAAGGATATATGTGTCTTTCTAAAAGATATGGGGAGTGATTTCTAAATTTTGTGAAAATGTAGGGAATTTAGTGTGTAAAAATTTAAATGGGGACTGAACACTAAAATGAAAGTAGGTTTAAGGATTTTTTTCTAATTGACTGTTAGATCAATGCTTAAAAAGTAGTTTTTTTAACTAAATAGACTAAATTTTGACTTTTTTAAAAGCTTACAAAACCTAATAGGCCGGCTTGTTTAACCTTCTTCACATAAAAAATACAATAATAGTGATATAAATTAAATAGCTAATCACATTTTATTTCTTTAATTAGTCCTTTATGGAATTCATTATGTTGTTTAGCATTGCTTTTTGTTGAAATGATACTACTTTATACATAGATTTGAACTTTCATAATTATGCATATGTTACTTATCATTTTGATTCTTACTTATCAATGTTTATTACAAATTTGATCATATTAAAAATTTAAATTTATGTGATGTTTAGATTTAATGGAAGCCTTAGTAAAAGATATGCTTATAGGTAGGTTTTCAAGTTTGACTAAGGCTTTATAATTTATTAAAAAAGTTATACGTAACCTTGAAAAAAAAAACTTATTATAAATAATAAGTTGAACTCAAACTTGTTATTTGCATAACAGACCTCACTTATTTAAATTAAAGCTTAGCCTAGCATATTTTATGCATAAAAATAGCATATCTCAATATGCAAATTTAAAAATGGCAGATATGTAAATTAATAGCGATTGGAGACTTTATAATAATTAAATGAATTTCTCAAAATTCAATAACCTCTTGAAAGTTCAGGGCTTCTTGATTAAATTCGGGGATCCGCAGCCAATTTCTAGACCTAAAAGGAGCTGTGAAACTAAATTAAAAATAAAATAATATATATATATATATATGTATTGAATAAATAAAATAAAATAAAAAAGATTGCTGCTTCAGCAAGATTTTCCATCCCGTCAAAACCCTCCGCTTTATCTCTGTCCACTGTTTGTTTTTGAGTACTTGTTTACCATGGAGTAGCTGTAAGTTCTGTCTCCTCCAAATAAAACCCATTTCGAGATGTTTATAATTTGTGGGTGCTTTTCTTTTGAAGCTTGTGTATTTATACCTGTTGTAGAGATATTCATTTTCCCCATCTTTCTGGTGACTCTGATTTTGCATATACCATGGTTTGTTTTGTTTCTTGATTTTGAATTTGTGTGTAAAAACCTTTTTTACTTCATTTTTATCACTAATCCTTCTCGTAGAAACTGAATATTTGAAGTTTATCATTTCCCTTATTCATGGTTTATCTGATTTGCATAAGGCATGTTTTGTTTTGGTTTTGTACATTTTAATTCTTTCTTGGTATCGAAGTAATGTATGAGGGACCTTCTTTAATTCATTTTATCATAGCCCTAGTTGTAGAAACTGAATATTTGGATTTCTTTCTTAGCTCCCATTTCTGGTGATTCTGATTTTGCATACGGCATGTTTTGTTTTGTTTCTGTACATTTTAGTTCGTTCTTGATATTGAAGTCCTGTTTAAAGAAGCCTTCTTTACTTCATTTTATCACAACTGTTGTCAAAGAAACTTTGCATTAGGATTTTTCCACCCCCCTCCATTATTAGTGACTCTGATTTTGCATATGACATGGTTTGTTTTGTTTCTGTACATTTTAATTCTTTCTTGATATGGAAGTTATTTGTGAAGGAACCTCCTTTACTTCATTTTAATATTTGTTTTTCCTTTTTCTGATGATGTAAGTTATGATAAATGAATTTTTATAGGATAGAAAATAGGAGATGCTGATGAAGATTCTATATGTATGAATTTTCTAACTGTCATTTTTTCTCCTGCTTTAATTTGCCATTTGCTGCAGTTATGCGTTTTGAATGCTGAGTTGGTTCGGCAATAGTATAATTTTATCAGTTAAGGGGTCAAAACTTGAAGCAGATGGAAATAATTGAGTCCATCGATAATCTCCCAGTGCAAGATCCCCCTGGGGAAGACTTCTCTTCAGCCGATTTGGATTGGGTCAAGCTCAGAAGTGCAGACCGCTGTGATGATATAGCTCTTATTCCTTACGATCGAGTTGATGCCTTTATCATTGGTGAATGTTCCAACGTTGAGTGCCCAACTAGGTTCCACATTGAGAGGGGAAGAAAACGAGCCAAAGGGAGCTTAAAACAATACAAAAATGATGAGTATTTGGAGTATAGACTGTAAGTAGTAAATTTCATTTTGCTTTTGTTCCGCTCTTTGAAGGGTTATATGGTTTTAGATATGCAGGAGCCTTATTACAGCTCTATATTTGTATTTGGCTGATCTAATTGTGGCATTTTATTATCAGCCTTATTGAACATTGGGAGTTGATGCTTCATTCGTTTCAATTTGTTCTCGACTATAAATCATAAATTTTTTTGGATGTTCTCTAACTTAGTTTTGTAAAGCATATGGTCTTTCCATGGAGATGGATGTTCAATAGCTGATATTTGACTTAGAGAATGTATTTCACAAGTAAGGGTCATTTGAGTGGTTGTGGATTTAATACAGTCAATGTATTTGTGCGTGCCTTGGCACAGTAAATAGTTGCTTCTACAATAGGTTGTCATACTTTAGTCTCCGAGGGAGGGAGGGAGGAGGCGAGTGTGACATTGGGGAAAATGAAGTTAACTGATTATCGATTTTTTTCTCTTAAGCGCTCACTTTTATTTGTGACTGCTTATCTTCCAAAATTGGAATGCTTAAACCTTGATTGAACCCAGGAGCAAATTTTTAAGTAACTGAACCCCCGCGAGATTGAGCAAACAAAGACCATGCCAAACACAGAGGAGAACTTAGAAGAATTTTTGTGATCTAAACAAGACTTTGAACCTAGTGCTATCTGTTTTGAAGACGTCTCTTTGATCATAGAGCAAATATTACAACATAACACACATGAAAATGGCCTTTTCATTTTATCGTAAGTCACTTGGAGACAGACACCTCCATTAATCTGCATTGGTTTTTCATCCTAAATTAGTTACTGGAAAAAATCTGCTGGTTTAAATTCTTAACTTCATTTGTTTCATTGAGATCGCAACCCTTTATGCCCTGTACAGAACCTAAAACAATCATGATTAATTTTTCTTTCTGTATACAAGCTTAGTAAGATCAGTTATCCATTTTCCTTTTTCTGGTCATCTTCCCAGAATAATTATTCTTTCCTTCTTTTATGAAGGTATTGGTGTTCGTTTGGACCTGAAAATTATGGAGAAGGTGGAGGGATATTACCAAGTAGAAGATATCGGCTTAACACTCGAAATCGTGCAGCTAGGCCTCAATCTATGCGGGGTTGTACATGCCATTTTGTTGTAAAGCGTCTCTACGCCCGTCCCTCTCTTGCTCTTCTTATATATAATGAGAGGCGTCATGTGAACAAAGCTGGTTTTGTCTGCCATGGGCCCTTGGATAGAGATGCGATAGGCCCTGGGGCCAAGAAGATTCCATATGTTTGTAGTGAGATTCAGCAGCAAACCATGTCAATGATATATCTTGGTATCCCTGAGGAGAATGTTTTAGAGAAGCACATTGAGGGGATTCAACGTTACTGTGGGTCTGACCCGAAAGTTAAAAGCCTTGCTTCTCAGTATGTGCAGAAACTTGGAATGATTATCAAGCGTTCTACTCATGAGTTGGATCTAGATGATCAAGCCAGCATTCGTTTATGGGTTGAACGGAACAAGAAGTCCATTTTCCTTTATCAAGATACGTCGGAAACTGATCCTTTTATTTTGGGCATACAGACTGAGTGGCAGTTGCAGCAGATGATCCGTTTTGGCCATCGAAATATCATAGCAGCTGATTCAACATTTGGAATAAAGAAACTAAAGGTAAAAGAATTATGATGCTTGTTTTGTGTGGCTCCAACAAAAACTATAAAGCTTAATTCTCAAATTATGATTTTCTATAACTATCAAAAAAAAAAAAAATGATTTTCTATAATTGCAGTATCCATTGTGCACGATTCTTGTATTTGATTCAAGACAACATGCACTCCCTGTTGCTTGGATCATTACCCGTAGTATTGCGAAGCCAGATGTTACTAAATGGATGAAAGCTCTACTTGATCGAGTTCACTCTGTTGACCCTGGATGGAAAGCCAATGGATTTTTAATTGACGATGCTGCAGCAGAGATTGAGCCCATAAGGCAGGATGTTTTGCCTATGTCTCTTTTTCTTTAAGCTTACTTTTATTCAGTATTGTATTGCTTATTGATTTGGGTTGATTTTTTTTTCAGGGAGGTGTTTTCTTGCCCTATAATGTTTTCCCTTCGGCGTGTTCGAAGATCATGGCTGAGGCATATTGTTAAGAAATGTGCTAACATTGAAGTTCAGAGGGAGATGTTTAGACGCCTGGGCCAAATAGTGTACAGCATTTGGGGCGGAGTGGATCTTGCTGTTGCTTTAGAAGAATTTTCTCTGGATTTTGTTGATCAGACTTCCTTTATGCAATACTTTAAGGATTCTTGGGTGCCTAAGATTGGTAAGATGATTCTTTTCTTTTCTATACAACAAATGAGTTAATTTGTTTACATTATCATCAAATGCCTTCTTCTTTTGCTTTATTTCTCATTAATTTGTCATGCTGCAGAAATGTGGCTCACATCAATGAAGACTCTTCCACTTGCAAGTCAGGAAGCCTCTGGTGCAATTGAAGCATATCATGTGAAGCTGAAGATGAAACTGTATGATGATTCACACCTTGGCTCTCTCCAGAGGATTGATTGGTTAGTTCATAAATTGACGACTGAGTTGCACTCAAGCTACTGGCTTGATCGTTATGCAGATGAAAGTGATTCTTTCGTAAATGTGAAGGAGGAATATATTGCTTCTACTTCGTGGCACCGAGCTCTTCAAATCCCTGACAGTTCCATTTCCTTCGATGATAAGGATCACCTCTTTGCTAAAGTTGTCAGTCAGAAAGATAGCAGCCTAAAACGAGTAGTTTGGAATCCCGGCTCTGAATTTGCTCATTGTGATTGTGAGTGGTCATTGCAAGGAAATCTCTGCAAGCATGTCATTAAGGTCAATATGATCTGTGACAATCTTCAGTGCTACCAATCTTCCATGTCATTTCAGTCACTTAAAAATATCCTAATAGATCTCTGGAAGAAACCAATGGATGATTCAGTTGCACTGGACATTTCAACTGCCTGGACGTACCAAATGCTCGACCAAGTTCAAAAGCTCGTTGAGTTGAATAATTCCAATGATATTGGCCTTCTTGTAAACAATATGCCACTGCAATGGGTTGCTAAGAAAGCCAGAACACCATCTGGCAGGCAGACATCAAGCCTTGCTTTACCCTCTACTTCCAAGAATGACTCAAACAATTCTGCTGCACGTAAAAAGAGTAGGAAGCGGAAGAGAGTGTCTCTTTTGAGATAATTTTTTCTGTAAATATGGGAACTTATCATGGAAGAATTCCAGTCTATCAGGGGCCGGGTGATATTTAGGTATTATAATTGGTGTTGTATGTTCAAATCCCATGTGACAGTGGTTGGGATGCTGATAAATTCAAGCCAGAAACCATGGGCATCCTTGTCTGATGCTAACTGCCTGTTTATATCTTGGAGTCGAGAGGATGTCTGGAAAGGGACAATGGAAACTAACAATGGCATCAAGCTGACTTGAGGGCCGAGGTACACGGCCAGCTTCATTGACGAAGGTAGCTATTGAGTTTCTAAAGATTTGTCATGACACCATTCTAATTTAAATCCGCCATCTCTGCCTCCGGATAATGAGCCTGATATTGGTATATCGGCCCAATTTTGTTCCACACATAGGGAAAGGGAAACGAACCTCTGCAATCTTTGATTTAATTAACTGTAGGAAGTACTGACTGGGTTCTTGGTCTATATTTCTGCAAATCCTTGAAATACTTTAAAAAAAAATTCATCTTCTTCCTCGCTACCTGCTGTTCTGGAGTTTCATATATATATGTAAAGGCTATATGCTACATTTTTATGATGGTCAAAGAATAAGATTTTCCGCTCTACCTTAAGTTGGTTGATTTACTACTGATATTCCCCCAGAGGGGGGCAACCTTATGTGCATTATGTACATGCATTGTATTGGATAGGAAGCATTTTGGTTTTCTATTTTCATTTCTTTATAGTATCTATATGCGATTCCTCGTTGCCTGGCTGATATCACAATGTATAAGATGAGTTGAAACTTTTATATACTGAACAAGCCAATCAGCTACTTTCAGGAGTACAACAGGATTTTATGACAATATCGCTGTAACATAACGGCTATGTGCTTTTTGCCCTTTGCTAACAGAGGTTCCTTTAAAGGTTCTATCGGTCACTAGTAATTTGCTTTCTTTTAGTGTCAGTCGTCCAGCTTGTTGAGGTGACTCCGCTTCCAATAATCTTTTGGAAGCTTGAAGCTCCCGATCCTTCCTCCAGCAGGGATGGTTCAGGAGCTTTGGTTGTTGCGGTGAAGCTCTGCCTCAAATTATTTTTTGAAAGTCTGAAGCTTCTAGTTCCACCTTTCTTCCTCCTCCGGGGATACAAGGGATGGTTCAGGGACTTTGTCTATGGTTTCAGCTGGGGAGGGATGGTCCCAGTTTCGGCAGGGGAGGGAAATTCAAATCGATACGCAATCGATTTGATGAGTTACAACTGCTTTCATTGCCCCTTTTAGGAAAGACATTAGTAATTATAGGCGTTTGTTGCGGTTCTTCTAAAATTTCTTCATAATTAGAAAGAGTAGTTGCTTCATGCCTTTCTTTGATTCCAGAGGTCTTATCGCGATTCAAGATCATGGACTGGTCATCATAACTCGAACATGTTGCTGTTTCAATGAATCTCTCAAAAAATAAAAAAAGAACACACACGTGGAAATGGCCCAAATCTCAATAATAACATCAAATTTTAGCAATGTCTGAACAGTTCTTCCTAACTGTTACTTTGTCATGCCAACAGTTAAATGAAAGAATTATTAATCCTCAAAATCGTAATGTAGGTGCGGAACTTCTTTGTTGATAATTCTCTGTCCTCCATAGTCCATATACAAACCATTCCTCCCATATTCAAGTTTTATCAGTTTTTAACCCTTTCCTTTAGCCAAGATTTTCCATGGGGCCAACATTTTACAGTGCTTTCCATAAAAGTGTCTTTTCTTTTGCCAAGATTTCCATGTCTCTTTTTACATTGCTTCTTAAAAGAAATATCCAAGCTGGGGAAAGTCATGTCCTATATTTCCCACTAGAAGTTGGGATTGACAGTATATCCAAAACATCACACTTAGATTACAAAATGGGTCCCAAGAACCACCACAGAAATTGGCACAAAATTGCCTACTAGGACTGTAGGAGAGCATAATTTGCCAATGGGATTGAGGCAATCTCACCTTATCCACACTCCAACCACATCCGTAATTGCACCCACTATCCCGCTCTTCCACATCAACTCTTTCCCCAAAACCACAAATTCCCATCCTTAAAAGCCTTTGCTCCACCATATTGTACTAAATTTTCTGTAAGAAAACCACCAGAAATGGCAGCCATGAACTCCAGTGTTTTGGCCTGCAACTATGCCATATCTGGCTCTGAGCTCAGCTCAAAGGTCAATTCTTCGCCTTCAGTTGCAACTCCAGTAGTATCAGTCCAGAAATTGCCTGTGATCAGGGCCCAACAGGCCAGAGTTCCTGAATCTAATGAATCAGGAAGAAGAGCTGCCGTTCTTGGCCTCGGTGCCGCCCTTCTTACCGCCGCTATCTCCACCTCATCAGCCGCCAATGCCGGCGTCATTGAGGATTATTTGGAGAAAAGCAAGGCTAACAAGGTTAGCTTTTCTTATATTGTACTAGACAAAAACTAGTATTAAGTTGAGATGAAAAGTCTATGATAGTTTTACGGTAGATTTTGCTCAAAAACTTGGTGGTGGATATAGGAATTGAATGACAAGAAGAGGCTGGCGACTAGCGGTGCTAACTTCGCCCGAGCTTACACAGTTCAGTTTGGCACTTGCAAGTTCCCAGAGAACTTCACTGGCTGCCAAGATCTTGCCAAGCAAAAGGTTTCATCTTGTGAATTTGAATCTGATCCATTTCTTTCTTTTTTTGGTCAAATTTCATCTGAGTTAGTATTACTTTGTTGCAGAAAGTACCATTTATTTCTGATGACTTGGAGCTGGAGTGCGAAGGGAAGGACAAGTACAAGTGCGGATCGAATGTTTTCTGGAAATGGTGAAATGTAAAATCTCGAGTATACTCCTTCTCAGACATGTATCTATTTTCTGATTCAAGAAACCTGTTTTGCGAACATTTATGCTGTGCTGTATTTATGTCTTTTGTCTTATTGTTTTTCTTGATTCTTGCTGAAATAGAGTTCATAAAACATAGGTGGAGAAATCAACATATGGGAATCTAATCACAATAATTTGAAATTAGTAAAGCTGGATGGACACAAATAATGGTAGATTGAGAAGTAACCAATTGTGTTAATGTGCCATCTGATTCTGCCAACTGCATCACATGGCACAAAGTGTAGACCAGCATAAAACAGAAAGGAGACAATGCACCAAGTGAAAATAAAATGTTCTATCCAGTGGAAAACAATGAAAGTAATCATTTGTATAACTTTGTGTAACATTACAGTTTCAAAACCCTGGACTTTTGCTCTTCCAATGAGTACATACAAAGTGTTCTGCATTCATTCTAAACAACCAATATCACAGTGAACTCTTCTGACAAAAAATGGTAAAAATCAGTAAAATGGGAAAGAATCAATTCCGTTGGGCTGCCATAAAAAGAATCATCCGATGGAATCAAGCACGCCGATCAGTCATTGACAGAAGTCACATCTCTCCCAAATTAAGCTGCCTGTACAGGTGTATTACAGCTAACTATGCAGCCACTTGGAATTGACCATCCTTTAGTAGCCCTCTATTTCCAAGCACAGTCAAAATGAAAGAAACAATTTCCACAATAAGTCAGGAATATGAACACCTAGACGACGATTCATTTTTCTGCAACTCCAAACATGGCATAGGGGACACTCCATCACTAAAACCAGAGATAAATTCACAGTTCCACCTCACAGATGGTGATAGGCCAAGTACACTAACATTTCTCATGCAGATATCCTCAAATGGTGCCCCCTCTATCCCCTCTAGCAATGGGGCTCTCCTCGAATCCAAACTGATTACATTACTTATAGATATCCCTCTAACTTTTGGCAATGCTTTAGGGTCCCATTTCTCATCAGGATGGTCGTTAGCACCTCTGCTAAATCTTATGGGTACTTTGACTCTCTCCATCATAATATTACGTATAGTTATATTTGCGATATATCCTCCTCTCCCCTTGTCAGTTTTGATCCGTACTCCAGCTGCTGAATCTCTAACATACAAATCCTCCACTAAAACATCTCTAATTCCACCAGACATCTCACTGCCAATGCCAATACCTGAACATGTTGGAGTTGTACCTGAGACTCGTCTGATGGTAACGTTTAAGCTTGGTTTAGCCATGCTTATACCATAATGGTCCCAGCCACTCTTCACTGCTACTAAGTCATCACCACTTTCAATATAACAGTCTTCAATACAGACATTCACACTTGAATCTGTGGAAGAAAGAATGTGAACTAGGTAATGCTTTTATATACTTGGTAATTTTTTTTTCGTATTTTGATTATATGATATCAATAATCATTAAACATGGTGGCAATCTTAGTTTTAGAGGGTGGTTTTTAGTACCTGGATCTATGCCATCAGTATTTGGGGCATTTAGAGGTGCCAAGATTGTCATGTCTCTTATCACAATATTGCTGGAAAAAGCATAAAACGAATGTCAGGGAAAATCTTGAATCAAAAAGCATGTTATCTTTTTCCTTTTATCTTCTGGGGCTGTTATATTCTTCTTCTTTATTGCTTTCTACTAATCTTTCTTCTCCTTTTTCAATTGTGTGTATATTCCATCGGCAAAAAGTACTATCAATCAAAATTGAAAAAGTCCACATTTGCGATCCTAATCATTGAATGCCTATTGTATGCAGGCATTTTCTTTTATAGTTTTAACTTTAATATTGATTACAATGAAATACTAAAATATCCATTGTTGTAAAATGATCTCAAGTGGTAGGGAGAATCTCTAAAATCCATTTCTTGATGTCACAAGATTGCTTTATTGAGAGTTGATTCCTTTCTATCTTTTCCTCTACCTTGCTTTGGCTAATAGTCCAACACTAAGGACAATTTGTTGCTATTGTTTATTTTGGTGCTATTATAGTTATGATCTTTTCCCTTTAAATATGATGATACGATCAATTTATGATCATATGTGACAAAGGAATAGGCCTCATATATACTCTTTTCAGTAAGAGAATAGAATACTATCGAGATACTTTAAAGGCCATCATCCCTGAAATTTATTTATTATATTTTGTGCCTAATAGTGTCATATCAAGACAAGAATATTTTTAGTTAAAAACAAGAAAGAAACAACAAATTCTTGTGGAGAAATGGTAATAACAAATAACTTATGGTTGCAGATAAAGCCAAACCTGCTATAAACAGGATGAACGGTCCAAAATGGAGAATTGAGGAAAGTGAGGCTGGATATTAGAATATTGTGCGAATTTATCAGTTCAACAAGGTGGCCTCTGGTGTACTTTAGAGTCCTATTCCACCAAAGATCCCACCACATTTTCCCCTGGCCATCAATTGTGCCGTTATGCCCTACAAATCATTAAACACCATCAATTAGACGTATCCAACAGTTTTACCATTAGATCTTTTAGTCCCAAATGCAATATTCTAATGCTAATCCACATTCTTTCTTCCAGTAAAAATAATTAAGGATGATGATCAGCAAAAGAAAAACAGTTCCTCTTAATCTAATCTTTAGTTTTCTCTCAAGATCTAAATTGTTTACGAGTCCATGCCATGATATAGATGGAATAAAGACACACCCCTTCAGAACTGCATCCATATATGAAGCACGAGCTGGTTTAATCATGATGTATATATATGTAATTGTCTCCTTTAGGCTACTTAAAAATTCACATACTTAGAGTTGAAAGTCATGGCCATCCCATTATACAAGTACTTTAATGATAATCATCACCGAACTTTCAAGAATCTATACCTGTAATGACAACATTGGTTAGAGAATTTCCGTGAATGAGGCTAATATGTCTCCCTCCCAGCCTCTCTCTCCCCCTTCCATATGATGGCAACGGCTTGATGATGGGCCATTCCTCAGGGTCCTACTATCAGAATGAATGGGATTAGAAAAGACTAACCAACAACAATTTTGGTAGAGCATGAAAACTCTGTGATGACATATATAATAGAAACCATAAAGGGATCAATTTAACAATAAAGTCAAGACAATCAAGATGCAAATCCTATAAAAGAAGAACCCTTCTTCTGCTTTTCTTCTTTTCTTTTTGCTTCCAAACAATTGACTTGATACAGTATGGTAAACCAATTTTTTCCCCATCTTGTCATAAAGCTACTATTCAATTCATTCTGTGAGCTATGGGAATTCCTTTTGCTAGCTGAAATTCTTTCGTATTTGCCAATTAGACAAGACCTAAAGAAGCCCACTTCACCCTTTCCCCATGCATCAAACAAAATTGTTGATTTTTAGCATTTCCAGAAATTCCTTCCCCCATAAAAAAATAAATTTCTCCACCTAAAAAAATGGCAAAACTATGTGCTCTCTGCAGCGCAGAAATTGGGAATCAAAATTAAGACCTGGTAAACCTGCATAATATAATCCATAAAGAAAAACAGTGTCCTCTTTTGCATTAAAGTCTAAAGGGTTCAAGAATTTAAAAATTGAAATTATTATATGCAGTATAAGACAAAACAATTAATACAAACATTGGTCACCTGAGATCCCAAGATGACAGCACCATCTTCAAGAAACAACGTGAAATCACTGGTAAGGTTGAAGCTTCCCGTGAGCCACAACCCCCGGGGGACATTCAGCTGGGCCCCACCACTCCCCGTGAATCTCTCCATGTATTCCATGGCTCTCCGAAACGCCGCCGTATTGGATGTTTTCCCGTCGCCCACCCCTCCGAACTCCGCGATGGATTTCACCACCTTCCGCGGCGGCGGCGGCTCGAAGAACCCCGAGCAGCTCGTCGGGCCTCCTGGCCTAGTGAGTCCGGCCTGGTTCGAGATGGGATCGAATGAAAAGATCGTGTTCCTGGTGATGTGGAGGCTGAAAACGACAACCCCCGTGAATATAAGCAATAGGAAGGCCCATGGAGGTCTTGTGAAGCTTGCTCTAATGGCGTTGATTAATGGGTTTTCACCTTCCATCATCAATCTCCCTCAAGATTTCATATATCATATCCACACATATACATGCATGAGAATTATGTAATCTTCTTCTACTTAATAATTTTCAATTCTAAAACGACGTTTGCATATACAAAGACACTTATATATGTGTAGTTATGTGCGACTGTGGGGTTTGTCAAATGGACCGGATTCTGAAGATCATGCATACGACTGCATGAGGATTGACTATATAAATAAAAAAAAAAAAATATATATATATATATATATATGAAAATTATATGGGGAAGGATTCTCGGGGTAATATATAATAACCGCCCCCTTCCCCACCGAATTCCATTTAAATATTTTATTTCATTTTATATTTCATCTTTTATTTTATTTTATAAATATACGACACGTGTATTAAATATTTGTTTATAAAAATAATTGATTGAAAATTAAATACACTTGATATAAATACAATAATTTAAAATATGAGATGAAATGGTGAATGAAATAGAGAATATAAAATGACCAAATCCACTCACTAGGAGGAATTTGAAGTTAGGCCGTGTAAATTTTTTATTTTATTTTTTATTTCCATTTTATGAATGTATGATATATATTAAATATTTTTTTATAAAATAATTGATTGAAAATTAAATATATTTAATATAAATATAACAAATTAAATAAAAAAATAAAATTGATGATAAAATGGACGTTTGATGGGTTTAATGGGCATAACATTCGGGGTGTGGGGCATATATTTACTCGGAAAGTTGAAGAAAAGCATGGTACTGTTTGTCCGGTGTCGGAGGAAATAATTTTGTGGGAGTGAATTCACATGGTCCGACGGATTTTTTCCAAAGAAAATATTGGAGTTGACCAAACCCCAATGGCGGTGATTGATGTGCAACATTAATTAGGACACAGCTGGTTGCTATTATTATACTTATCATGGAAAGTTGATGATAATTGGAGAAACAAATAAAGAGATTCCTGCAGATGTTCAAAATTTAAACGAACTTTTTAAATTTTGACTCACCGTAAGAAAGAAAAAATTAGTGATAAAATTATAAAAAAAAAATGTAAAAATTGCTACTAATTATAAGTGACAAAAAATATTTTTTGTTATCATTTTAATAATTTTTTTGAATTTAATACTGATAAAAATAGTATTCAAGTTGTCCCTCCTGTTAATTATCAACACACTTAAAGTAATAATGAAAATTTTATCATAAATTATACTAAAAATTTTAATTATCACATATTGTCATTGTAGCTGTATCACTAATTATTAATGATGATAATTTAAAATATTAGTTCTTATCACTATTAAGACACATTGTGACAATAAAAATTTATATCACTTAAAAAATATTATTAGTGATAAAATAAAAATTATTATCGTTTAACGTGTAATTTCACTAATTTTTTATTACTGATATTATACTTTTTTTATAATAACGGTACAAACTACAAATTACATTATTAACAGGCATTTCCTCAATTTGACTGTATTGAAAGAACTCATTAGACTTGTTAAAGTGTTCCGCAAAAGTTTTGAAATAGAAATTTATAAACTAAAACAAATGGAATTGTATGTAAAAGGTTAAAAAGGTTCTAACTCATTTTTAATACATTAAACAATATAAAAGATGTTAAATTATAAAAATACCGTTAATAACTTTAAAAATTATATATTTGTCTTTCATATAAATACTTGAAAATTAAAATTATTTTTAATTGAATTAAGGATACATGACCTTAAAACAAGGAGTAGGTTATTCCGTGCCATTCCGAGTGCTTTCTTCTATCTTGTCTTTTCAGGTGGACTATTTCATTTGTTTGATAGCTTTAAATCTTATATGATTTTATAATTATTTTTCCAAAGTAAATCTGCTAGAAATTTCATAATAAATATACAGCTACTAATTTTGCTTTAAAAAAAATAAATTGAAATCAAGCTTGCAAATATCTTATTAGGTGTCGTATGATCCATATTTCACCAAGGTACGTCGTTGTCATAATTCATGAAAAAAGCTGGCTTTCGTTTTGTGAAAGAAAAAGACCAGCCGCCCCGCCGTATCCACCCAATCCCACCTTAGATGGGTTAGGAATGTCGGGGAGATATATAGAACTCTCACCTCAACTTCCGCAACACTCAATCTTACAATGAAAGCAAACCTGCCAACCTCTCAACATAGATGTAATTTTACCTTTTTTTTTTTTTTTTTTTTGGTGTAGATGTACAATATTATTAGGTTGAGTGGCAAGAGAAGTTGGAGAGAAGCGGATATTTGAATTGACACGGTCCCAAGCAGTGCCACAATGTGCCAAATTATATGCTATGTAGACTCGATCCGCCTGCAAATGAATTTTAAACTCAATTTGTCTTGAATTTGTCAAATTTCAAGAGGTGATGTACCAATTCTATGGTACGAAAAATTAAAGTTAAGTTTTGCTAATAGAGTGTAGGCAATTAAGGATCAATTTTACAATTTTGTATTATAAAAAATCAAGCTTGTTATGAAAATTTGTAGTTATATTTGTAACTATAGCTGTGAAATTAACTTCATAGCAATTTCTCTATAACAAATATATGTTTTTCTTTATAATTAGACTTTGAAATTTAAAAATTCTTGTAAGATCTGAAATTTAGAAAATGTTTTGATAGGGAATCCTCTTACCACTTTTATTAATCGATTTGACCTAAGATAACTAAGCTGTGATGACTCCTTAGCTCCCAAGCTGAAGGTGTTATCTTCAAGACCTCCTAGCTACATGATCTATAGACAGTTACAAAAATACTAAGGGACATGAGCAGTTATAAAAGTATCAAAGAACATTAGCATGCATGATTGTATTTATTAAGAAGCAATCAAATATAAAATTAATTTATTAAAACTCCCTTCAATTGACGTAATAGTATAGTAAGTGTCTTGGTGCGATGGAGTTCAATAACGTGCGTATTTATAGGGTATGGAGAAGGTTGATAGGACAAGAGATGAAAAGAAAAATATTCTAATAGCATTTTATAGTTTTTTGGTGCGAGTATTATTGGATCGCATCAATTTTAAATAAATCTAATCAAATGCATATAGAGTGTTTGAGTTTGTAGATGTTTCAAATATGATTAGCTAATATCACCTAATTAGACTACTTATAATTGTCATGCCCCGGCCCGCAAGCCCGTTGAAAGTGAGAATTGACTCCAAACCCACCATAAAATTGGGCTATGATCAACTTGCTCAACATGGATATTCAATGGATGTAAATGAATTCTTTGACTAAAGCTTATATGCTTGTTACTCTTTTAATATTTAGTCTATGTGAAATGGACATCACAATAATTTTGTTACATTGAGCAATTAATCAAAGTTTATTGCAATAAAAGTCTTAATCTAGCTAGGAATGAAAGAAGAGACGTGATCTATTTTTCAGACAAATAGGCTCCATTCCTTTCAGTATGTTCAAAGTTTGGTTTGAATACATATATTCCAGTACTAATATCAGTCGAGAAATTAATGTTAACTTCGAGGTTTGGATACACTGTAATGGGAGAAGTGGGACCGTCGGCAGAGATAGAATATAAGAAGTCGTGTGTACAAGACATTATTGTTATGTGTTATTTTTAGATATGTTTTTTCGTTTTCCAAAGAGGAAAAACGTGTTATGTTTGGTAACTGTATTTGGGGTAATGATACTTTTATTTTTTTAAAATATTTCGAAAAATAATAATATATAATGATATACAATTTGATAAAATACTATTGATTGGACAGAATTTTATAGTTTAAAAAGACACCAAGGATAAAAATTGAAAATGATCCATCCAAATACATTTTTTTCGCAAATACTTCACATTGCAATAACTCATTCATACACATTTTCGTTCTTCGTACATTTTTCAATAAAATATTTAAGAATAGAAAAAATATTTTTCAAAAATAAAAAATAAAATGGAAAATAACTTCAAACGTAACGAAATCCTATTAACGTTCTTAAGCATACCCACCGCCGACCATATTATTCTATGCTGTGCTGTGGACTTGGACTCTTATGAATTGAAAAAGCTCTTTGCAGCTCAAGCAGGCTTCTGGAAAATAAAAACTGTTGCCTGGAGTACAAATTTGCATGTGGCTTCTGTGACAAATGACAATCCAGTTTTCCAAAATTCCAAATTCCTATTAAATTGAAAATTTGTCTTCCGTCTCTAAAAATGACGAACATATTTCAAGTGCTGAATTTTATATTTATTTTTAATAGAGTTAATTATACTAATCTCTTTTCTGAAATAATTAAATTACTGATCAATTATACAGGAAAACACAAAATTTCTGATGAAAGTTGAAAATTACTTCCATATGGAATTGGACATCTCCGACCAATTTTCAATAGAAGTCACTCAGTCGAAAAAGTGATGGTTGAAAATATTAATGAGATGAAAAGAAAGCAAAATTTAGAGAGAAGATTTTAATTTTTTTTTTATATAGAATTAAATTTAATTAGTTTTCAAAAGCATATTTCATTTTGTTTACATTAGAAGAATTATTTCAACATGTTATTTTTTGTTGACATATACAATAATGATAGGGCTGTCAACGGATTGGATTTTAATTCGAATTTTAGAATTTATATTTGATTAAAATATTCGATGGATCAAATCCAATTACAAATATTCATAATTCGAAGTAAATGGATCAAATATGGAATTAAACAATTCGATCCGTTAAAAATTAGAATCCAAATTTTAATAATTTTTTATTAAATTAATACTCTTATGTATAATATTATTAAAGATTTTAAAATAAAATTTATATATTATATTGATGTAATATCTATATTACCATCTATACTATGTTATTACTATTGAGTTTTTAACCTAAAAAATAAGAGATATAATGATAAAATGTCAAATATAATAATGTATAATAGTTCATCTATACACTAATATAATGTGAAATAGGAGTTTAATATTAAATATTTAACTTTCGGATTAATATATAATATAAAATTATTAAAAATTTAAATGTGATGCAAATTTAATTTATAAATATAATATTTTTTATACAATACAAAACCAAAAAATAAAAAAAATTTAAATCAGGTCGATTTTTTTTTAATTGAATCTCGAATATCCGTCGAATTTGGATATAGTATTGATTAACAAAGATCTTCTAGGATATCGAGTCGGATTCGGATATGAATTTTGATAATTAAATTCAAATTTAATTGATCCGATCCAAATTCAACTCGTTGACAATATTAAATAATAATATTAATATATTATATATGGGAAAAAAGAAAAAAAGAAAAGAAAAGAAAAGAAAAGTAAAGGCCATATAAATTAGGCGGACACGAACGCAAGAGACAGCCCTGCTGGCCCAATTCCCAGGAGTGACAAACTGCTGACCACGTCAAGAGGCCTAATCAACAGATACCCATTGGTTGAAATGGATAACCCATATCAACCCACGTCTTTTGTACTCTTAACATTACGTAATAAATGGCTATTGGGTTTTTTCTTTATTTATTTATTTTTATAAATGTTCAACTATTATATCTATAAACTGGGGAGAAAAGTTTAAATTATATTTATAAATAGTTTACCTTAAAATTTGAAGTCAATACATTTGATGCGGGATAAATAGCCAACAATGAGTTAAAGACTAAAGGCTTGAAGCTAGCACTTGGGCGAAGGCTACATGGCCCAATAAATTAGTTGGGTCAGTAGGGTCCAAGTTCAGTGATCCACACTAAGTACGCTAAGAGCGGGTGTTTGGATAAATTTATAAGTTGCTTAAATATTTTATAAGACGTTTAATAACTTATAAGATGTTAGAAAATGTTTGATAATTGAAGAAACAAATAAAAAAATTCCTGTAGATGTTCAAAATTTGAACAAACTTTTTAAATTTTGACTCACTGTAAGAAAGAAAAAATTAGTGATAAAATTATAAAAAATAATGTAAAAATTGCTACTAATTATAAGTGATTTTTTTATTTTAATAAATTTTAAAAATTTAATACCGATAAAAATAGTATTCAAATTGTCCCACTTGACAATTATCAACACACCTAAAATGATAATGAAAATTTTATCATAAATTACATTGAAAATTTTAATTGTCATTTTAGCTGTATCACTAATTATTAATGATAACAATTTGAAACATTAATTTTTATCACTATTATTACATATTGTGACAACAAAAATTTATATCACTTAAAAAAATTATTGTAATAAAATAAAAATTATTATCGCTTAACATGTAATTTCGCTCATTTTTTATTACTGATATTATACTTTTTTTTTATAATAACTGTACAAACTGCAAATTACATTATTAACATGCATTTTCTCGATTTGACTGTATTAAAAGAACTTATTATACGTGTTAAAGTGTTCCGCAAAAGTTTTAAAATAGAAGTTTATAAAATAAAAGAAATAAAATTGTATGCAAAAGATTAAAAAGGTTCTAATTCATTTTTAATACCTTAAGGCTTTGTTTGTTTGACTTGATTAGGTGTGATAAATCCTTTGATAAAAGCCCTTGATAAATCCTAGACCCAACATTATTTATTATTGCTTTTGAAACATGGATCAAGAGAGGTAATGCTTGATTTGGTGTGATTAAAATTACAAAGATCAAATAGGGCCTATTTTTTTTTTATCTTATTTTCAATTAAACCTTGTTCTTAAGAATGGGGAAGAATGAGGAAATTGTGAAAAACTTATTAAAAAGTATAAATGATATAATAGTAAATTTATATATTAATCTTATCAACAAAACATAAAATTAAAACATGCTATCCTAATGGACTTAAAATGTATTCATTTGCTTATATATCATTTCTAATCATATCGTTCGAAGCAAATGAACACTATAAAAGATATTAAATTATAAAAATACCATTAATAACTTTAAAAATTATATAATTGTATTTCATATAAATACTTGAAAAAAATTATTTTTAATTGAATTAAGGATACATGACCTTAAAATAAGGAATAGGTTATTCCGTGCCATTCCGAGTGCTTTTTCTTCTATCTTGTCGTTTCAGGTGGACTGTTTCATTTTTGATAGCTTTAAATTTCATATGATTTTATCAATTTTTTTTTCCAAAGTAAATCTGCTAGAAATTTCATAATAAATATACAGCTACTAATTTTGCTTAAAAAAAGATTGATGTCAAGCTTGCAAATATAGTATTAGGTGTCCTACGATCCATATTTCACCACTTTCACCACGTTACGTCGTTGTCATAATTCATGAAAAAAGCTGGGTTTCTTTTCGTGAAGGAAAAAGAGCAGCCGCCCCGCCGTATCCACCCAGTCCCACCTTAGAGGGGGTTAGGAATGTCGGGGAGTTATATAAAACTCTCACCTCAACTTCCGCCGCACTCAATGTTACAATGAAAGCAAACCTGCCAACCTCAACATATATCCCGCCACATAACCCCCATTTATTTTGCTTAATATATATATATATATACACACACACACACACTAGAGAAAAAGCATGTGTTGTGCCCGTGGGTTCATCATACTTTATATGGTAAATAACTATTCTTTTATTTATGTTGTTCTAATTAAAATTATTTTTTTGTATAGGAAGTAAATTTTAGAATATTATAATCCATTTTTTTGGTAATCCTTTGCTTTATATATTTGTGTCATAGCTTGATAATTGATGGAGTATATGAATTCTTCTATCTTTTTTTTTTTTATTTGGAATCGACCACTGCTACATTTAAATGAATGCAAAACACTCAAGTGCTTAATGCGCAAGGCAGTAAAAACAAATGCTATAAGAATAGTCCTATAAGATCTATTCTTTTTTAGCTTTGGTAATTTCCAAATATGGTAGTAGGGTTTGAGTTCTCCTTATATATTGTGTTTATATTAGTCTATTACAATAAAAATGCAAAGTTATAAAATTAAGGGTTCAAGACCTTATGTTAATTAACATGTCTTCAGTACACTGCGTGGATATTTTTCTATTTAGGAATTATCTTTAAATATACCATTTTATTTAGAATCATTCTTTATATTAATTAATCATTGATATCTTGATTTAATGAATAATCTAGTTAATTATTTATTTATGATCAAGTAGAATAATACAACTATGTTGATTAAGTATTTTTTTTCCTCAATGAATGTTGCAATTATGAAAAATGCAAACTCAGGATTTCTTTGGATTAGCGGTTCTTAACATGATAAATTACGTTATAAAGAATTGGATTAGTCATTTTTAACACTGTTATAAAGAATATATATATATCACCGACCATCTTCCATTTTGGATGCTCAAAAGTAGCTTACAATTATGCCAAACTATAAACGGGAAATGCATAGTGGGATCCTCATTTCTTGCACATAGAAAACTAAATAGTAGCCAATGGAAACAATTGAACAACTACTTAAAGATAAATACAAGCATAGATTAAATTTTCTTCTTGAAGGTAATAATATATCTCGCATCAGCAATTTTATCCTGCAACACTACATTTTGAAGAGAGCCTAACAACCACTACTTTTAATGTTATTCAAGTAATATATATCCAATCAAAACAAGATTTATCAAAAAGAAGTCATTGAATGACAGGAAAAGTCTGCAACTTAGGGATTAAAAGATACAATATGCTTATAGTACTAATAGCTCTTTTTTCATTGGAAAGGAATTGGAGCACTTTGCTTCTCGCTCACATGGCGAAACATTGAGTACCTATCTCAATAGGGGCCAACTTATCAGGATGCTCCCAAAATGGGGCTTCAGTATCACCAACAAGAGCTGGTGTCCTATTTTCAGAGATTTGGCTTCTTCAGTACAGTTCTCGAACATAGCTTCCACCCCAAAGTGAATTCTAAGAACTAAAAAATTAAGATGAGTCATTGGACCATGAGTAGGCACATAAGCTGCAATAGATTCAACATTTAAGAAACCATTTTAGCACATGGGCACATTGATATGCCAATCTCAGAAAACAAATATTTTGTCTTTAATTTTTAACTGAAAAATAACTACATAATGCTGCAGCAAACTTGAAACTTTTTAAGTAGAATGCCTAATTGCAGAAAAATTTATATATGCAGTAACATCAGCAAACCAAGGATTATCCCATATGTCGACAATTTTATGAGTCCACATTACCTGTCACTAAATTATATACTCAAACTACTCTTGAAAAGGAAATGTCCATGATACAGAATTAAAGAAATATGATTTCACACAGAAGCCTGGAAAACTGAAGACCAAATATTATATCAATCATGTTACGGCACTTCAGGTCTGTGTATCACTGGAAGAATACAGCTTCTATATGAGTCGAATATCCTTATGTGAATATATTATTCAAATGAAACAATTCAAATAATTGAGACATGTATTTTCAGTTCTAAGCTTGACAAGAGATGGAAGCATCTTTGAAATTTGATGGTTATTACTAAAACTTTTGGAATATCAAACTATTCTCAGTTAATTCTTGGAATTCCTACTGAAGTGTTAATAAGTGTAGGTTTAGCACAAGCAGACCTGTAAACTATCTGAGACTATTTCGTTGAGCCTATAACCAATTATGAGAGCTCCACCATCATCGCTACATATCTTATTGGTGATTGCTCAAGTTAAATCCATCACCTTGGGGCAAACTTCAATATGAAAGAATACAATTACAAATAACATAAAAAAAGAAGAGAGAGAGAGAGAGAGAGAAATCAGTAAGATTCTCATTAAATAAAATTAAGATTAAATACGATATTCATTGTGACTATATAAATCATCAAGGACAACATCAAATTACACATAGACTCCATAATGATTAGTCATCCCTCATTCCATATGAGGAAATAAATGACCAAACTTCACAAACCTGAATATATCTGGCCTCTAATCATAGTTAACATGCTGACCAGATGATGCATCTTTACACTTAGAAGCTGCATCAACACTGTATTAAAAACAAGAGAGGAGCAAGAGAGTGACTGGTTAGAAAAAGGAGAGATGAAGATATTAATTGCAAAGTTATATGAAAACTATGGGCAAAGAAAGAAATAAAGTCGCAGCATTGCATTTCAACATGCCTAGCTATCGATCCTCCAATTTAACGTAGCTTTGACACAAAATAAGAGAATTAGAATTAAGTATTATACCCGAATCAAGATTAATAAGATAAAGCTTTTTCTCGTCAGCAGTTCTAGGCTCACCAAATAAAAAGTTCTCTGGTTTGACATATCCATGAACAAATCTAGATAAGTAGCAGAAATAACCACTGGTAATCAGTTGTGTATTCAAGTAAATATAGCAATTTGAAACCCAATAAAGCACAAATCAAGAATCGTAAAATTAATAGCATTGTTTCTGGAAAGTTTTAGTTCCTTGTGGTGAAACATATTAAGTAGGTTTTACCACAAAAGCTTTTCAGGAATAGTTATAGCCTCAAATCATATGTCATTCAAACTTATACAAGTTTCAAACACAAACTCAATCCTAACTCACAAAATTAACAAAACAAGAGCTAATAAAAAAAAAAGATCCGATAACATAGGCGATAGGGGGCAACGACGGACTTCTGGCGACAACTAAAACAATGCATAATAACGTACATTAATATAAGAAATTGAGAAAAAAAATAAAAGAAACCTAAAAATAAAAGAATCAATGACTGTAATGGGCGACGACGAGTGGTGGAGAGCTGCGATGGTAACGGTGGTGGTGACTGGTGGTGTGGTGGCTGGAGAAAGCGAGAAAGTGAGAGATAGAGAGGAAAGGATGAAGAGAAAAAAATGGGGGGAAGGAATAGGAATTTGATCTGATTTATTTATTTACTTTTTCGATGGACTTTTGACAGATTTTCGATAAAAAACATCATCGAGAGATAAAATGATTTTTTTTAAAAATAAATAAGTATTTTAAATTTTCAACGGAAAACCATCATAAGTTCCTAAAAAAAGTGACGGCAACATAATTAATTTTTTTTATTTAAATAATTTTTGCCATTTTCCAACAACTGCCTGATGAATTGCTCTGTTGGAAAGCTTTTTC
This sequence comes from Jacaranda mimosifolia, assembly GCA_018894105.1. Lineage (NCBI taxonomy): Eukaryota > Viridiplantae > Streptophyta > Magnoliopsida > Lamiales > Bignoniaceae > Jacaranda > Jacaranda mimosifolia. Next base: position 7,842,920 of record CM032121.1, on the reverse strand, counting down.
TGAAGAATTTTTGACGGACACTCTCGTTGGAAATTTATGCGCAATTTTTCCCCCATATCCCGTCACTCTTTTCGTCAAATTTATGTAGGATTTTCGATGGCGTAATTGTCTGTTGGAAATCCTATGCAAATTCGTCGGCAATTCCAACAAATTATGTCCCCTTAGAAATTTTCTTCATAAATTCTTTTTTAGTAGTATCCTAAGATATAAATAGAAAATTTTAAACTAATAATTAGCATATTATTTTACACATGTTATTTCTTAGTTAGCCAAAAAATTAATTTGTTTACAGTATAAAACACAAAAATTTTATTTTGTTAAGACAATAATTTAACAAATTTAATAGTGACAAAAAAATATGTTTTAATTGTCACGATCGATAATTAGTAACACCTATATAATGACAACCTATTGACAATGAAAATTTTGTTACAATCATAGTGAAAATATGTATGTGTCACTTATTATCAATAGTGACAATTTAAAACTCTGATTCTTGTCACTGTTAAGCTATATTGTGATAAAATAAAATTTATTTAATTAAAATATTATCAATGACATTGTAAAAATCGTTGTCACTTAATATCTATCCTTAGCGATAATTTTCACAATTCCATTTATTTTTTAGTCACAAATGTGATTCAGTTTACTATTGTAATAAAATTATCACAACATCTCCAACCCATCATCACACATTATATTGACTCCTATGACTTCATAATTTATCATTTAAAGTAAATATGACATTTTATAAATGAAATTATCACAATGCTACTCTTAATCACACATCTGACATATCATCAATCATCACTTCCATGAGTAAAAGGAGCCTTAATGTACTCAATTAGAGCATCCAGGTTACAATAAGATGAACCCCCTTTACCAACAGTCTTCTTTGCTAGCTTTGCCATATGGTCTGCCCTTTCCAAGAACTCATCCTTTCTGATTTCCATAAGCTCCCTAACTGCATTCTCAATAATCAATCTATCACAAGTATCTTTGATATCCAATCCGATCTTCCAAACTTCACTCACTAACCTACTGTTAACCATTTGATCAGCAAAATACGGCCAGCATATCATTGGGACACCGGCCTCAATGCTCTCTAAGGTTGAGTTCCATCCGCTGTGCGTCAAAAATCCACCCACCGCCGGGTGGTTTAGGATCTCATCCTGCGGTGCCCACCCCACCAAGTAGCCCCTTTCTTTAGTACCTTCCGCCAGTTCGATCGGAGTTTGATTCTCGCCATCTTTACCCGTGATGGAATCCGGTCTCATCACCCACAAGAACCTCTGCGAACTATTCACTAACCCGTACCAGAATTCCAGTAATTGCTCTCTTGTCACAACTGTTAGGCTCCCAAAGCTAACATAGATTACTGATTTCAGGGGCTGTGCGTTCAGCCAGTCTATGCAGCTTCGATCTTCAGCCCAGAAACTGCCGGAAAGAATTGAGGGTTCGGCCTTCTTTTCTCTGAGTCTAGACTTGAGGTGCGTGTGGATTGGTCCAATAGTATAGATTCTTGGGATGTATTTCTGTATCTGTGATGCTGTCGGCCCCTCTAGATCTTCAAAAGTATTAAATATGGCTGCTTGTCCTCGTACGGTTTGCCTTGTTACGGCCGTCAAACGCTGAAGAATGGGATCGTTTATATCGTCCACACGGCAAAAGCTCGGCAGATCACGGCGCCTGAGAAAACCTTCCATTCCTGGCACGCCTTTTACTAATTCATCCATCATATTTCCTGCGAAGCCCACCGGAAAAGGAGGAAGAATTCAAACCAAGAATTGGATGAGAAAGAATTTCGGTGAAATGAGAAATCATCAAGGATGAAAATTTAGACTATATTGAGTACCTTTGAAAGGAATTTCATCAGCTTGAATGAGCTCGGTCACACGAAACAAACTCCAGAAGAAGGCGGCACTAGCAGTTCGAAAATAGACTAAGAGAATCCCGTTCTCTTCGGCAAAATCAGCCGCAAAACTAAGCACCCCGTCAGCTATTATGCACGTAATCGGCCTACGGCAGGCAGAAGCGAAGAAATCTTCCTGGACCACCATTTTTCTGAAGAGTGGCATCATGATGTCTATGACAGAGCGAGAATCATCCAGGATTTTCTCACCCGCGCGGGGATGATCATCGGGAAGCCCATCGGAAATTGTCTGGAATTTGAACCCGGGATACTGTGCGAAGGTGGAGTGGATGGCGGTGTTCTTGAGGAGACGGCGGTGGCTGAAGTCAGAAACGATGAAAGTGACATGGATTTCAGCTAGGCAGAGGAGATGCGCAAGATTGAGCATGGAATTCAGATGGCCCTGAATGGGATAAGGGAAAATCAGCACATGGGGTGGGAGTTTCGCTTCTTTAGAACCCATTTGCTGCTTCAAATTCAACTCTTTCTGGAGTGTTGGAGAACAATTTGACAGCGAGGATTATTGGGGGAAATAGAAGTGTCCTTGGACAGTGTATATTTATGGATGATAATTCCTATCTTGCAAAGTTCAAGGGGAGTTTGCTCCTTTAGAACCCATTTTGCTGCTTCAAATTCAACCCTTTCTGGAGTGTTGGAGAACAATTTGACAGCGAGGATTCTTGGGGAAACAGAAATGTCCTTGGACAGTGTATATTGATGGATGATAATTCCTACCTTGCAAAGTTCAAGGTTTTGTTTGGTTCTATTTTGTCTTCTTTTAACTAATCCCCCAATCAATATACGCTATTTCTCTGTCTTTTCAATATAAAATATAATAAACAAATAAGCCTCTTCTAGCATCATTCATATAATCATATAACAAATATTTCAATTAAAACATAATTAACTTCATGATATGGCAACAATATTTATCATTGTGCCAGACCTACAAGAAAAGTATTTCACACAATATTTGTTTCGTTGCTTGATTGAGTACAACTGTATACGTGCATGCCTTTTGCAATTTCTTTCCTCATCTAATATTGTATTCTAAGTTTTGTACTCAATAACTTATGACTATATATATAGTTTATTTATATATTTGGACGTAACATAGACTTTAAAGTTTGTCCAACCAAATAATTAAGAAACGAACTTTGAAATTATTCATTGAGATTATTAATTTTAAATTGGTAAATAAGTAAATAAATGAAATCGACATATACAAGAAAAGAAAGATAAATATAGCCAAATAAGTTATAAATATGAATCGTGGATGAGTGGTTGTCAAATTATGAAATTCGAAGTAATTGACTTTGGATTTAATGAGCCAGTAGAAGCTTGTATGTGTTCTCTTATGATTTGCATTTACATACTAAGTAGCCAGCCTTTTTGGCATCACTGAGTATGTGCCGTCTTTCACATTAGGGCTACTCTGTTGTTATCATTTTTTAGAATTGCTCTTCTTTTCACTAACTAAAGAATAGACAGAGGCTATAAATCATATATGTGTTAGTAATAATTAGTTAATACTGATACATAGAAATTATGATAACAGGACTGAAGTGTCGAAAAAGCCATTTAAGCTAGTACCATGAATTTCTTCAACAATAAATAAAACATGAGTTTTGATATTTGAAATCATCAATTACACCTTAATCAAAATTATTATATATATTGGTCTATGATATTTTGCTAGTAAGGATGATATCATATCAGGACAGTTTGTATGTTGATGCCAAAATAATTAAATTAGATATGTTTTGATTAGTAGCTTTTAATAACTAATTAAATGCTATATTTTTGGTAACTTTCACGCCATTGAGTTAGGTGTGCTTGTTGTTGGTCACGTGTCATTGAGTGCCTTCTTTGAAGCTTACTGATTGTACAATTTTTATGTCAGTTGGCCCCTTATATTGATTTTGCAAAGATTTCGAGTTAGAGCGAACTTTAGAGTACTCCGTCATTGAAAGAAAAATACTAACTATTGAATAGTGATAATAGTTAATTATTTTGATACCAATAGGTTTGAGTTGCAGTAAAGAAGCTTAATTTTTTTAACTTGTGTTTATTTAGCATATTTTGAGAAATAGAGGGCATGATTCTAAAATTTAAGCCTTTCAGGTGATAACTCAGTTTATTGATTCAAAAATACCAATTTTCATGGTTATAAATATACTCCCAACTGACATAGTTAATAATCTACATCTGTGCTATTTATTAAGCATGAGACCTTCGCAGTTATTGTTTAGGCATACCACTACATTGATCTATTATGTGTTGAATACTCTGATTTTGCATTAAAGAAATTTTCACAAACATTAGTCCTTTATTTATATTCAATGGTATTCTTCAGTACCCTGTTAGTTTTTGATATGTTCAAAAAACTTAATAATGAATGGTTTGTCTACATATGATTTTTTTTCTTGATATTTTGTTGAAACTCTTTAGCTAGATATACTAAATTAATCAAACATGTGCCATCAAAGAGAATAAGTTTATGTGTTATCATAGCATACACATTTGTATACGTTGATTGACTTTAGAAGAAATTAATTAAGAAACAACATTTTCTTAAAAAAAAATTCTTATGCTCCAATTCCTGTGTATAAAAAATGCTATGTTGATTTTTTCTTTTTTTTAAAAAACCCCCAATATTTGCATACATGAAATTGGGTTCATTTTTTATGTGATTTAAAAAGAAAAATAAAACTGTAAGTAAAAAGAATAAATTTTTGATAAAATGAAAACTAACCATAGCAAAGTTTTGTTGTTATGCATGCTTAGAATCACCACAAGTTATTTTCTCCCGAGTTGTTGACTATAAATTTATATGCCTTAAAGACAGTAGTGCAAATTCAACTTCTGAGTAATATCGCTTTATTATTCTTCATCCTTTCATCATTTAAAAGTTAAATTAGAATCACAAAATTTCAGTATTTTGCAAGCTGCCATATTTGGAGACATCATGTTACATATATGGCAATCTAATTTCAGATTTTGCCCATTATTCGATATTTATGAGCCAAATCACGTGAAGTGTAGGAAGAACAGGGTGGGGAAGGGAGAAAGTCTTAAGATTGGCCCAAAAAATTCCAAACATTCTAAAGACTGGGTCCCAGCATATTCATTACCTGAAAAAAGTTATTCTTTTAGAACGACATAGAAGATCATGGAACCAAAATGCAATAATCAAAACTACTAGGATGTGAAAGTCTTCTTGGCAACCCTTGTAGTGAACCCATGGGATCCCATAACATCTATTAAGAGTGCTTTTCATGAAAGAAAATGAATATTAATTAGTGAACATTTAAAGCAAAAAGAAAGATAACATTAAGAATAGAGAACTTACTTGTACAGCTGCCACTCATATGGAGGGGCATAATTGCAGCCCTTACTACTTCGATGTTCACACTTCAATGCAACCTACAAAAATATACTATTTCCAATTAAATTTAGAAAATGATCAGATTTCAGTAATCCCCAAATAGCAATAAATGTGTCGAATGATACCTCAATTGCATCTAGTCCTATAGTCGCCACTTACCCTCCTGCTGACATAAACTTGGCCAATTCTACCCTTACCTAATTTTGTTTTTGTCTTATACACGAAAGAATTACCCACTCATACTTGCATCAATAAAGTTGGACTTAATAGGCAAATATTGCCAAAATGCAATAAATAAATAAAAATAAATTAAGAAACAAAATTAACTTGAAAAATGGATGCCTAAAATCTCAAGACTTCAAAATCCATCAATCAGGGAACATACTCAAAATATTTCCAAAAGTTATTCAAGAATACGAATAGAACAGGAATTTACCCTATTAGGCACTGGAGTTGTGCTTGTTTCTTCTTCAACTCCCATTATTTTATCTCCACTCTCACTTTCCATGGCTATTTCCTTATCTACAACGTCTTCTATTCTATTATATGTTGGTTCAGCATCCCCAAGTCCAAAAGTTTGAGGAAGAACCTCTTCAGGTAGCTCTGGGTCTAAATCTATCAACTTAATCCCCCTGCCTCTACCAAAAGTAGTTGGCCTGGTGGGTGTTGTTGCAGAAGGCTCTTTTGCTATGGCAGCTGCATTCCCTCTCCCTCTTCCTCTCCTTTGGGTTCTAGTCTGAGCAAGTGGGAGAAAATTTTCTTGTTGATTAGCAGTTTGAGGGGCAGGCTGGAGGTCACCAAGCTCTTTTGATCTCTGTGATTTGCCGTAGGCACCTAAAGTAAGAACATAAACAAAAAAGCGAAAAGAATAAATTTTTAAGTTATCAAAACCAGAAACAAACTAATAAAGTTCCAAGTTTTCGCATGCAATGACCAATCAAAGTGAGCATATACAATTGTAAGGAATATACTCGTCCACTGAATATAAATTGAGAAATGCTAATAGGACATTTGACAATATATATACCTTCGTTATCCATATCATCCATTGTAAATCTTGTATTCTCAAAATGCATGTAATTTTTATGATTGCATTCAGTATGTTCATCATTATTTTGATGAGCTTTTCTTCTATTCATCTCTTCATACATCTCATTTACCATTGATTTCCGTACACGAACATAAGCATTTATGAATTCTCTCAGGTAAGATAACAAAAAATAGAAAGAACAACAAAAAAAAGGATTAGATAAAACATTTTAGTGGCAGGTGGCGAACAGTTTGCCACAAGAAATTAGTTGAAGAAAAGAAAATCAAATTTTTACTAACCTAAATTGATACATATGAACATGTACTCTATGGAGTAATGATTACTAAACAAAACCATGTAATTTGGAGTAAAAATGAGCATTTTCCACAAGAACATAGCAACCGGAATTCAATAAGTCAAACCAACAAGAGTTCTACATACCTGATTCCTTGTCAAGAGTTCTACATACCTGATTCCTTGTCAGGCCACTTTTCAAATCAAGCAAGTGCTTCTCTGCATCTTTTGGATACCTGAAAGGTTCATTGTTGGATTAACTCTGACATGAAGATCTTTATACCAAGGATAAGTGACATTTAAACATGTAAATTGCCCTCTTTATCACTAAGGAGATTGTGATTGCTACTGGAGAACAATTCTAACATTCAAGGAGGTAACTCTTCTAGGTTTATGCTTTCTATCTGAGATCTAATAAAATTCCAACAAACAATGGGTGGATGGCACATGAAAAATCTAATACACACTTAACTCTATCAATTTACATCGAGTCTACAACATGCTAAAACAGATTTTCCTTGGATTCATGTTTTTTTCAATTAAAAATTTCCAAGTGACTTCATATTAGTAAACCTAAGATCAAATAATGAAATTTGGATCAAACATAACTGAGGGTATTCTTACTTCTCTCTCTTTCCATCATATGAGAAACCCGCTAAATATTTACTTCCCTATCACTACCAAATGAGGTTTTCCAATCTGGTAAATTCTTCATTCCAGGCAGAATATTCTGCCTCAATGAGTTTCTTATAAGCAAGCACAAGCAGTTGCAATCCAACCTCCCTCTATTCATTGAAATGCTTTATGGAACATTCTCCCATTCTTTGATAACCCATCAAAGATGATGTTGTAACAAAGAAGAACAAATCAATATAGTTTAAAGTTAGTTAGGAAAATCAAAATATAAGTTGCAAAAAAGAATAAAAGTTACTCTTAAGCCTTTCACTTGCTCTTAAAATGTTAACTCAATTGCAAGCTACCATAATGGGGAAAAGGTGTTCTTAAATCAAAGAAATTACATAAACAATGATTTTCTAATGGTTCAATTGCTAGTAGCCACTTGTTTTAGTAATTCTTTCTTTTCATTCAAAGATCAGCATTTTTGTCCCTTTATTTATTTTTTTGTTGCTGGGTTTGGTGGGAGGCAAGGAACCTTGGATAGAACTGAAATCTCAAATTCAATCTTCAAAATGCCTTCAAAATTAGCCAAAAAAAAAAAAAATTCTTAGTTTAATTAAGAAAACTGAAAATTCTGAATACTAAAGATCACAATAATATAATCATTTCATGCTAGGAAAATTTCTGTCTAATAGCATCAGTATATGAAGAAATGAAAGTAAATCTCAAGAAATCCCATTTCTCAATAAAAAAAAGTTAATTCATTAGTATCATGTTAAATTATCCGTTATATTTCTGCACAACATATTGTGCATTGCAACTCCAAAAGCTTATCTCCAAAATATAAAATATTTCAAGGTTGGTATTCATTGTCTCAAAATTGCAAACAAGCAACACAACTTGACAAAAATGCTTGTAAAAAATTCATCAATCAGCTACTTTAAATCAATTAGCAGAAACCAAGTTGAGACCTAGTTTATGAATCTCATATTACGACCGATACCTATATTAATGCTAGATGTTTCCCTTTCATAATGACTTGTTGCCTTTCTAATCTCACCAACATGTCTATCTTTTTGTGCTTCAACTGAGAGAGAGAAAGAGAGAATCAATGTTACCATTCAAAAAGCTTTATTTAACAGTTCCATTGGTGACATATATATATATATATAGAGAGAGAGAGAGAGAGAGAGATTCAACCATGTAAGTTATATGATCGATCTAAAGATTAATGGGAGATTGAACTATTTCAATCAAATTTGGTTAGCTTCTTACGAGCACAAGTTAAGCCCATTTCTTTTTCATCCGAACAAAATTTGAACCAGAATTAAGAGTCAAATAATTAGAGCCCTCCCCTCCCCTCCCTAAAAAAAGCATAAAATATGTGTTGTACCAAAAATTTCCATACTTGATGCCTGATATGGTGCTTTCCATCAATAATAGTATTGGTCAAAGATAAAACTTATGGGGTTCTGTAGAAATTAACTTGGGGGTCAACAAATAATAGATATTTGGCATTGGTATTGAAAACAAATTTAAACATTACAAGATATGTGAGAGTAAAATGATAATAGTCACAGATAAAACATCTATTCAGACAACTACAAAACACAAACTGCAGGAAGAATGATTTATGTATGTCAAAAGCAAGTTGAATGATCTAAGATAAAGATGAATAGGCGTAAAAGAAAATGAAAAATCCATACTTTCGAAGTACCCAAGATTATCAATAATGCAAGAACATACAATTATTAGCAAGAAAAATGTGTGACTCATCAATCCAACTCCAGACATAACATATAGCTCATACTTCTACTGCCTTTCTCCAATGCGATCTTGTTTTGGTATATCATCACCAGAAATAACCTTCCAAAGATACATTATTTATTTCCAACAGAAACTTATCAAGGACAACAGACATATACTTCAGGCAAAAAATAATTCATGTATTTCTTTTAAAATTTGTTGACCAAATAAAATTCAATGATAACATGGTATCAACTTCTTGAAAATGCCTTTGGAAAAATTAAATGGAACATATTATTAAAGCTCTCGTAACAAAGAAAAGATTTTCTTGACTACTTTCTTGGAGTTAAATTGATAAAAAAGAGGTAGTGGTCCAGGATGGAGAAAAGAAATATAGACTAAGACTATCATCAATCATTCTAGTTGCTATTTGTTTTTCGTCCTATTTGTGTTTTTGTCAACAATGTGCATTTTAGTATTATTTTTACAGCTGCAATTCCATCAAGTTTCTATATGTTATTAGATTCTTAAGATAATTGCAGACTTTGCAACACGATGATACAAAATACATTTAGCGGAGTAGTGGTGTGATATATATATATATATATATATCAGTAGAAACTAATTCTAACAAGCAACTCTAACAATGAGACAATTGATATAACATAGAGCAAAGGAAGAAACAAAAGAGTAATGGGCAAAAAGAGCATTCTTATGGTAAATGCAACTTCCATTAGCACATATATTCAAATACTCTGAAGTATCATTTGAACATTTTTTTCTAAAAATAATAGTTAATATAATAAGATGATTACTTTTCCCTTGTGGCTAAACCCGGCAAAAAATTATCCAAACCCACGAGTACCCGTGGGTACCCAAAAAAATATGGGTAATGAGCCTCATTTTCTGTACCCAATAAAATGCGGGTAATTTTACCCGTCGTTTTTTGGGCCAACCCACGGGTAACCTGTGAATAATTATTTATATTTTAATTTTTAATTTTTCTCTAATTTTTGCAACTATTTTGGAAAGTATAACACTTTTTTTGTTAATGATATCAACAATATTTAAGTGGTGTTTAAACTTTTAGTTCAAAATTTTTTTGACATATAATGAAATTTAAATTTAAACTTCGAAATGTAATATAACTTAAATTTAATATATGTTTAAATATTTAAGTTGTAGTTTTCAAACCAAAATTTTTGACATGCTTTAAAATATTTGTTCAATATAATATTTGAAATTTATAGGCTCTTTTATTAGTTTTATTTAGGTAACAACTAACATTTAAATAATATTATGTAAATTTAAAAGAAAAAAAATTCTTTAAATATATATAAAAAAAAGTACGGGTACCCGTGGGTTACCCATTACCCATAGTCTCGGGTAATGGGTCCACTATCTCGTACCCAATAAAAAATAGGATAATTTTACCCGCGGGTAAATTTACCCAACCCGTTCTTATCCGTTCTTGGGTAACCCGCGGGTACCCATTTGCCAGGTCTACTTGTGGCGAGTAACCCCCTTCCTCGAGAGGAAATCAAAGGACCCGTGCCTTTAGTGCTTAAACTTCCTGTGCGACATTTTTCGCCTCTTTGTGCTGAAACAACAAAGTGAATTATCATTTTTTACAAAAAGGAAGCAAACAAGAATTCGAGAAACCCACATAGGTACTTCGGTGCTCCGATGCCGCTATCGCCATTCTCTTTCACTCGCCCTCTACTTTCAATCGTTTTTCATATCTTGAAAAGAAAATCTAATTGTTGGTGTGAAAATTCAACATCATCTTCGAATTGTAGCACCCAGTCACTTGCCAAGAGATTTTCTTCATATTTTTGTTTAGAGACAATCCATCTTGACGGTGATTTTAGTGTCAACCCAGCGTTGCTTCAGCGAAGGATTGATGAGGAGTCTTAGCTAGGGTTTGGGATGTATTGTGAGCTTTCCAGAAACATCTTCTTCTATTTTCTTTTCTGGTAAGCAAAGATTGATAAGACCACACAAAACTCAATACAGTAGTCGGAGAAAAAAAAATGAAAAAGATTCATTTTCTTCTGATCTCCTCGCATGATCCAAAATAGCATACAATAAAAGAAGCACACTGTACAAGTCCACATAGCATATCAATCTAAAAAACGGCGTCGTTTCGTATTGAAAAAAAAAAACTTTCTAGAATGCTTATTGTCTTGAACTTGACTTTAGCTTTTTGTAGTTTAAACATTTTTTGGCCTTTCTATAGCTGATATAAGTTGTGTTGTACGGTGGAAGAAAGTCTTTTTAATTTTGTCTTTTGCGATCATTATTATGGTGGGTCCCATCATTTATAATTTGATAAATATTTCAAGGCTATATACTTAATCTATTATCTCCACATTTATCAAAATCTGCCACCTATTCTCTTTCACTCATGTGAGTGAAGCCCACAATAAATCTACAATAGCAAGAAAAAAATTGAGGAAAAAGGAATTAAAAAAAAGGCCAGCCACCATTTTTTATTCTAACCAACTCTGCGGGTTCCACCATTAGTACAATACAAACAGCACAAGGTTCCACTTTATCAAGCATCAAAAATCTCAAACGGTGATGTTTCATACAAGAAAAAACCAAAAAAATAAATAAATTGGAAAATAGGTTCGGTGCTTATATTATAGTAGAATTATAGTAGTAATATTAAAAAAAAAAACTTTATAGAATGGTTATTGTCTTGAGACTTGACTTTAGCTTTTTATAATTTAAACATTTTTTTGCCTTTCTATAGTTGATATAAGTTGTGTTTTATGGTGAAAGAAAGTTTTTTTCAATATTTTGTCTTTTGCTATCATTATGATAGTGGGTCCCATCATTTATAATTTGATAAATATCTCAAGGCTATATACTCAATTTATTATCTCCATATTTATCAAAATCTGCCACCTATTCTCTTTCACCCATGTAAGTGGAGCCCACAATAAATCTACCATAGCTTGGAAAAAAAATCAAGGAAAAAGGAATTAAAAAAAGGTCAGCCAACATTTTTTCTTCTAACCAACTTTGCGGGTCCCAACATTAGTACAATACAAACAACACAAGGTTCCACTTTATCAAGTATCAAAAACCTCAAAAGGTGCCGTTTCATACAAGAGAAAACCAAATAAAAAAAAAAAGGTTTGGTGCTTATATTATAGTAGTAATATATATTTTCAGAGGCACTATAAATAATGCATCAACTATAATTAATTTACAATTGATAAAGATGTCGAAATTCATAGTTTTAGATACAAAATTAATTTAATTAAATTTGAAGCAAATATTATTATAACTAATACTCGACACGATCAATAGAATATTGTTCTTACATATATATATATTGATGTTTGCCCTTTTTTATGTATTGATTTTTTTGGTTTTTTATATGTAAATTTATTTTTTGCCTTTTGGTATTTTTACTTTCATTTTTTTTAGTGGCAACTTGAGTTGCCAAGTAATCATCCACGTAAATTTTTTTGTGCCCAAATATCATTGCCTTTTTAGATGTAATTTTACCTATTTTATTTGGTGTAGATGTAAATATTAAGTTGCGTGTCAAGAGGAATTGGAGAGAAGCGGATATTTGAACTGACAGGTCCCAAGCGACACCACATTGTGCCAAATTATATGCCATGTAGACTTGGTCCGCTTGCAAATGAATTTTAGACTCAATTTGTATTGAAATTGTCAAATTTCAAGAGGTGATATACCAATTCTATGGTATGAAAAATTAAAGTCAAGTTTTGCCAATAGGGTGTAAGTAAGAATCAATTTTACAATTTTGCATTTTAAAAAATCAAGCTTGTTACGAAAAATTTGTAGTTATATTAGTAACTATAGCTGTGAAATTAACTTCATAGCAATTTCTCTATAACAAATATTTAATTTTTTTGATAATAAGACTTTGAAATTTAAAAATTCTTGTAAGATCTTAAAATTAAAAAATATTTTGATATGAGAATCCTCTTACTAGTTCTACTAATCGATTTGACCTAAGATAACTAAGTTGTGATGACCCCTTGACTCCCAAACTGAAGGTGTTATCTTCAAGACCTCTCATGCTGCATGATCTATAAGCGATTACAAAAGTACTAAGGACATGAATGGTTATAAAAGTATTAAGGGACATTAGCATGCATGATTGTATTTATTAAGAAGCAATCAAATATAAAATTAATTTATTAAAACTCCCTTCAATTGACTTAATAGCCTAGCAAGTGTCTTGGTGAGATGGAGAGTCAATAACGTGCGTATCTATAGGGTATGGAGAAGATTGATAGGACAAGAGATGAAAAGAAAAATATTCTAATAGCATTCTTACAGGTTTTTGGTATGAGTAATATTGGATCGCATCAATTTTAAATAAATCTAATCAAATGCATATAGAGTTTTTGAGTTTGTAGATGTTTCAAATATGATCAGCTAATATCATCTAATTAGACTACTTATAATTGTCATGCCTTGGACCCGCGAGCCCGTTGGACGAGAGAATTGCTTCCAAACTCATCCTAAAATTGGGCTATGATCAATTTGCCCCAAATGAATATCCAATTGATGCACATGAGTTCTTTAACCAAAACTTATATGCTAGTTACTCTTTCAATATTTAGTTCATGTGGAATGAAGTATCACAATAATTTGGTTACATTGAGCAATTAATCAAAGTTTATTGCAATAAAAGTCTTAATCTAGCTAGGAATAAAAGAAGAGACGTGATCTATTTTTCAGACAAATAGGCTCCATTCCTTTCGGTATGTTCAAAGTTTGGTTTGAACACATATTCCAGTTAGAGGTGTAAACGAGTCGAGTCGAGCCCAAATCTAGTAGGTTCGAGCCGACCAGTTAGAGGTGTAAACGAGTCGAGTCGAGCCGAGCCCAAATCTAGTAGGTTCCAGCTCGGCTCGTCTATTAATTCACGAGCTCAAGTTCGAGCCTAAACAGCCAAGCTCAAGCTCGGCTCGTTAGAATAGACGAATGCTTGGCGAGCCTTATCGAGCTTGATTTGGTAAGAATCGTCATAGAGAAGCAGGAAAACTCGATTCGTATAAGTTCGGATGAGCTCAAGCTCGAGCTTGTATATGTTTGGATTAACTCGAGTTCATTTAGATTCAAAACAAAATCTATAATGATAAATTTTTTAAATAATTTTGTTACATATTTTTCTAAAAATAAAAAACTAAATTATTATTATTATTTACTTATCTTTATACATTTTATTATATGGGCTTAGATTGTAATTATATATGTATATATATAATAAAAAAGCTCATTTAAGTTCGTGAGCTTTTCGAGTCTAATATTATTGAGTTTGACTCGGCTCGTTTGATTGACGAGCTCGAGCTCAACTCGGGCTCGACAAGATCGAGTTAAATACGAGTTTTCATCGAGTCGAGTCCGAACTATTCGCGAATCGTCTCATGTCATATACACCCCTAATTTCAGTACTAATATAGGTCGAGAAATTAATGTTAATTTCGAGGTTTGGATACACTGCGATGGGAGAAGTGGGACGTCGGCAGAGATAGAATATAAGAAGCTGTGTGAACAAGACATTAATGTTACATGTTATTTTTAGATATGTTTTTTCGTTTTCCAAGGAGGAAAAACGTGTTATGTTTGGTAGCTGTATTTGAGGTAATGATACCTTTATTTTTTCAAAATATTTCGAAAAATAAAAATATATAATGATATACAATTTGATAAAATATTATTGATTGGACAGAATTTTATAGTTTAAAAAGACACCAAGGATAAAAATTGAAAATGATCCATCCAAACTTTTGCCTGAAGTACAATTTTGCATGTGGCTTCTGTTTTCAAAATTCCAATTTCTTATTAAATTAAAAATTTGTCTTCCGTCTCTAAAAATGACGAACATATTTCAAATGCCAAACTTTATATTTATTTTTAATAGAGTTAATTATACTAATCTCTTTTCTGAAATAATTAAATTACTGATCAATTATACAGGAAAACACAAAATTTCTGATGAAAGTTGAAAATTACTTCCATATGAAATTGGACATCTCCGACCAATTTTCAATAGAAGTCACTCAGTCGAAAAAAATGATGGTTGAAAATATTAATGAGATGAAAAGAAAGTTAAATTTAGAGAGAAGATTTTAATTGTTTTTTTACATAGAATTAAATTTAATTAGTTTTCAAAAGCATATTTCATTTTGTTATATAAATCTCGCAATATTAGAAGAATTATTTCAACATGTTATTTTTCGTTGACATATACAACAATGATAGGGTTGTCAACCGATTAGATTTTAAATCGAATTCGATTTGAATTTTAGAATTTTTATCCGATTAAAATATTCGATGGATCAGATCTAATTACAAATATTCATAATCCAAAATAAATTGATCAAATATGGAATCAAACAATTTGATCTGTTAAAAATTGGAATCCAAACTTTAATAATTTTTTATTAAATTAATACTCCTATGTATAATATTAATAAAGATTTTAAAATAAAATTTATATATTATATTGATCTAATATTTATTTGAACGTCTATACTATGTTATTAGTATTGAGTTTTTAGCCTACAAATAAGAGATATAATGATAAAATGTCAAATATAATAATGTATAATAGTTCATCTATGCACTAATATAATGTGAAATAAGTGTTTTAGTATCAAATATTTAACTTTTGGACTAATATATAATAAAAAGTTGTTACAAATTCAAATATGACATAAATTTAATTTATAAATATAATATTTTTTATACAATACAAAAGAAAAAAAAAATATTGAATTGGGTCGAATTTTTTTTCCTTTTTTTCCGGATCTCGAATATCTGTCGGATTCGAATATGGTATTGATTAACAAAGATTTTATAGGATATCGGGTCGAATTTAGATATGAATTTCGATAATTAAATTCAAATTCGAATTTAAATATGACTGACCTGATTCAAATCCGACTCGTTAACAACACTAAATAATGATATTAATCTATTACATATTTGTCAGAGACTCAGGCCCAAAAAAGGGAAAAAAGAAGAAGTAAAGGCCATATAAATCAGGTGGACATGAACGCAAGAGACAGCCCTGCTGGCCCAATGCCCAGGAGGAAAAAACTGCTGACCAAGTCAAGAGGCCTAATCAACAGTCAACAGATACCCATTGGTTGAAATGGATAACCCATAACAAACCCCGTCTTTTTTACTCTTAACATTACGTAATAAATGGCTATTGGGTTTTTTATTTATTTTTGTTTTATAAATGTTCAACTATTATATCTATAAACTTGGTAGAGTGGTCGTGGCCCAGCGGCATAAGTCTCCCACATAATGTGGGAGGTCAGGAGTTTGAGCCTTAATGGACTCCTAATGTGCGTGCGTATAAATAAATAAAAAAAATATCTATAAACTCGGGAGAAAAGTTTAAATTATCCTTATTAATAGTTTACCTTAAAATTTGAAGTCAATACATTTGATGCGGGATAAACAACCAACAGTGAGTTAAATATTAAAGGCTTGAAGGGATAAACAGCCAACACTGAGTTTAAGATTAAAGGCTTGAAGCTAGTACTTGGGCGAAGGCTACATGGCTCAATAAATTAGTTGGGCCCATAGGGTCCAAGTTCAGTGATCTACACTAAGTACATTACGATAGGGTTGTCAATGGATTGGATTTGGATCGGATCTGCCATATTCGAATTCGAATTCGATTAACAAAATTTATATCCGAATTCGACCCAAAATTTGATAGGATATTTGTTAATCAGCATTATATCCGAATCCGATGGATATATGAAATCCGGTTAAAAAATCCGATCCGATTTCATTTTTTTCTTTCTTGTTTTTTCCTTTTAAATTTTATAAAAATATTGTATTTATAAAGTAACTATATGTCATATTTGAATTTTTAATAACTTTTTATTATATATTAGTCAAAAAGTTAAATATTTGAATATTAAAGTCCTTTTTCACATTATATTAATGTATAGATAAACTATTATATTTTATTATATTTGATATTTTATCAATATCCCTCTTATTTTTAGGTTAAAAAACTCAATATTAATAGTATAATATAGATATTAGGTCAATATAATATATAGATTTTATTTTAAAATATTATTAATATTATATATAAGAGTATTAATTTAATAAAAAATATTAAAATTCGGATTCGGATCTTTAACGGATCGGATTGCTTAATTCCATATCCGATCCACTTATTTCAGATTTCGAATATTTATAATCGGATCTGATCCATTGAATATTTTAAAAAATCCTAAAATTCGGATCGGATTCAGATCGGATTCGGACTAAAATCCGATCCATTGACAACCCTACATTAAGAGAGTGTTTGGGTAAGTTTATAAGTTGCTTAAAATATTTTGTAAAATGTTTAATAATTTATAAGATGTTAGAAAATGTTTGATAATTTTTAAAAAAAAATTTATAAAATTCTAAAATAAGATGATCTTATAAAATCTTTTGAAAAAAAATAAAAAGACACTAACTTATTCTAAAATAAGATAATTTTATAAGCTCTTGAAATTTAACATGTTGATTATAAAATTCTCATTATTAATATTTTATAAGCTTCAAGATCTTATTTTATCCAAACACTTAAATAATTTATTTTAAAAATAAGATCTAATATGTTATAAACTCCAAAAATATCTTATAAGATATAAAGACTTATAAGATATTTTAAATAAATTTAAAAAAACACACTTTGGAAAGGTCAATTAATGGGATTGCTGAAATGTGGATCAAAAGAGAAGGTCCTTAATAAAGACCAATTTATGACAAAAATGATAGTAAATCCAGACAAATCAATTCAAAATACATGTCATTTTTAATCAATTATGCACGATCAGTAAATACTCTTTACACCGATAGTTCCATCCAGCGTTTCATTTTTCTATTTCTCACTTATTGATTAATGCTAAGTATATTAAATATTCTTTTATAAAAATATTTAATTATTAATCAAATAAATTTACTGTTTATTTGAACACCATCTATTTAGTTAATTCGTATCTAATTAGATAATAAAATTAATTAGAAGTGATTCTTGATTAAAAAACCGTTAGAGGCTGATTAGTATGTAGGAATGAAGTTGGTACATATTTTAATAAAAAATATCAAACTCTTTTGTTAAAAATTGGAGAATAAATTTGTCAAAAGAAGATGTGGGTTCATTTTTGATGGACTAGGAATTGTTAATGCTGTGAGGAAGATAGAAAACTACTAAACACATATTCTCGAGGATGATGATTTATATCCACACTAATTAATAAAACATCAATCCTTTTTTGTGTGTTTTCGAATGATGTGTCTAAGATGCCCACACTTTTTTTTTCTTTCTTTTTTTTTTTCTTTTTCTAATAACTAGAAATTATACAATAACTACCATTTATAACTCATGTATTTCACGCCTAAATAATTACCATTTTACCATAACTTTTTAATTTTTATCATGAAAAAAATAAAAAAAATATTAAAATTATTAAAATAAAAATACATTGTATAGAAAATAAACAAATATTATTATCATATATAAATGCTACAGAAATTTTAGCACATGCGTTGAATATGCTAAATTGCTAGTAGAAATAAAGATTCTCATCTCTACATTATACCAGATATGTTTAGTAATGAACTTGAAAACAACAATTCCAATTTTACTAAACTCCTACATAACAATAAAACCATTGAAATTTAACTCTTATTTGGAAAAAGATGAGTTCGAGAAAACTTGATAAACTTGGGCCATCAGTCGAGATTATGAATACAAAAACCAATATTCACCAGCATTGTACAATGATGTTTTCAGAAAAGTTAACTAATTACAATAAACTACAATAGTTAGATGATTTAATATAAGATATTGTGACAAACGATGAAAATAATTGCCTTGGATCTGAGACTGAACAGCGATCCCAAAATACCTGACCTTAGTTTTGAATTTTCCTCCCTTTGTCTCGTTTTCAATTTCATTTTATTCATTATTTCACGAATTAATAAAGCTCATTGTCGTAAATTTTACTCCACCGTTCCTGCTATATATTTCTTCTAAAATACTTCAAATTAAGACTCTTCTTTTCTAAAATATCTGTAATATCAACAATTTTAAAGTCTCAACTAAAATTTTACTACAATAATCTAAATAAAAATACATAAAATTATTATTTTTTAAAATTCTTGATAAAAATTTCACGTGTGGTTAAAATAAACTTATTTTATGCGGCAAATGGATGGAAATATATATCTATTTTGTCAAATTGACTCAATTTCATCCAAACACAATTCAGATTCTCAAATCTAGTGATTACCTAATTTAACGTCATTGCACTCAATCATACTCATGTTATCAATCCCAAAAAAATAAAAAAAATAACAAAAGATCCATTATTGCTTAGTACTTGATATATTATTTTTCTTGATTTGCTCACTAAAATGCATAGTATTAATGCACGCCTGTCCGAATGATCCTACCCATGCACGTTCTCTTCACATTAGACAAAAAGAACCCATTGTTTTCAGCAATATCTTACTTCAAATCTAATCCTTATCACTCAAACTATCCCACCTTATTTTCTCTCAAGAAATCCACTCCTCCATTTTCATCACCCCCCTCTGGATTTTGGAAGGAAAATTCCATGGACAAAGAGGAAATTCAGTCCCTTGGGATATATGGAATTTTGAGGGAATCACTCACTATCATATTGTCTTGGAGGAAACTTTTCGGCCAAATCACAATAGCCACCATCTTCCCTTTATCTCTCCTTTTCTTAGGCCACGAACAAATTTCTCAGTTCCTCTTTTCTAATATAATTCACAACGAAGAAATTTTAGGTACCCTTTCGTCTCAAAAGATCGCATTTTGGCTTTTTAAAATCGTGTATTTCATTTTCTTCATCATCCTCTCATCACTGTCAACATCGACAGTTGTATATACTGTTACGTGTATTTATACATCGACGAAAGAGGTAACTTTTGCAGAAGCTGTGAGTGTGGTACCAAAGAATTGGAAACGACTCATGGTTACTCTTATATGGAATTTTATGATTGTTCTTGTGTACAATGCGGCTGGATTCTCTATATTACTTCCATGGTTAGGGTCCATTGGACCCAATAATAGTATCATAATTTTGTGCCTTCTTTCTATCATGTACTTCATGGGATTTGTGTACATTAGCATCATATGGCATTTGGCCAATGTGGTCTCAGTGTTGGAAGGAGATTGTGGGATTGAAGCCATGATCAAGAGCAAGGAATTGGTGAAGGGCAAGATGGTCATTTCATTTGCCACTTTCTTGTTCCTCAACTTTTGTTTCGTTCTGATTCAGCTGGCACTCCGAAGGTTTGTTGACCTTGGGGAGTCATTTTGGAGCAGAATTGGGTTTGGAGTTCTTTGTTTCTTGTTGTTGTCTGGATTTACATTACTAGGTCTGGTAATTCAAACTATTATCTATTTCGTTTGTAAGTCGAATAATTTTGAAATTATAGATAAGTTGTACTTAGAAAATCATCTCGAGACTTGTTTAGGTGATTATGTATTCCTGAGATCAGAGGATATTCAATTACAGCAATTTTAATTTCCATGTAATTAGTTATGAGGGTGATTTATGAAATCTTGTTACCTTAGTTTACCTAATTTGATTTGATCTATATGGGATTTTGCGTGCCAAAAGATTAAAGACAAAAAAGGACAAAAAAGAAAGGGGGGAGATGGTCTCCTTGGAAGAGAGATTTTTAGACAACTTGGAACTGATCTATAATCAATTTTTTAATAGCTGGTATGTAATCCATTTACTTAGTTTGAGAATATATATATATAAAATAATTTTTTGGTATTTTATTTTGATAAAATTGTAAAATTGGTCCTATACCTATACTTGACGGGTAAAATTTAATTTTAACTTTTCAGTCCACAAAATTGATACACAACTTTTAAAAATTTGACAATTTCAAGACAAATTGAACCCAAAACTCGCCAATGAGTGGCCGAAGCCTACGTGGTGGTTGATTTAGCACCATGTGGCGCCTTGTCATCAAATTATCCTCTCTTTCCTGCATGGCATATGATGTGATAACATAACTTGCCATTTCAACCAAAAAAATAAAACTAAAAATGCTTAAAAACCAAAACATATATTTATATATAAAAAATAAAAAAAACACAAATAAAAATACATAAAACTTGAAAAATGAAAATAAACATAATAAAATCAAAAAATAAATTTATACATAAAAAAACATAAAATATATATCCACTATAATTTAAATACATAAATATATTTTAATACAATATATAAATATACATCCCCACTAAACCCTCCTCCAGCCCCCAGTCCTCGAGCTGCCATGGCCAGCGTCAGACTGGCCATGGCAAGGGAGGCGGCCGCGGGCTCAAGCCCAGGCGAATGTTGGCTTGCGGCCATTCTGGGGGGCTATGGGGGTGGGCGTGGGTGGGTGATTGGGGGGCGGGGGGTATCCGTATGCCTCTCTCTCTTTTCTTCTTTATATAGTTAACAACGCAGCTAGATTTTTAATTTTTAATTTATTTTATTTTAAATAATAAATACATTCAATTAAAATTAATTAAATTATTTTAAATATTATTGATTATGTAACTTATATTACTAAAATTATATTGTCTAAGATGATAGATTTAGATTTTATATTTTTATTTATTTTATATCATAATTAAGTTCAATTAAATTTAATGAAATTATTTTAGATATATTTACTACTTTATAATTATTAAATATGTAACCCAAAATTATTAATATTATATAGTTTAAATTTAAAAAAATTATGATAATAAATTTGTGTCGATTAATTTTTTATAAATTTGAAGGATATTTGGTATTTTAATACAAATGTGTAATTTTTAAATTCCTTTAGCACTCAAGTTTTATTTAACTACATGTTTTGGACAAAAACAATAATGAGGAGTGTATTTTAATTTTTATTTATTTTATTTTTTAATTAAGTTCAATTAAATTTAATGAAATTATTCAGATATGTTTACTATTTTAAAATTATTAAATATATATCCCAAAATTATTAAGATTATATATTTTAAAGTTATAAGTTAGATTTTTAAAAAATTTTAGGTAATAAATTTGTAACAAATAAGTTTTATAAATTTGGAAGATATTTGGTATTTTAATCAAGTGTGTAATTTTTAAATTTTTTTAGCACTTAAGTTGTATTTAATTACATGATTTGGACTTAAATAATAATGAGTAATTTTCTTAATGTTGAGTTGTATTTTTTCTTTTTTTCTTTTTTTTTTTTTTAATCTAAGTGTAGATTCTATGCTAATGTGGCAAGAGGAGTTGCCAAGCCATATGTCACATAGGAGAGTCTGGACTGACAGGGCACCATGCGATGCTAAATCAACTGCCACATAGGCTTGGGCAACTCGCCGGTGAGTTTTGGGCCCAATTTATCCTGAAATCGCCAAAATTATAAAAGTGTACCAATTTTACGATCCGAAAAGTTAAAATCAAAATTTGCAAGTGGGATATAATTACGGGACCAATTTTACAAATTTGCCTTTCATTTTATATTTTAAAATACAAATTCACATTAAATATATAAAATAGTCTTTTAATGTGTATTTAAGGATGAATCATATGTAAAATATGGGATGCATTACAGTAGGAAGTTTTAAAACTTCAAAATATTTCAAATAAATTTTCATTTTTTGTCTAATTTGAAAGTGTAATCTTCCTATCAATATTTGTAACATCCAACAATGCAGTTATTTGGAGACACACATAATTCCTATATTTCTTACATTCTAGAGCATTTCTTACTAATTTATATGTTACTTTGCGTAACATGATATGATCTTATTCTGTAGTCTTTTTGTAATTGTGTTCATAATAGAAGAGATCGATTGTGACCTTGAATTTTATCTTAAGCCATCTGCACAGAGGGAATTATGTGATGTGACTCCTATATGCTAGCTGTTTAATATACCTATTTATATATTTTCAAATTGACATGTGTTGTAATTGGAATAAAATTAATTGGAATTTATGTTTAATTACATGTTTAAGAAGTGATTAAATCTTATGGATGGATGCCAATTTGGTTGGAATCCATAAGTGTTGTGTAAATATGAAGGGGGGGACTAAAAGATAAAAGATTATGTATGTGGGGGAAATCCCACATTGCTTGTGAGATAAAGTATGGGGAATATAAAAAGGCTTTTTATCTGATACAAAATCATTTATCCCACATTGAAAATTTATCCAATTGGAATACACCATATATGTGGTTCAGGTATTGATGCTTAGTAAAGTATCAATTAAGGGATTCATGAGGGTGTGCCCACACGCACGCGCTGCTGCCCGCTTGGCCCGGGCGTGGAGATGGGCGCTTGGTCTCGGCTTAATCTTTTTACTGAAAATTCTAATTTTTTATCTAGAATTTTGTTTAAATTTGAAATTTGAAAATTCAAAAAGTAAAAAAGGATGTTACAGAAACTACCAACTGTTTCTCCAATTACAAAAACTACCAGCCGTTTCTGGAGTTACTAGGTTCATTGTATCTGGTCCAGAATGAATCTCGACCAAAATCTAGAATAAACCTGGACATCCTGATGCCTCATCTCTCATGCCTATGTATTAGAACACACTAAGAACAAATCTCTTATCTCCTCTAATATTTGTCTGATATAGTGTTGCTTATTATTTTCTGGCAACTAGGTGGTGATCGAGGTGAAGCTTTATGGAGTGCACCAAAAGGCTTCTGAGGCTATCTTATCTTGGAGGAAGTTTCGTTGAACTTTCTGCACTGGTAGGGGCAATAATTTCTTCAATGTAAATCATACTTTGGTGATTTAGTCTAAGTTCTGTTACTATGCAAAACTGTGAGATAAGTTCTCAGTTTACATACTGACTTCTGTAATTTCTGTTGTTATATTCCAAACTGGGTTGTTTGCTTTTGGTTTATTCTTTTGTCAAACTAAAATTGCAACTGGATATATTTTGGAATATATGCATGCTGGTTATTTTTAAAATATTTGTTATATTATTTTTCAAACACTGCCAAATTAGTTGCCAAAGGCTTTAGACAAAAAGAGGGAATAGACTTCTTTGATACCTATTCCCCGGTTGCTCGATTGACTTCAATCTGGGTGCTTATAGCACTGGCTTCCGTATATAGTTTCCCGATTCACCAGATGGATGTGAAAATAGCCTTTTTGTATGGTGATCTCGAGGAAGAGATATATTGGATCAGCCTGAGGGATTTGTAGCTCCTGGTAATGCGCAAAAGGTCTGTAAGCTTGTTAAATCCCTTTATGGATTGAAGCAAGCACCAAAGTAGTAGCATGAGAAATTTGATAAAACTATTTTATCATTTAGTTTCAGTTTAAATGATAATGATAAGTGCGTTTACTGTAAGATTAAAGGTAATGATTGTATTGTGCTATTAATGATATTTTATTGATTGGTTATACCATTGAGATTATCAATGAGACAAAATCATACTTGAAAATTAAGTTTGAAATAAAGGATATGGGTGAAGCTAATATGATTCTTGGATTCAAGTTGATTTGGTTAACTAAGGGTATAGTTATTTCTCAATCTCCACTATGTTGAGAAGATAATTGATACATTTGGCTATAAGGATAATAGAATCGCTAAGATACTATATGATCCTTCTATGGCTCTTTTCAAAAATGAAAGTGGTATTCCTGTGTTTTAATTGAGGTATTATCATATTATTGCGAGCTTGCAACATCTTGCAAATGGTTCGAGACTGAATATCTCATTCGCAGTCTCAAAGCTGGTGAGGTATACAAGTTGTGCCAATAGAACCCATTGGGAGGCTCTAGATAGGGTACTTCGGTATCTTAAGGGCATGGCATCACTTACTTTGCATTATGGCAGATTCCCTGCAATACTTGAGGGATATAGTGATGCTAGCTGGATAACCAAACACTGCAGTAGTAATGGGTGTGCAGGGTATATATTTACCTTAGGTGGATGTACTGTCTCCTAGAAGTCTTTGAAACAGACTTTAGTATCTCGATCCACATTTGAGGCAGAGTTATGTGCTTTCGACACAATTGGAATGGAGGCTGAGTGGCTACATGGGCTGATGGTCCAGTTACCCATGGTTAGTAAGCCTTTTTCTATGATCGCAGTGCATTATGATAGCCAAACCACAATTGCAAAGACCAGAAGTTCAAAGTATAATCAAAAGAGTAAAAGACACATCTAAGTTAGACTAACGTTTGTAAGGGGACTTGTGTTTGATAGGGTTTTGGCCATTGATTTTGTTGGATCCAAAGACAACATGGTCAATCCTTTGACCAAAGAACTTGAGTTGTCCTTAGTTCAAAAATCCAGGCTGAAGATGGGACTAAAAACCCATCAGTGATGCATTTGCACTAGCAACCTAACCTACCAAGTGGAGATCCCACAAGGAAGGTTAAATATGGTATAATCAAGTTGATGGGTGTCTCAAAGTGCACCTAAACTTGCTTGATACTTTAGTGTCTGAGTCTGTCCCCTAGCATACCTCGAAGGTGCTGTTAACTGCAAGTAAAGTAAGAGTTCTAACTCTGAATGAGGTCAAGTCATATAGACGAGATGCAAGCAGTGCATCCCTAGAGATGCCCAACTAAGTGAATGAAGTCGTTTGGTCACGACTAGAGGAAAAGGGTTATTCCTTAAAAACATTCATGATATAGGTTTAGTACACATGGCAGTAACGTGTCAAACCTAAATATTACTACATAGCCATGTAGCTTATTGTTACCAATTCTGAGCCTGACACATCCAAGAGCCAAATTCAAGGCTTAAACCTATTTGTCCCTGGGGTGGCATAAGTTGGATAGCTTAGGTGATGGTTTAAACCGAAAGGTACCATTATTGAAAGCAAGTTGCGATAATCCTGATAGTCCAACAATATGAATTTGTGAGGGGATTGTTGTAATTAACATCAAATTAATTTGGATTTATGTTTAATTACATGTTTAAAAAGTGATTAAATCTTATTGATGAATGCCAATTTGGTTGGAATTCATAAGTGTTGTGTAAATATGAAGGGAGAGACTAAAAGACAAAATACTACGTATGCAGGGGAAATCCCACATTGCTTGTGAGACAAAGTATGGGGAATAAGTGGGAATATAAAAGACTTTTTGTCTGATATAAAATCACTTATCCCATATTGAAAATTTACCCAATGGGAATACACCATATATGTGGCTCAAATATTGATGCTTGGTCCAGTATTAATTAAGGGGCTCATAAGTGTGTGCCCACACTGGCGCGCCGCTACCACCGCCACTGCCCGTCCTGACCCGACCCGGCTTGGGCTCGAGCATAGGCGTTTGGTCTCGAGTTAATCTTTTTACTAAAAATTCCAATTTTTTATCTGAAATTTTGTTTAAATTTGAAATTTAAAAATTCAAAAAGTCAAAAAGGATGTTACAGAAACTGTCAGCTGTTTTTGCAGTTACTAAGTTCATTGTATCTAGTCTAGAATGAATCTAGACCAGAATCCAGAATGAACCTGGACATCCTGATGCCTCCTCTCTCACACCTATATATAGCTGTTGCTGCAGGCAGTATAGAACACACTAAGAACAAAATCTCTTCCCTCATCTAATATCTGTTTGATATAGTGTTGATTATCATTTTCTGGCAACTGAGTAGTGAAAGAGGTGAAGCTTTCTGGAGTGCACCAAAAGGCTTTTGAGACTGTCTCATCCTGGAGGAAATTTTGCCGAACTCTCTGCATTGGTAGGGGCGATAATTTCTTCAAGGCAAATCATATTTTGGTGATTCAGTTTAAGTTCTGTTACTATAGAGAATTGTGAGATAAGTTCTCAGTTTATATACTGACTTCTATAATTTCTGTTGTTATATTCCAAACTGAGTTGTTTGCTTTTGGTTTGTTCTTTTGTTAAACTAAAATTGCAACTAGATATATTTTGGAATATATACATGTTGGTTATTTTTGAAATATTTATTATATTATTTTTCAAATACTGTCCTGCGATTATAAACTGAATTGTTATTCTTCCTTAATCTATTGTTTATAATTTGATATTATATTTTCAACATGTATGTTACGATATATTTTCATGAAGTTTTCTTAATTTTACACAATAAAATAAAATTAAAATATGAATTAGATCATTTAAGGGCATTATAAAATAAAATATGAGATGAAATTCATAATATATAACATATAATGTACAAACAAATTATGAACATCACCTGATTTGGAATTCCCTGCTCCATGATAACATATACGTGGAAGCACTGCTGCAAACAAGAGCACCATGCAGAACTCCTGGCATCCACCTGCCAAAGTTTGAAGCCATCTCCATTTCAACATTTTATACTACGAGCCACGTACTTAACATGCAAACTTCTCTTCAATTTCTATATGTACACCCCCAACAATCAATTTCAGTTCATCCCTCGTCTTAATCTAGATTAAATGGCGAGGTTCACTGTGTGTGAGGCCACTCTGATACTCCTCTTGGCCGCCGCCACCAGCGCCACAACAGTCGAGATTGTGAATTCGGGCGAGTCGCGCTGCCGCCAGGAAATTGAAAAGCATCCGCTGAGTTCCTGCCGGCAGTACCTCAGAGATAGCAGTCGATTTGAGCCGATGCCGGGAAATGAGGTCGGCGGCTGGCGGGAGGAGTTTCCCCGGTGCTGTGAGGTGCTTGAGCGGATAAATAAGCGGTGTAGGTGCGAAGCTGTAAAGCAGGTGGGCTTCTTTTCATTGCAACCTCAAATCCTGAATTATTCTTGTCTCATTTCCTTTATTTCAAATTAAATGATCCCATGAGTTTCAAATTAAATGATCCCATGAGTTGTTGTTGTCGTTATTATTACCTCTTTAAATAATGAAGTGGTGGTTTAATTCCTAGGGCACAATTTATATTGATTATATTAATTTTCTCAAGTTCAAAATTTTCCAAATTGGGTAATATATATATATATATATATATATATGTGCACACACAAATATATCATAAAAGAGTTGCGGAAAAAATTCCTTTTCAAGATTAAGAAACCACAGTCGAATTAGTGAGTTAATGAGGTAAGGATCGATTGATGAGGTAAACATTTAGATGAAAATATTGATGTAGAGATATAAATGAAAATATTTGGGTTGGGACGATTATCTAGAACAAAAATCAAAGCACAAAAGCACTATTTAGGGTCTAAGGGTCATTTTAGGATATGTGGGTTGTGGGTCGTCGGGATGAATCCCATTATTTTAACGATTGATAGAGAAAAAGGTTGGGATAAATTAATTTAATAGAAACTTTATTGGTATTTTTCGATTTAGATTCTTTATTTTAATACATATTTCATCTTCTATATTACACTTATATATGTGTGTTAAATGGACTAAATGATTATCATTTAAAAATTATATTACACTTATATATGTGTGTTAAATGTACTAAATGATTATCATTTAAAAATAATTGATTGTGTATCAGATACAGTTAATTAATTTATATACATTGAAGTGAATAGAATATGAAATACCTATTAAAATAGAGAATTCGATCAAAATGGTTATTTACAATTTATTTTAGAAAATTGTCCTCATTTTAATTTAATTGAGGATCAACTATCGGTCAAGTCAGACTCATATTTAATCGACTTGAACCACATAAATTCTTTATATATAGCTCCAATTCTTTATACATACGAGCTGTAGAGTATTAAGTAATTTTGATTGATTATAAAAGAGGTCAATAAAACTATTTAATTAGTTATTGGAAACATGCAGGCAACACAACAACAGCGACAAGCAGGAGAGCTGCAAGGGAGAGAGATCCGAGAGATGTTGCAGACTGCACAAAAGTTGCCTAGTTTATGTCGCATCTCACCTCAGTACTGTGATATATATGTAATATCGGAGTGAGGAGGTCTTATGTTTTAGGTATTATAATTACCATGAACATACTAAATAAAACCTCGTTCTGTACTTTGGTTCAGGCTAGCTCCATCTCCTGTTTTGATAATAGTGTCATAACAAATATTACTCTAATACTAGCATTTATGAGTAGGGATGGTAAAGTGGGCTAGAATTAATTCCGAGTCTAGTTCAATTCAATTAATTTATTCTAAGGTGGTAAGGTGTTGGGTTCAAATTCTCGATTTTATTATCTATTTCATCTTTTATTTTATTTATTTTTCATGAATATATGATTTTATAAAAGTAATTGATGAGAATTAAATGCACTTGGTATAAATACAACAAGTCGGATTAAAAGATGAAATAAGAATTAATGGAGTAGAGGATCCAAAGTGTAAAGCGGAAGTACAATTGGATTAAAAGATGAAATAAGAAACGACAATCGGATTAAAAGATGAAATAAGAAATGGATCCAAAGTGTAGAGCGGTCGGATTGGATTCTGAAATTTTAAATATTGGTGGAAGTGAGTTGGGTTTAGATAAACTTTATTAACTATTGCATTCAAATGAGTTCACGTGAATTCAATATAATTAAATTAATAAATTTTAAAATTAAATTTTGAATTAATAATAATAAATGTATATGAATTCCTCCTCCCTCATTTTTTCATAGCTTTGTATTTTTCGATTATTAATAATTTTTAAATCGAAGTTGTATCTTAAACTCGATCGGAACATATTAAAAATTTAGTTGTCGGTAATTTTTTTAAAATATTAATTTTATTATGTGAATAGGATTGTCAAATCTTAAAAATGAATACATAGTGCGTCTATTCATCTGAAAATTCTTATAAATTTGTTGCTTAGGTAGTGCCCATCTTGTTTCATTTATATCTATTGATTCTCTTCAATTTTTCATTAAATAAAAAATTTCTTTTGATAGAGCACGACACAAATCGACAATACAAGAGAATATTAATAATATTTTTAAGAAATGCAAAATATACTTATCATAATTTAAGAAATGTAAAATTAATAAATCAGCTAGAACATATTTAAGAAAAAATATAATGGACCCATTAACTAAGAAATCAAGTTGTCCTTTGATATTCTCGAATTTAGCTGCAATAGAGTACCGGTTTGACAACCATCAATAATTTCAGCATAATTTTTTATAAAAAAAAATGCTTTTTGAGAGTTGTTTATTTCTCAAATCATCAATAATTTCAGCATATTTTTTTATAAAAAAAAAATACTTTTTGATAGTTGTTTATTTCTCAAATCATCAATAATTTCAGCATATTTTTTTATTTGCTTATTTGAGAGTTGTTTATTTGCTTTAGAAACTAAACGTTCGTAGCTTTTGAATAGTGTATGGCTCACTATCTAATACATTCTTAATGTAAGCAATTTATTCCAAGAAGTTGATCCAAAATTTATCACATATCTTGAAAATTAATTTTAAGTGCATCAACTGATATAATCTTTAGTTGTGATTTTCTTGCACAAATGACTACTCTTCTTTCTAGGATTTTGATATTGTTTGGAAATGAAGCAAAGTCCTTTTTTAAAAACAATAGAGTGTTGGTTTGTTTTCTCATAAACACGCACAGAGAGATTTACTTTTCTCAAGAATTTTTTCGTTCGGAGAAATTTGGTAAATGATTTCTTGTATTCCATTTCTCTCTAAGATTTAGTATTTATAAATTTTAGTTTTGTAGGTTTAGGCCTATTAGGGTCTTTCTACCCACTTGATGGACTTGATCACTTGTTCTTTGAGCTCTTTAACTTATTTACTTAGTTAATTAATTTTATAATTGACTCATCATATTTAATCAAATTATTGAAATGTCCTTTGGTCCATATTTTAATATTTTAATATTTACATTTTCTTTCTCTCTTTCTTTATTATTTTTCTTCATCCTTGTTTTCTTCCTTCATATTCTTTTTTTTTCTTTTATCATTACTATTATTACTCCTATTCCTACTCCTACTGCTGCTATTGTTGTTGTTGTTGTAATTATTATTATTTTACACATTAAGAATATTAATTGTATAATTCACTGGTCTTAATTACTATCTCCTTTTTGAGCAAGTCTACACTATTAGCCTCATATTCTTGATTTAAATAGTTCATTACAGATTAAATTTCTCAATCTCAGTCGCAATCATCGTACTAATTGCTTTTAATTTTTGTGTAGCTTTAGGTTAGGCCTGTCAATGGGTAAAGTACTACCCTATCAGGCCTCAAAATTTATATTTATATCCATATATCTATACCCATACTTGTTAAAGAAAATGTAATTTTGGTTAAAGGAGTCTATATCCAAAAATTACTCATGTATTCATATCCAAGTATTACCTATTATCTTATATTTAAATTTAACACATTAGCTTAAAAGTTATCTATATAGAAATTAAATATATATTAATGATAAATTTTTCATATAAAAAAATTACAAATATGGGAATAATAGTGACAATTAAACAATTTTTTTCAATAAAAAATTAGTGAAGTTAATAGTGGAATAGCAACAATTTTTATTTTTATCTTTTTTTAAAATTGGAATTGCAATTTTATTCAAAAGCGTGAGTTTGTCATGCTGTGCACAGTACAATTTTTCTACATATGAGGGTAGTATCATAATGTCGAAATTGACAATCTAAAAAACTCTTCGCCAAGTGAAAAAACTGTTGCCGAATCTGCACATATTTAGTGCTAGACCAGTTGAAAATAAAATTAACAATATTAAAATTAATTGTGGAAAAAACATTGTTAATAAAATTAATTTTATTAATGAATAAATTTTCTTAATAAAAATTATATTAATGAATGCAAAGTAAAACTATCTACATTAAATTTAATAATGAAATTAAATTAAATATAGAAAATATATATTGCATCGTAAGCAAAATAATATTTTTAGTATATATATTAAGAAATTAGTCTATACATTAAAAACATAAATCTATTAAACTAGACCTATGGGTCTATGATTACATAGGGTAGAATAAGGTCCGCTTCTTATTGTTTGGGGTATTTTAGGACGAGGTAAAATATAGAATATTTTTGTTTAGGTGTTTTAGGATATGGGTCCGGATAGGATAATATGTATCCTATCCATTGATTGATCTACTTTTAGTCTTTTTTTTCTTTTTTTTATTTCTTTGGGTAGTTTAGTAGCTTTAGGTTGACTTCGCCCAACTTTTGATAATTGATTATACAAGACTTGATTTTTATAGTCAATTGTGGCTAGTAAAAAAATTGACGATTCTTAGTTTTTACAAGTTCAGGTTAGTTTTGCTTGACTAAACGAAAAGTCGTTGTAATTTGAATGGTTAAATGTCTTAAAATTTTTTTGGTAATATTTGGATATAAATTATATGCTTTGGATTATGTGTTTTGGGAGAATGAATTTTGAGAGTGGGGTTTGAGAATGTGAAATTTGTGTTGTGAAATGTGATGTATGTCTATTTAGGCTATGTTCACTTGCATTTTGGGCATTTTTTAGAAAAAAATTTGAGGGAATGAGTTTTTGGGAGAAAAATTGGAAAAAGTGTCAACCATTTGTTTTTATTTTGGAAAAATAGGGAAAATAATTTTTGAATGAGTTGTTTGTTTGTTAATATTTTTGTGGGGGGACAAATTTTACTATAGATGTCAAATCAGTTACTTTTTTGTTGGGTTTGTGGGAAGAAATTGATTTTTTTATGTAATATATGTATGTATATTTATAATTTGATGATGTGTGACAAAATATTTAGTAGTAAACAAAATAATTATTTAAAATTAATTTATTATTATATTAAATTTTATATGTAATTAATTATTAAATTAAATAGATTATTGTAATATTTATCTGTATAAAATATAATTTATATAAATATAATAATTCATTTATTTAATTAATTAAACAAATTAATTTTATTAATATAATATGTTATCTAACTAACTTGAAACATTAAATAATTAATACGTTATTTGATAGATGAATTATTTATTAATAAGCAAAATAATTATTTAAAATTAATTTATTAAATTAAATAGATTATTGTGTTAATATTAGATTATATTAATAAGTTAATTAATTAATTAATTAATTTAATACATTATTTAATAAATAAATAAATTATTTACTTATAATATAAAAACATTTAATTAAATTTAATTAATTTTTCCAAAAATTAGTTTAATTAAATTTGCAAATGTAAATTTTAGAATTTTTTAACTACTAAAATTTTAATTTTTTTCATATATATAAGATATTATATATATATATATATAAGTGAAGTGAGAAAGTGATAAATAAATGAGTGATGTAAAAGGTGGAGTGAGAAAATGAGAGGGTAGGTATGATTTTTAGGGTGTAGAGATTTTTGGGATTGAATTGGGAGGGATTTTTTGGGTATAAAATTTTTATATTTTGGGGAAAAAAAAGATTGGAGAATGTGCATGCTTTTTTGGATTGTTTTGGGGGTTGGAAAAAATTTCCCAAAAATGCAAGTGAACACAGCCTTATATTTTGGAAATAGTAAGAAAATTATTTTGAAAAATTTTGGTATGTTTGTTTATGTTTTGGAAGGAAGCAAATTCAACTGTAGCATCAAATTAATGCTTTTTTGTTGGATTTTTTGGGGTGAAAATAGAATTGAGTGATTTTTTTATTGTTAGAATAATAATAAAATATGTATGATATAATATATATATATACGTATGTATATATTAGAAAATGGGGAAGTCTTGGGGATAATGAAAGATAGAAGAGGATGTTTGAAAATTTTAATTTGACATTTTAGAGAGAAATTTTTTGTATATTTGATTATATTTTGGAAAAACAAAATGTAACCATTATATTTTGGGAAAACAAAATGGAACCAAACATAGCCCATTACTAAACGTTTCTGTACATGACCATTGTAATTTGTAGCAATCCAAAAATTATTTGCCAAGTTCTAATTGCATAGTCAAATCATTAAGGCTTATTTATTTGAGTGGATTTTCTTGGGTAAAAGTCCACATCCAATGACATTATATATACGACCATTTCTGCATGTTCTAAACTCTAAAGCGTGTGCTAAATTTTTTAGATAATAAAAATAGTTAGTTAGTTTTTTCATAAAATTATTATTTTAATAATTTTAATATTTTTATTTAATTTTTTACATAAATAAATAAAAAATTAAATGATAATAATGGAGTAAAGGTTGATGGATTGTAGCGGCAGTTAGTGGACGATAGTGAGATGGTAATGAAATTGATAGTTATTGGTGTATTTATAAGGAATTAAAAAAAAAATTAAAAATATTTTAATTTCAATACTCGAAAACATACTATTAAAGCTCTCAATCTTTATTAATAGTATAGATATTTTCAAGGATGGGAATCCTGTACTAAAATTAAATCCCACCACTTTCCACGATGGTAGTTGAATGTACCATCCCAACGCTGAGGAGGAGCATGTTACAATCCAGATGTATAAGTTTGGTGGGATGAAAAGGAAATTAACTGATCATCTTATTCTTCTTCAAGTGTGATTCGTTTTTTTTTTTCTCTCTAATTAAAAGGGATACTTTAATAATTTGTTATATCATTCAAATAATTTCATCTATCTAAAAAAGCAATCAATTTAATTATTATATTTCGTTCTTCGTTTTATTCCATATAATAAATATATATATAAATTATAAAATAATCATAATTCTTAACTTCATTCATAATTCATCTTTATCATTCTAAATTTCATTTGTTCAAGTAAACGGGGCCTTAATGTTATAGAATTAATTGGATTGGCCTGCAAATGTCTTGGTCTTGCAATAATATCTTTCAATGCCAAATTTTTCCAAAGAGACTCTGCAATATAATCGCTTTTAATATAATGGGACAAGCGTCAAGTGATTTGTGATTTAATGACATAAGTCTCTCACATAATATGAAAGATCTTAACAAAAGTCTTTACAAAACAAAAAACAAATGTCTCAGTCGTTATAAGACTTGACTTGCGAGTACATTATTTTCCTGACAGCAATTTAGAAAACTTGGTACATCTAAACATCTTCCACAGAAGCAACTAGACAATTAAGCTAAAGGAAATATCAAAATTTTTAATTATAAAGAACAAAATAATTTTTTGATGCAAGGAATGAAATGTTAAAGTTTTAAAATGATATTTTGTATAGAAAAAAGAAGATTAATGTATAAGTCTTACATATTACGTCTAGAATACGTTTAACTTTGATATTTTATTGAACTGGTATTTTTTGGTGAATTAGAAATATTTGTGTTTTCACAAAAAAAAAAAGGTTAGGTCATCAGTGATCAATGTTGATATTAAAAATTTATAATTTTATCTACGAAATTAATCTTGCTAAATTCAAAATAAATATTCTGAAGGTCGACACTAAATATAAAGCTACGAAATTGACCTTGCCAAATTCAAAATAAATGTTCTCGTAGTTAATTCCTACTACAATCAATTTGTTACTGACGATTTTATATATATATATATTTAATTTCTTACATATAATGTATAGTTAATATGTTGCACTTCAAATGTACAAGAATAATTAATAATTTTTGTTGCTTGTAATTTAAAAAGAAAATATATTTACTTCAAAAATTTGTAGCTATAATTTATAACTAAAATTATTAAATTAATTTTATAGGAAATTTTTCATATCAGATTTTTAGGATTTTTTTGGGGGGGGGGGGGGGTTAGTGTTTGTTAACTTTTTCAATTCTAAAAACATTTATCACTTTGTTAGGTGTAATCTACCTGGTTCCAAAATTATTGTTTTCTATAATACAAATTTGAACTGTTTAGTAATTTAAATAATTTACCAAATCAAATTGTTGATATTTCATATATCAGTATTTCTTATATTATTTGATTGATTTAAAATAATTGATTAATTTATTTATTATATGTAAAAATAATTATTTTATTGGTCATTTGTCTATATACCCATAATTTTGGGACGGTTTATACTAGCATAATTAATAAGTGACATTTTACTTATAACATGTGAAGTCATGTCAACTCAGTAAAAACTAAGCGAGTGCTTCG
This sequence comes from Jacaranda mimosifolia, assembly GCA_018894105.1. Classification (NCBI taxonomy): domain Eukaryota; kingdom Viridiplantae; phylum Streptophyta; class Magnoliopsida; order Lamiales; family Bignoniaceae; genus Jacaranda; species Jacaranda mimosifolia. The sequence continues at coordinate 7,806,954 of CM032121.1, read as the reverse complement.
TTATGTTTTGGGGATGTTTTTAATATATGTTGTGGAAAACTGAATTTTGAAAGTGAAGTTAAAAATGTAAAAGTGGTATTAGGAATGTGATGAATTTTTATTTTAAGAGGGAATAATTTTGTTATAACGATCAAATCAATATTTTTTCTGTAGGGTGATTGAGATGAAAATAAAATTTAGTAATATTTTTTATTCTATGAATAATAATAAAATTTATATAATATACATGTATATGTATGTGTAACGATTGGATAATGGCTGGGGTTTTGGGGAATAAGGGGAATGTTTTAGGGGTTTTTGAAGATTTTGTAGGAAGGTGTTTACAAAGACATGCTTGGTTGCTTTTGTTCCGGCAAAACACAACCAAACATTGCCTAAACATTTGATATTATTGGTATAAATACTATGGCTAACGTAAGTTTTTGTGAAGTGAAACTAATTTGTTCAAAATAACATCTATTTTGCCTTTCATAATTAACAATTAAATTTAAGTAAAAATTGTAGTATTGTCTCTCTCTTTATCTCTCTCTCTCTCTCTCTCTCTATATATATATATATAAAATTATCAACGACAAGCTGAAACCATTTTCTTTTCCTGGTCAAGAGCCAGGCTTTGATCAAGGGCAAGAAGGGAGTTGCTGTGGCGGTTTTCTCTGTAGTGCTCTTATGCTTCATTGTGATTCTGCTTATGTTTGAATTTCTGGTGGTGCTGGCGGATGGAGAAGGGATTGGAAGCAGGATTGAATTTGGGATTATCTGCCTCGTTTTGCAGTCGATTTCTGTGCTACTTGAGCTCATAATACCTACGATTATATATTTTGTCTGCAAATCGTATCACCACGAAAATATTGATAAGTCGGCATTAGCAGGTCATCTTGTGGGTTATCTTGGAGGGTATGAGCCTCTGAAGTCTGAGAATGTTCAGCTTCAGCAATTTGAAGTTTGATGATTTGTTGGTTCTCTTGGAGGGGTCATAAGTTTTAATTTAGTGTACACACGCACAAAGACACACACCTTTTATTTCATCATCATGATATATATATACATATATATATATATGAAAATAAGGGCTTGGCAATTTTATTTCCATTTTTATTATTTTCAAAATTTAAAATGTTAATTAGCGAATATGAGTTGAAAATGAGTTTGTATTGGAATAGATTGTTGAAAAAATAATGATTATGTTGAGTCTAGTAGGTTACAGGTGGAGAGACCAATGTTTTGAAAACTGGACCGGACAGGTGACCGGAGGGCAGTTTGGTTTGGTTCAAGCCTCAAAACCAGTGAGAACCGGTCAAAACCGGACCAGTTGAACCGGTTCACTTTTTTTTTTAAATTTTAATTTTTTTAAAAAAGAAAAGTAAACGAAAAAAAGAGATGAGTTGAAAATGATGATTAAAGATTTTGGACATGTAATTTTTTAAAACATAAATTTATTTTCTTGAAATTTAATGAAGTGGTAATTATATGTGAATGCTTATGTTTAATTTGTTATTTTATTTTGTTTAATCTCTCTTAAATTATGTTGAATATTTAGTTTAGAAGAATTTATTTTTACTTGGAGTTAAAGCATGATATAAATAATTATTTAAATTAATATAAAATATTATTTTTTATTTATTTATAGTTGACTAATTGTAAAATAGTATTATTTTCTAAAAAACGTACTTAAAAATAAGTAAGTTAACTTTTTTTTTTAAATAATATTATTTCTATATCAATTGAAAGTTTTATTTTTTGGTAATATTAAAATATTATATATATTTATAAAATTAAATATAATTATTACTTCATTATGGCGTCATACCGGTTCAACCAGTGGTCGAACCGATTGAATCAGTAACCAGTACCCTCACCGGTTCATTGTCCGGTCCGATTTTGAAAACATTGGGAGAGACTAATAAAAGAGAGATAAGATATATAAGTTATTGGGAAATGTATTTTGAAAATAAAAATAAAAACATATTGAGTGAAAATATATATAAAATGATGTGTTTTTATTTTCAAATTATAAAAAAATATGACCATAGAATTTGAAAATAAAAACAAGCGAGGCATAAGTGTTTTTTTGATGAGATGTATGACGTATATTTATGTAGCACATAGTTAATGCATAAATAAACATTATTCTTAAAGGAATACATATTTTTATTTTTAAGTTATACAAGTTATGGCTGCTAAAACAAACACCGTTGTTCCATGTAATATGTACAAGAAGGCCTTTTGTTCAATAGGTAAATTGTCAGTGTATCGTCAAAATTGAGAGCAAGGAATGCGGAGTGAAAAACACTATCTAAGGCAATGTTTGGAAACGTTCCCTGGAATGAAATTGAACCGGGGAAACACGAAACCAAACATGCTGCCCGTATCTCTTTCCCCTCGTTTTACCAAAAAATCCCAATCAATTCCATTTTCCAATACGTCCATGAAGGCTGCCACACTTGCCCCTTTGTCTCCTCTTCAATCATTAGTTAATGGCTTAAATGATTTATCCAACCATTAATAGTTAGATAAATATTTTATCTTTAATAGTTAAAATAAAATCATTATCTAATGCTTAAATAATTTTCTACTGATCCATGCCAAATGTATGGTGATTGATTACGAGCATATATAGTATATTTATCAATTTAGTTTTAGTAATTTTCTTTTCTTACTTTTAATGTTCTAATTATTATTTTTTTAAAGTAAAAAAATATTATATCTATATTTTAATACATTATAAATTGAAAGAAACCAAAAAAAAATTTTGATAATTGTTGTAACCTAGGAGGATTTATTATATAACTATGAAATAACAATAAAATAATTCAATGAAAACTGACAACAAGATTGAACGTGGTTCGGTGATGTGCCTAATCCACCCGACAAAGAAAGAATCTTATTGATTTCAAATCAAGATAATAAGTATAACTTTGAGCCCCACAAATTTCACGAGAGCACCCAACACCTCGTTCTGAACTCCTTCTCGAGAAACTATCTCAAAAGCAGTATAGAATCACTCATGTATTGTCTGTCCTATTTAACTTAGAAGAAAACACGGTTTAAATACTCAAACAATAGCCAAACGGGCCATGGACCTATGCACGGCACCGCGATGCTGGATCGTTGAATGTCTGGCACCGCGATACTATTTTTCTAGCGCTACGGGCTGGCTACTGAATACCTGCCCAGTTCTGTGCTTGCCATTTCGCACCATTTCTTCCGCTTCTCACCATTTGTAGCTCAAATTTCAAGATATAATCAACAATTCTCCACCTTGACTTAAAATTCACCATCCATCTTCTTTGTACATGCCCTTAAAAGGGCCCTTTATCTGAGTCTGCAAATGTTAATCAAATCCAAGCAATGCTCGAATTTGATTTATGGAACAGTCTTAGTCAATATGGCTGCCGAATTATCCTTATTTCCAACCTTATCAACTAAAATGACACTTTGATACACCATATCTGGACAAAGTGATACTTCACATCAATGTGCTTTGTTCTTTCATAAAATGCTTAATTATTTGACAAGTATATGACACTTTAACTATCAAAAAATAGGGTAGTAATATCAGAATTTATAACCATATCCTCAATAAGCCCTTTGTACTAAATGCCATTCTTCACGCCTTCAGCCAAATCCTTATACTCAGCTTCTGTTGTGGATAATGCAACTGATGACTGCAAAGTTGCCTTCCAGCCAACTGTACAACTCGAAACATAAAACACATATCCAGCCATAGACCTTCTGCTGTCCAAATCTCCGGCATAATTCGTATCCACATAGCTAATAATTCTAATAATAGAATTCGATTGACTATACTTCAAACATCTACTATAGATCATCTCAGATACCTCATGATCCATTTCATAGCCTGCCAATGAGTCTTTCCTGGCCTGTGCATGTACATACTCACAACACTGATTGCACGTGAAATGTCTGGCCTAGTGCATATCATGGCATACATCAAGCTACCTACTGCACTAGCATATGGCACATTAGACATATGCTCCACCTCCTCCTCAGTACTCGGTGATAGATCTGATGAGAGCCTGAAATAAGCTGCAAGTGACGTATTAACTGGCTTGGACTTATCCATCCTAAATCGCTCAAGTACTTTCTCAATGTAATGTTGTTGAGACAAGTACAACAATCATGCATGTCTGTCCCGAATGATCTCCATGCCTAATATCTTCTTTGCACCTCCTAAATCCTTCATATCAAAATTTTCTCTTAACTGAGCTTTTAAAACATTGATCTCATATATGTTTCTAAAGGTAATCAACATATCATCAACGTCCAACAACAAATATACAAGAAGGCTATCACTACATTTTTTATGATAGCCACAACGATCGTAAATATTTCTAGTATATCCTATTTTGGTAATAAAAGCATCAAACCTTTTATACCACTGCCTAGGAGATTGCTTCAAGCCATAGAAAGACCTCTTCAACAGACATGCTTGATTTTCTTTCCCGAAAACAACGAATCCCTCTAGTTGACTCATGCGGATTTGTTACTCCAACTCACCATGCAGAAATAATATTTTCACATCCATTTGCTCAAGCTCCATATCAAACAGAGCCACCATGGTAAGTAAAACACAAATGGAAGTGTGTCTTATAACTGGAGAGAACACCTCATGGAAGTCAACTCCTTCTCTCTGAGTAAAACCCTCATCAACCAATCGTGCCTTGTATCTAGCATCTTCGACCCCGGGAATCCCTTTCTTTTTCTTGTAGCTCCATTTGCAAGCTACAATTTTCTACCCTTTAGGTACATCAATCAATTCCTATGTGTTATTCTTGTGTAGAGACTTCATCTCTTCACTCATAGCTGCTGCCCATTTATTAGAATCTGGTTCGGAAATGACCTTGCATATGATTGAATCATCACCCACAAATGCCTCAGTTGAACTCAAAGATAAGCGATCGAATTTGAATATGCAAACCACTGTGGTGGTTTGATCTGCCTTCTCTCTCTATCGCAAGCCAAATAATAGTTATATAGTAAATTATTTTCCTACTACTGATTAGGTGATAATGTGCTCTCACCAGCTTCATCTACCACATTCTATTTTCCCTTTAAAACTTGTGGAGAGTCAATTTCAATCTCCACCTTCTCCTTAACAACCTGTTGACTACTTTCGGGCTGGTCTACCTTCGTTATCATAGCAGACTCATCAAATGTCATGTCTCTACTAATAATCACCTTGGGGCCCTTTTCGTCATTACACCGCAAACGATAACCCTTGACTTCATTTGCATAGTATAGGAATATGTACTTTCTAGCCCTTGGCTCAAGCTTCCCATTGCTGACATGAGCATAGGTTGGACACCTAAATACTCTCAGATTTAGGTAATCAGCAGGAGACCCAGACCAAATTTCCATTGGCGTCTTACAGTTCAAAACAGTCGATGGTGACCTATTCACCAAATAACAAGCAGTGTTAATCACTTCTACCAAAAAATCCTTGGAAATCTAGCGTTAAAGAGCATGCATCTAGCTCTTTCCAAGATCGTCATGTTCATTTGTTCTGCAACTCCATTCTGTTGTAGTGTATATACAACTGTGTGATACCTCACAATTCCTTCCTTATCGCAGAATTCCTAAAATTCCTTATCGCAGAACTCGAATTCGTTGTCAGTCCTCGAGCGTTTTATCCTTTTCTATCTGCTTCTCAATCTAAGTTTCCCATTGCTTGAAGTTGACAAATACCTCATCCTTATGCTTCAGCATATACACCCATACTCTTTGTGAAACGTCATCAATGAATGTCAACACGTACTTGGCACATTCCTTTGAAGGAACTTAAGAAGGCCCCCAAAGATCTGAGTGAATGTAATCCAAGGTGCCCTTGGTCCTCTGAACTGCGGTGCCAAATTTCACCATGTGTTGCTTACCAAGCATACACTGCTCATAGAAATCCAACTCTCCAGTCTTTTCTCCACAAAGTAAACCTCGTTTGCTCAGTTCTGACATCCTTCTCTCACTCATATGCTCAAGCCGCATATGCCACAATCTCATAGTATCATTAACTGATGAAGAAACCGCAGTAGTACCAGAAACTGTGCTGCCCTGCTATATATAAAGGCCATTCTGCTTGTCTCTTTTCATGATAAGCAATGCACATTTGGGAACCTGTAGAACTCCATATTAAGCTCTGTATTCACATCTATTCTTGTCCAGAGTACCCAGCAAAATTAGGTATTTCTTCAAATCTGAACATGACGCACATCTGTTAGGTCCTTACTATGCCGTCATGTATTCTAATACAAAGTGACCCAATTCCTAAAATCCTTCATGAAGCATCGTTTCCCATAAGCACTTTACCACCATCGTATTTTTTATAAGTGGCAAACCAATCTTCTCGTAGGCACATGTCATTACAAAAAAAAGGGGTATTAGTGACCGAAAAATCGATCACTAAAACCCTCGTCACTAATTTGTCTCGGTCACTGATTAGTGACTGAAACTGGCGGTCACTAATTATTTAAAAAAAATTTAAAAATTTGTGTATGTTACTAGGCGGTCACAAATTTAAAAATTTGTGACTGATTAGTGATCGCATATTTCAGTCACTAATTTCAATGAGTGAAAAATATTTCTCTTCAACTTTCCTTCATCTTGGATTTGAACTCAAGGCCTTTGCTATGCTCAAATGAGTAACTAACCATTACACCACATGCATTTTCTTGCATTTGTTTCAACAATATAATATATATGATATTTACAAATTAAAAAGTAATTGTAATATTCTTATGCATAAGTTGTTATTATTATTTTGCATTTGAAAATTTAACAAAAATGGAAATTATTCATTTAATATTTGTGTAATATTTATTTAATATAATAACACACTGTATTTTTTATTTATAACTATTACTTTTAAATTTGACGTATATTTTATCATAATATATTATAAACATATTAAAAATAATATATACATACTAGTATGCATAGTGATAAATAGTATTTTTTTTATATATATAATAAATACTAATATTTATTACTATTTATAGTAGTAAATAGTTTACACATATATATGGTAATATGTATATATGCTTATACATACAAATTAATATATAATATTATTAATTATATTATAAATATTTATTTATAACTATTACTTTTAAATTTTAGGTATATTTTATCATAATATATTATAAATAGTGTATACATACTAATATGTATAGTGATAAATAGGTTTTTTTTCTTTTTTTATATAATAAATAGTTTATAATAAATACTAATGTTTATTACTATTTATAGTAATAAATAGTTTACACAATATATATGGTCATATGTATATATGCTTATACATACGAATTAATATATAATATTATTAATTATATTATAAGTATTTATTTACTCATAATACATGTGTGTATATATATATTATTGATTATTTATATTAATTAATTCTCATTTTTTTTCTTTGTATAAGAATATTATTCTTGTTTATTTCTTTGTGTATCTATTTATATTAATAAATTAATGTTCAATTATATGGATATTATATAGAAATATTTAGTGGTTATATATTTGTATATGTACGTATATTTTTGTATTTTTTATATATACATATATTATTATCAAATATATACATGTTAATAGCAAACACAATATTTTATCATTTATATAAGTGTTACATAAATTTTATGCTTTCATATTACAAGAATATGCAAAAAATAAAATTTTATATTTGTGATCGTTTATTGATTGAAAAACATGGCCATTACTTAGTGACCGCTTTATACAGTCATTAATATTAGTGACCGAATTAGTGATCGCTTTGTGCGATCACTAATATTAGTGACTGAAAAAAAAGTTCAGTCATTAATTAATGACCTAATTAGTGACCGCTTTGTGCAGTTACTAATTTTAGTAACTGAAAAAAGAGTTCGGTCACTAATTAATGACCGATTTAGTGATTGCTTTTTAGCAGTCACTAATTCGGTCACTGATCGATTACTAATCAATCACTGATTTTTTTAAAATATTATATTTAAATTGATCACTAATCATTCATTAATCTGTCACCAATCGGTCACTAAAATTCGGCCACTAAAGCTCATTTTTTTGTAGTGTGTGGTAGGAACAACCATTATCCAAAATCCACTCTAAACTTAGTAAACTCTCAATAACATTGAGAACAAGCCCACCATCAGATTCATCCTCAACAATTCCTACGATATCATCCCATTTCTAATCAGAAGATTCACCTGTATCCTTCGCCTTTCCTCGTTTCAGACAATTTCATTTCTAGTGCCCCTTTCCACCACACCTAAAACACTTGTCACCTGTTCTAAGCTTGGTTCGGGACTTCGATCGGCCTCTACTCCTTTCCCTTTCTCTCAGTCTCCCTTTCGCCACCAATCCTTCCCCACTTTCACTATTGTTACTACCTATGGCATGTTTTCTCAATTCATTGGAATTCAATGAGGCCCTCACATCCTCCATTGAAATCATATCTCTCCCATACAGTAAAGTAGTAACCAAGTGCTCAAAGGATTTGAGCAGAGAATACAAAAGAATTAATGCTTGATCTTTATCTTTAATTTTTACATCTATATTAGCGAGATTCAGAATTATCTTATTGAAATAATCAATATGCTAAGTGATAGATGTACCTTTCTTCATTCTCAATATGTATAACCATTATTTCAAATATAGCTGATTTGACAGTGACTTCGTCATATAGAGACTCTCTAGCTTTGTCGACAATTCCACTGGCTTACTTTCTGTGGCGACCTCTCTCATTACGTTATCTACCAATGATAACAACAAAGTACCATAAGCCTTTGCCATAAACTCATTCTTCTCTTCGTCTGTCAGCATCTCTAGCAAGAAATCTCCGCCCTATAATGCTCTTGTAAACCTTGTTGACACAAGAGAGTGTGCATCTTCATCTTCCACAGCGAAAGTCTTTCTTTCCATTGAATTTCTCTACCTTGTATTTCATGGCTAACATCTGATGCAACTAGTTTTAATACAAGTTTGTTGTAATCCTAGAGGATCTATTATGAAAACTATAAGGTAATAGTAAAGTAATTCAATGAAAAGTGACAATAAGATTTGACGTGATTCAGTGATATACCTAATCTATCCGACAAAGAAAGGATCTTATTGATTTCAAATCAAGATAATAAGTAAAAAGTGACAATACGATTTGACGTGATTAAGTGATATGCCTAATCTATCCGATGAAGAAAAGATCTTATTGATTTCAAATCAAGATAATAAGTACAACTTTGAGTCCTATAAATCTCACGAGAGCACCCAATATCCTCATTCTAAACTCCATCTCGAGAAACTATCTCTAAAGCAGTATAGAATCACTCTTGTATTGCCTGTCTTATTCAACCTGAAAGAAAATAGGATTTAAATACCCAAACAATAGCCCAACGGGCCATAGGCCTGTGTGCGGTGCTAGCGGCGCTGGCTTTCTAGCACCGTAGTGTTGGTTTTCTAGCGCTACCGCGCCACCTACTGAATACCTGCCCAGTTTCCATGCCTTCCATTTTACACCATTTCACACCATTTCTCGCCATTTGTAGCTCAAGTTTCAAGGCAAAGTCAACAATAATAATGAAAATAATAGCAAAATAATTATTACTTTCTGTAAGCACTATCAATTGAAATTTTCTATAGTGGAAGATACTTACATAATACAATTAAATATTTATATAACTACATCTATCAAGATGAAAAATTTACAAGATGTTGAAGACATACAAATAATCTATACAATCAATTTTGAGGTATTGATTTAAATACATCATCTTTTTTGTTAAAATAATTATTTTGATTATGATTATTGTAAATTAATTGCCACGGTTTTTGTTTTACAAACATACTAAAAGGTTTATGGTTATGGATTTATGCAATATATTAAAAATAATGTTAACAAAATACCTACTATTTTAATCATCTCATTTTCAAAAAATCCATCGTTTCTTTCCCTCAAATGAAATTCTCAAATATGTTGAATTGAAATTTAAATAAAAATTTTGGTGGAATTAATTTTTGTATTTTGTTATTATGAATTATTATTTCACTAAGTAGCCCTAATTACATACTGATGATGTCTTTTTTGGTGAGGTAAGTTCTTTAGTTTTGACCTGAGGACTCAAAAGATGGACTAAGGATATATGGTGTGGGCCAAATCCTGCAACCAGTGAACAAATGTCAGGTTAGCCGAGAGGGTCCTCGACTAAGACCCTTCGATGCTTAAGTTAGTATTTGATCTGAAGATAATTTGGCATAATAATAGCTTAATGTGTCTTGAGAGTGTACCTTTGTCTATGAAAGGAGGGTATTTATAGTGCTTGGCAAGGAGTGGAAAAGACAATCTTTGCCCTGACATAGGTTAGATACTCTCTTCCTTGGTAGAGGCAATCTAGGTCTTTTTGATTTAGCTTAGCATCATGTTCGTGACCGGACGGCCATAAGGGGCACCCTTACCGCCATTAATGCAGAGCTAATGCACCATCAAGGCCATTAAATGCGGTCAGGAAGGTGGTTCGGTTGCATTTAACTAATACAGATGTGATGGGTGGCAAATGCTGCTATTAATACTCTTGCCGCCAAGCTTTCACCTCACCATCTACGTGTTTCAACCTTATACAATCAGGAGGAATTGACCTCTGAGGTCGATCTAAACTTCCAAAAATTTCAATGCTGGTGAACTTGCTTGGGCCAAGGGCCTGGTTTGTTTGGACTTGATACTAGGCCAGCGTTTTTGTTGGGTTTCTAAACTATACCCATATCGTGAGTCTCCCCCACTCCGTAGTCCAATCGACTCGGTGGAGGTCCAAGTAAGGAGTGGCGTGTTTTATTAGTTAAAACTTGATTTGAGAGGCGAAAATCCTTTTTAAGTCTCGACCAGGGCTGATTTTGAATATAGGGTTTTTTATGAACTATTTTTGGGCAGTTACACTAATATTTGTGTGCTGATGACCGGCGGTTACGCATTAATTAGCCAGTAACTTGTCAATTTAACTTGTTGACATACTTGGCTCGGCCTATAAATAGTCATTTTTATTGCCTATTTAGCACTTTTACCGCACCATTGAGAGGTCGAGCTCTGGAGAATCTGGTTGAGTTCCAACATCATGCAATTCTTAGTTTGTGCGTCTATCTTGTGTAAGTCCCCCTTCTCTTTCTACTTAGTTCATCTGTTTGCCTATTTTCATTCATATAAATGGTTGGGGTTGTTGAGGAGGATAGATTTGAGAGTTCTAATTCTGAGGCGACTGAGTCGCTGAATGCTTCGACTAGTGAGAATAGTAGTTCAGATGAGACATCAAGTAGCAGGGGGTTGGATCCTTCTAGTGGGCCAGAGAGAGAGGATGTCGCCAAGGGGTTGGGCCTTCCAATCCTAATATCGACGAGGCGGGGCCATCTGGGGAGACCAACCAGTCTCCCAGGTCAGGGGGTAGGCTCTTTACCACTCGTTAAAATTTTTAACTGATATTTTATTTATAATATGTGAAGTCATGTCAATTCATTAAAGTTACAGGAGTGTTTGGTTATGTTTGAGGCATTTTTAATATATGTTATGAAAAAATAATTTTTTGATAGTGGGATTGGGGAATGTGATTGCCTTTTTTTCTTTTTATGTTTTGAGAAAAATCTTTTGTGGAGTTCAATATATTTGTTTATATTTTGGAAGGAGTTTTTTGATGTAGTAGCCAAATCAATATTTTGTTGTTGAGTGATTGGGATGAAAATAAAATTTAGTAATATTTTTATTCTATGAATAATAATAAAATATAATATATATATATATATGTATGTGTAGGTATATGTAATGATTGAATGTGGAGTTTTGCGGAATATAAGAAATGTTTGAGGAGTTTTTGAAAATGTTATCAAAGGTATTTTGGAGGCAAAATACGGATATGTTTGCTTGTGTTTTGACTGAACAAATTTGTTCCGACAAAACACAACCAAACATTGCCTAAACATTTGAAATTATTGGTATAAAGAATATGGCTAACGTAAGTTTTTGTGAAGTGAAACTAGTTCATAATGTGTTCAAAATAACAGCTAGTTTGCCTTTCATAATTAACAAAATTTAAGTAAAAATTGTAGGAATGTGTGTGTGTGTGTGTCTCTCTCTCTCTCTCTCTCTCTATATATATATATATATAATTATCAACGACAAGCTGAAACCATTTTCTTTTCCTCTTCTGATAATTAAAATCTTGCTAAATTAATCTTATATATCTCAAATTAATGTTGACTATACTCCAGACCTGCGACATTTGATGATGGCAAAAATCGAAGCATGTCCTAATTTCACTCTTCTTTTCACTAATTTTTACTTTTATTTCCTTGCAACACAAAGAAGAAGATTTCACATTTTATATGAAAAATTAAAAATAATCTAAAGTGTAATAAAAGTAGCAAAAATGCACTTTCTATACAAAATTGACATATTCACAAATAATTTTTTAAAATTATATTTTCTTTAAATATATAGAAGTTATATACTATACTCTTTATATAAAACTGAAAAGGTTCATATTCTCTTAAGTTTAATTTTTCAAAAGAAATCTAGAGTTTAATTTTTCAAAAGAAATCTAGAAAAGCACGCTGAGTGGAACTTTGATTTCAAAGTCTTATCCAGTAAGATCTAAAATCTAATTTAGCACGTCAAAGACTCATTTAATTAAATTTTGACTATAAAGAGGGCGTAATGGAAAGGGCATTTTCCATCCTTAAATCGGATAACGACCATTTCTGCATTTTAAACCATTGACTTGGGAACTTGAAGAAAGGGGCAAAAGGAACCATCCATGAACCCTCCCCCTCCCCCTCCCTCTCCCTACTCCCCACATTACTGTTCAATTACAACAAAGTTTCTCAGAAAAACAACAATTTACAAAGCAAGTTATTTTGGTTGGATACACTCAACATATCTTCATAAAATGAAATAGGAGATGAAACACGAAATGAATTAGATAATCCAAACTGAATTTCATTACTTTGAATCTTTTACTCTATTTCGTGTTTCATTTTCTATTCCAACTCGATAAATGTATATTATGTGTATCTGATTTTTAATCAACTATATTTTTATAAGAAAATACTGAATACACTTAGCATATCTTTATAAAATCGAATAGAAGATGAAATACAAAATAAAATAAATAATTCAAACTATTTCCTTGAAAGAATTGTGTGTTTCCATGTTGACCCCAGATCAAACTGCGCAAATTGAACTCCAACTAGTCAATTTCTGTTACCCCACTAAATCCAGGATTTCAACCTCCCGACTATCCCTAGCTACTAGTATTTCGCAGGTGTTATACACGAAAATTTTAAAATACTATATATTAATATTATTGTGAATTGTAGATATAATTTAAAAATAATATAACAATAAAAATATTTTAAAAAATGATCAAGTAATGAGTAAAATTAAATGACACTCCAACATATCAAAATTTAGTATTTAAAAACTTGAGCATTTAAAGGCATCAAAAGTATGAAATCTTATATACATGGTGTCATGAAAAATAAATTTCAAAAATATCCAATTAAGAAATTAAAAAAAATCAAAACTTTCAAAAATAAAAGCCTATTGTTGGGATTTGACTCGGTTATCGAGAGACCAAGTTTGACTAGAATTAGGACTTCTTTTTGTGTTGGGTTTCCTAGTTCTAGGTAAAGTAGTGAAGTAATTTTCTATTATAAATAGAGGTGTTTATTTGATTACTAGGTATGACACTCGCAGAACTAATGCTATGATAACGTACTCCTGTATATTTGGGCTGTGGAAGATGAAGGTTCATGCCCTCCTGTATCAACAAGGATTACAGATAGCGTCAAAGGACAGAGATTCCCTGCCGGAAACGCTGAAGGACGAGGAGAAAGATGAGTTCATGGCGAAGGCTTACAATACTCTAGTGTTATCATTGGCGGATAACATACTAAGAAAGGTCGCCACGAAAAGTACGCCAGCGGATTTATAGAAGAAGGTGGATAGTCTATATATGACGAAATCCCTGACGAATTGGCTATATTTGAAATAACGATTATATACATTGAGAATGAAATAAGGTACATCTATCACTCAACATATTGATTTTTTCAATAAGGTGATTCTGGATCTCGCTAATATAGATGTCAAAATTGATGATGAGGATCAAGCCTTAATTCTCTTGTGTTCTCTGCCAAAATCTTTTGAGCACTTGGTTACTACTTTGTTGTACGGGAGATATACAATTTTAATGGATGATGTGAAGGCCTCATTGAATTCCAACAAGTTGAGAAAACATGTCCTAGGCAGCAACAATGGTGAAAGTGGGGAAGGATTAGTGGCTAAAGGGAGATCGAGAGAAAGGGGAAGGAGTAGAGGCCAATCGAAGTCCTGAACCAAGCCTAGAAATGGTGACAAGTGTTTTAGGTGCGGTGGAAAGGGGCATTGGAAACGAAATTGTCCGGAACGAGGAAAGGCGAAGGATGCAGGTAAAACTTCTAATCAGAAATGGGATGATGTCACAGGAATTGTTGAGGATGAGTCTGATGGTGGGCTTGTTCTCAATGTTGCCAAAACTTTACTAAGCTCTGAATGGATTTTGGATAGTGGTTGTTCCTACCACATGTGCCTAAGAGAAGATTGGTTTACCACATACCATAAATACAATGGTGGTAAAGTACTTATGGGAAACGATGCTTCTTGCAGGGTTGTAGGAATTGACTCAGTTTGTATCAGAATGCATTATGGGATAGTAAGGACCCTAACAGATGTGCGTCATGTTCCAGATTTGAAGAAAAATCTGATATCGCTGGGTACTCTGGACAAGAATGGTTGTGAGTACAGAGCTTGAGATGGAGTTCTGCGGGTTTCCAAAGGCGCATTGCTTATCAAGAAGGGAGAAAAGCGGAACAACCTTTACATATTGCAGGGAAACACGATTTCTGGAACTGCAGCGGTTTCTTCATCAGTCAATGATACTACGAAACTCTGGCATATGCAGCTTGGGCATATGAGTGAGAAGGGGATGTTAGAACTAAGCAAACGAGGTTGCTTTGTCGGGAGAAGACTGGCGAACTGGATTTCTGCCAGCAGTGTGTGTTGGGCAAGCAACAAATGATGAAATTCGGCACTACAGTTCACAGGACTAAAGGCAACTTGGATTGGATTCACTCAGATCTTTGGGGGCCTTCTCAAGTTCCTTCAAACGGAGGTGCAAGGTACATGTTGACATTCATAGATGATTTCTCACGGAGAGTATGGGTGTACATGCTGAAGCATAAAGATGAGGTGTTTGTCAACTTCAAGCAATGGAAGACCTTAATTGAGAAGCAGACAAGAAAGGAGATCAAGCGCTTGAGGACTGACAACGGATTGGAGTTATGCAACAAGGAATTTCAAGAATTCTGCAACAAGGAAGGAATTGTGAGGCATCACACAGTTGTACATACACCACAGCAGAATGGATGAACATGACTATGTTGGAAAGAGCTAGATACATGCTTTTTAATGCCGGATCGTCTAAGGATTTTTGGGCAAAAGCAATTAACACTACGTGTTATTTGGTGAATAGGTCACCATCAACTGCTTTAGACTATAAGACACAAATGGAAGTTTGGTTCGGGTCTCCTGCTGATTACTCAAATCTGAGAGTATTTGGATGTCCAGCTTATGCTCGTGTTCGGGATGGGAAGCTTGAACCAAAGGCTAGGAAGTGCATATTTCTAGGCTATGCAGATAGAGTCAAAGGTTATCGTTTGTGGTGTAATGATGACAAGGGCTCCAAGATGATTATCAGCAGGGACGTGACATTCGATGAATCTGCTATGATGGAGAAGGTGGAGCAGCAGGAAAGCGGTCAACAGAGCGTTAAGGAGAAGGTGGAGATTCATATTGATCATCCACAAGTTTCAAAGGGGAAATAGAAGGTGGTAGATAAAGCTGGTGAGAGCACATTACTACTAAATCAACAGTAGAAAAATAAACCACTACAAAATTATCGCTTAGCTCACGATAGGGAGAGGAAGCAAATCAAACCACCACAACGGTATGCTTACTCAGATCTAGTAGCTTATGATTTGAGTTCAGTTGAGGAGTTTGTAGGAGATGATCCAGTCTCATACAAAAAGGCAATTTCCAGGCCAGATTCTGACAAATGAGTTGCAGCTATGAGTGAAGAGATGGAGTCTCTACACAAGAATAGCACATGGGAGTTGGTTGATATACCCAAAGGGCAGAAGATTGTAGGTTGCAAATGGATCTACAAGAAGAAGGAAGGGATTCCCGATGTTGAAGATGCTAGATACAAGGCGCGATTGGTATGACTTCTGAAATCACTAAGGTATTTTGTGACAATTAGAGTGCCATACACTTATCAAAGAATCAAGCGTTTCATGAGAGAACAAAGCACATAGATATAAGGTATTACTTTGTTCGGATATGGCGTTTCAAGGAGTCATGTTGGTTGACAAAGTTGGGACAAAGAATAATCTGGCAGATATATTGACTAAGGCTGTTCGAGGAATCACATTCGAGCATTACTTGGATTTGGTTAATGTTTGCAGACTCAGATAACAGGCCCTATTGGGGGCAGGGACAAAGAAGATGAATGGGAATTTCAAGTCAAGGTGGAGAATTATTGATTTTGCCTTGAAATTTGAGGTAAAATTGACAAGGAACGGAAGAAATGGAGCGAAACGGAGCAAAGTGGTCGAAAGGGGCCCGAGAACACACCCCAGCTCGTGTTGGAAGGACACTGCGTGCCAGGGCACGAGGTAAGGTGCGCCAAGGCGTGTACATGGGCGAAAAGGGCACGGAAAGACACATTGTGCGCCCCGGTGCGCAGTGAACAGTAACTTTGCGCCGAGGCTCAAAGTTTCTCTCCATGTTCGGTTTTTTCTTGGCACAAGCAGATTTTTGCGAGGCAGGGTGCAAGTTTTGTGCGCCCCGGCACACGTCGCAGGCCCACGGGCCTTGGGCTTTGATTTTCGGGTATAAATTTAGTGTTTTTTCTTCCAGGAAAGGATCATGAATATAACACAAGGGCTTCTTTACTACTTTTGAGTAATTTTCTCAAGATGGAGTTTAGAACGAGGGTGTTAGGTGTTTTTGTGAGATTTGTGGGATTAAAATTTGTACTTGTACTTTGATTTGAGATCAATAAAATTCTTTTTCTTTGTTGGGTGGATTAGGCACATCGCTGAACCATATTAAATCTTGTTGTCACTTTACATCAAATTACTTTACTATTATTTCATTGTTTCCGCAATAGATCCTCCTGGGTTACAACAAATTGGTATCGGAGCTTTTGGTTGGGGCTACAAGTTGAGATTTAATTTTTCGATGATGGACGGTGTTATTAGCAAATTACTTCATGATTCAAAAACTTGATGGCAAAGGGAATTTCACTCTTTGGCAAGGAAGAATGGAGGATCTCCTAATTCAACAGGGCCTAGCAGTGACGTTGAAAGAAAGGTAGGAGAAGCCGACATATATGAAGGATTTATAGCGGGAAGATTTGACTTTGTATTGCGGACAACATTATCATTAATGTTGTGGAGATCAATGGATTTTGGATTCCAGAAGCGTAATGCATGTTTGCTCCATGAAGAATTATTTTTGATTCACTTTAATCATGGAAGACAGGTAATTTGTCTTTGTGTAATGATTCTACTTGAAGAGTCATGGGTATTGAAGTGGGAAAAATCAAAATAGTTGTTGGAGTGGTTTGTACTTTAGGTGGTGTGACCTATGCCCTAAAGATACGAAAAAATCTAATTTCCTTGAACCAGTTGGATTCCAAAGGTTGTGAATATTCACCGAAGGTGGAGTCTTGAGCCAGTTGGATTCCTAAGGTTCTGAATATTCACTGAAGGTGGAGTTCTAAAAGTCACACATTAGGTCTTACATGTGCATTGGCCAGGATGAGTTAGTTGGTGCTAGGACCTTACTAATTTGGCATGTGCAGTGGTATCTTTGAAGGCCAAAGGAATTTGGTTTGCGATGGAGTCATGAACATTTGCTGAGATGAAAAACCTCGTCAAGGTGCAGATTGTTAGGATTTGACTCGGTTATCGAGAGACCAAGTTTGACTAAAATTAGGACTCCTTCTTGTGTTGGGTTTCCTAGTTCTAGGTAAAGTAGTCAAGTAATTTTCTATTATAAATGAGGTGTTTATTTGATTACTAGGGAGGACACTCATGGAACTCATGATATGATATTCATGGGATAGTTATTATGAGTACGAGTGGGGCAATACAAAAGGGTGGAGTGAGTATATCTTTGGTAGTTATGATAGTAGTTGTACAAGGGATTTTTGGCTTGAGTTTGGGCGTGTCAAATTCAAGTGTTGGCTTGTACTGGTGAATTCTATCATAATTGAAGAAAGAAAACTCCCGTGGAGATAGGCGGAATTTGCCGAACCACGTAAATCTGTTATTGTTTTATTTTTCTATCTGTTGGGTATTAATTTTGTCATCAAATTTGTGAGTGTGATTTGTGGATTCCTGATAAATTAAATCTCATGCCTAAATTATCTCCGTTGTGCTCCAACACCTATAAGTAAGATTATAATTTAATGCAACAAAAAACTAAAAGATGGCTGCATTACAAAATAAAAAATATGTGAGTAAAGCACAAGATTAATAGACTAAAAGTTGTTGGAAAACTTAGATTATAATATTTTAAGATTACTCTAAATTAAAAGGACGATGACTATATATTGAGTTGAAACTTAAAATGTAAAGAATTAAATAATAGTCTGCCAAAAAATTAAAAAAATCTTTTCTTATTTTAAGTTTAATTAAAGGTCAATCAAGTTAAAACCAAACTATGATAGTAAATAGAAAATTAAAAAATAAAATAAATTTATAAAATAATTATAAAATAAAAATTGATATTAGAAAATAAGTTAATAGGAAAATCTTCTAATTTGATTCATTGCTTAGTTATCAAGTAAGTGAAGAAAAAAGAATATAACATCATTAACAAAATTTAAAACAATAATAGATTGATAAAGTAATTACAAACTCAAAATGAATGTTAAAATAGGAATGAATGAGAGGATATAAGATTAAATTAGAATGTATATAAAAAAATGGACAAAATGAATTGTTACGTTTATTCATAAAAAAAATTGTATAAATATAATTGGATCTTCATATTAAATTGTACAAATAGTAGAAAAAAAATTAAGTTAGATATATATATATGTATGTATTCTAATGGATTAAATTATATATGGCCATTGTTCCAAATTTAAAAAACTAATAGGTATGTTTTCTATTAATACAACCATCTCATAATTTTTTTTCAAATAGATCAAGATTGATTTAAATAGTATATACTGGTAAAGTATATATAAACTTTTTAAAAAGAGTTCGAATTATACATATTTATATATACATAATGACAAATATGAACAAAAATATAGATAGGTTTTTTAAATTATAAATATTTAAAAGCTGAAAATTCTAAAAATATTAAAATAAAAAAATTGATCTCATCCTATAAAATTAGATAAACAAAATAAAAAAGAATTTAAAATCAAAAACCAAAATTTAACAAATTTACTTATTACTTGATTGAAAAAATGAATAAAAAATACTAAATGTATAATGGTTTAAATAAAAATAAAAATTAAATGACAGGATATATCAATGAATGAAGAGATAATTGTAGCTATTAATAAATTATAAAAATACCAAAGACAATGAACATATCTCAAATATAAAAAAAGAATGTAGAAATAAAACTTAAAATCAAAATAAATGAATTGATAACTTGAACTAAGTAATAAACAAAAAAATAAATGAATAGAAATGTAAGAACAAATAAAAGCTAAATGATAGACTCCATTCATGATTGAATAGAAAATTATAAGCATTAAAATCTCAAAATTTCTTTCATCATGTAACATAAGAAGATGAAATCAAAAAAGTGTATATTAAAACCTATCAAACAATTAATAATTTCAAGAATGAGACGTGACACATGCAAAAAGAAAGAGAAAAGGAAATGCTAGAAATTTGAGAATATCAATAAAATGACTTTCAAAGTATTCTATATATAATGGTATAAATATAAATTAGTTATTAAGCATAAGAGAAAAATTATAAAAAAAACTTATTGAACAATAAAGTTCAAATGATCAAGAAATCTTCCATATATTGAGGTAGAGATGAAAAAGATTTTGTAAGAGGGTGTTTGGGTGAGATTATAAGTTCTTCAAAACATCTTATAAGATGTTTGAAAGCTTATCAGATGTCAAAAAGTGTTTGGTAAATTTTTTTTTTAAAAAAACATATAAGCTCCTAAAATGAAATATTAGGAGTTTTTATAAACTCTTTTTTAAAAAGTAAGAGGTTCCTAACTTATTTTTAAGATCTTAACAAACTTTTTTAATTTTAATCATATTAATTATAAAATTATCATTACTAACATCTTATAAGCTTTAAGATCTTATTTTATCCAAAACTTTAAGAATTTATTTTTAAAAAGGATATTAGTACTTATAAGCTCCAAAAATATCTTATAAAATGTAAAAGTTTATAAGACCTTTTAAATAATTTAGCCAAACACCCTCTAAGTGGAATACAATCATTTTATAGTATTAGAAGCAAATAAAGAAATATGTTCATTTCTATTATGATAAACTCGCACAACACATTCAGACTCAAATTGGTAATGCCATGGAAAAGATTAATGGGGATGGGCATCAGGTTTGGCCGATCTGCCTGGACCGCTTTAATGGGGTGGGTTTTGAGTCTATTTATAAGGGGTATTGTTATTTGCATTTTAAAATTTATTATTTACACTCGATTCTAAATTTTTGTATTAGATTATTGATAAAAATATTCATTTTTTTACAAAACACCATTTATATTAATTTGTAAGAACATTTATCACTTTTAAGTTTCAACTTTGTTATTCATGAAAACATTTCACCTCAATTTGTTCAATTTAATATGAAATTACAAGGTCTAGTGTTCTTTTCTTTCTTTATTTCACTTTTTTAATTGAAATAATTTTAGATAGTAGTCTTTATGAAGTAAAACAAGAACCACCTTTGGGGTGTGAAAATATACTATTTTGTAGTAATACTATTGTTTTTCTATTAAAGTTCATGGTAATGTCTTCAATTAGATGATTGAATTTAGAGATGAGAAAATCTGTTCATTTTTATGTACTCTATCAAATTTGATATGGAAACGAATGAAGGTTGGGAAAAAATAAATATTAATATTTAATAGGACAATGAATAAGTACACCAAAGACATAATTGATCAGTAACTTAAATTAAATGATATTTCAAAAATAAAGGAAAATTATGATAAATTTTTGTAAATTAAAAATCAATTGAAGTGTGAATAACAAATTGTAGAGTGCAAATAACACCGCCCACTTATAAATTACATAATTGAGTATGAAAAGATATCCATTTTTATTAATTTTATTTATCTATGTATATGTGTGCATATGTTATTTATTTATATAAGTAAATATTATATGTTGCAAAAACTTATATATATATAACATATTTATAAATTAAAATAAGAATAAAAGTTAATAAATAGCTAACAAATTTGAATATAAACAAAAATATAAAAGAAAAAAATGTAAAGCAAGTCTACCTGTGTTTAAGAAATTCTCTTCCATGTGATTTTTTTTTTTTCAGAAAACATTATAAATAGTTAATAGAATTTAATTATCAAATCAAGAAGATTATCCATACAACAAGTCAATATAATCTAATTATCAAATTAATTAAGTGGAAGTACAACTTCCACAACCAGATGCACACATTAGATGCACAAAGGATCCCATTAGAATTTGAACACGAGACATCCCATATGATAAGGGAGACTAATGCCACCGGACACTTAGTGTGATTTGAAAAGCCTATCTCACGTTAACCTCCAATAAAATTGGCTAGGTAATGACCAATCATTCATCCTTCAGGCTACAAGTGCTTTAATCCGGCGGACTACTTGTCATATCAGACATGGTGGATTAGTTCATTGTGCGAAACGAAACATAATAACATAGGCATTTTATTGAATTATTTAGCTCCCTTAAGTTTGAAATAAAAGGCATATTTTATAAAAAAAATTGCCATTTGTGAGAGTAAGAAATCTTTTTATTTTTTATTTTTAAATAATATTAGTGATCAATACATGCAATTTTCACAAGCACAAAATGATTTTTAAGTAGCTCAAAATTTGTGCATGAAATAATTAAAATTATTGAGTAAAGTTAAGATTGTATTAGGTATTTGACAAGATAAAAAAGACAATGGAAGATTTTTTATAATATGGATTTATGGTTTGTAAATTTTTTGAGACATACAGTTATAACCTTATTGGATTATCATTTTTAAAGGAGAGTTTAAAGGATAAATTTGGAATATTGATAAAATTAATATCCAAACTGCCTTTCTTATGCTAAAATTTTCAATTTAATTTTCAAACTATATTGTCCATTTTTATTGCTAGAATAATTAAATGGCAAACTATATGAAATTTTTAAAAAAAAATCATTTTAGACACAAAACAGTCTTTCTTTTTATAATAATAATAATAATAATAATAATAATAATAATAATATTATTATTATTATTATTATTATTATTATTATTATTATTATAAGTCACTAGTCTTAGTTACTTTTTTGAGCAAAAACTAATCTAAAAAAGACAATGGAAGATTTTTTATAATATGGATTTATGGTTTGTAAATTTTTTGAGACATACAATTATAACCTTATTGGACCATCATTTCTAAATGAGAGTTTAAAGGGTAAATTTGGAATATTGATAAAATTAATATTTAAACTGCCTTTCTTATGCTAAAATTTTCAATTTATTCTTCAAACTATATTGTCCATTTTCATTGCTAGAATAATTAAATAGCAAACTATATGAAAAATTAAAACAAATATATCATTTTAGACACAAAACAATCTTTCTTTTTATAATAATATAAATATTATTATTATTATTATAAGTCACTAGTCTTAGTTACTTTTTTGAGCAAAAACTAATCTATTAGCCTCATATTCTTGATTTTATTCGTTCATTATAGATCAAATTTCTCAACCTCAATAGCAGTCATCACTCTAATTGATTTTAATGTTTGAATAACTTAGGTTGACTTTGGCCCAACTCTCGATAATTGATTATACAAGAAATGATTTTTGTACTTATTAATATTGAAAGAAAGTGATTTAAAAATAAGTGCTTTTAATTCATTAAACTACGGTTGGTCGAAAGTTTCAAAGTTGTAGTTTTTATAAAATGCAGATTATTTTTTCTTTTGAATTATTTCAAATTGATTGTAAATTTGAGTTGTTAAATGTCTTCAAAATGTAGGATTAATTAAATTTTAAAATTAATTTTGAATTTAGATTACCAAATGTTTTTGTAGTCTAAAAATAATTTTGCTAAGTCTAAATATAATTTAGATGACCACGGCAGAAGTCTAAAAATAATTTTGCTAAGTTTCAGTCGCAAGAGTCAAACCCATAGGATGGGATAGGCTCAAAAATGTCTAGGTCTTGCAATAATCGCTTTTAATGTTGTAATGGGACAGGAGTGGAAAGTCGCGGTAAATGAAAAACAAACCTATCAATGGCAATAAGAATTAAGACTCGACGGGGAAAATTGCCCTTTTCGTTTCACATTATAATTGTGTTTGCAATGTTAGTCTAAAAAATTGACATTTAATTATTTTAATATAAATTTCATAATTTTTTAATATTTTTGGTTCTCCATCATTAAATATTGATGAAAATTGTTAAAATAACAAGAAATAATTACAGATAGACCCCTAAAATTTGATTTACTTATGAAAAACCACAAAATGTGAAAATGTCCATTTTATCCTTACTAAAAATATATAAAAAATAATAAAAAGCTAATTTTGAACACAACAAAAATTCTCTATAAAATATTCTGAAATAATATATATTTACAATATATGTAGATATATATAATTATATTATGTATATATAAATACAATACATATAATGTATAAACGCCAACCAAAATCCAAGTTGCTGGCCATGGTCAGTCGCCTAGCCATGGCCAACAACCAGAAACTTGTGTCAAAATTTCCAAACTATGATGCTAAAAATTTTAAAAAGAAAGGTGTCTAGCTCTTGTTAATTGATCCCTGGTCCAGTGGTATAAATTTCATACACAAACGTGATGTTAGACATTTAAACATATGATGGACTTCTAATATGTATGTGTATAAATTTAAAAAAAAAAAATGTCTCTCAACAATATTACCATCAAGAACATGAGAAAGGGGCCCCCTTGATCATCACCGCATTGGCTCAAAAGACTATTTTATGAAAACAATAAATTAAAAAAAAAGATAGAAAGAAAGAAAGAAATGGTAGAGTCTTGATTAAAGAAAACTACCATAGAAAGGTCAGATTTGCATAAAACAAAACATGGGCAATCGTGGAATTTCATTGAAAGAATTGCGCGTTTTAATGTTGACCTATACCAAACTGCCCAAATTAAACACCAACTAGTCAATTTCTATAACCCCACCAATTCAAGATTTCAACCTATATGTCCCTAGCGACTATCATTGCTCACGCGTTATACGCGAATTTTTTTAAAATACTATATATTAATATTATTATTAATATATAGTATTATTAAAATATTATATTAAAATCTATATATTAATAATATTGTAAATTATCAATATACTTTAAAAATAATAAAAAAATAAAGATATTGTAAAAATGGTCAAGTAATGAAAAAAATTAAATGTTATTCCAACATATCAAAATTTAGTATTTAAAAGCTCGAACATGTAAAGACATAAAAGAATATGAAATCATATATAAATGACAATGTCATGGAAAATGAATTTCAAAATTATCCAATAAGAAATTAAAAAAATTCAAAACTTCCAAAGATAAAAGCCTATAAGTAAGATTATAATTTAATGCAAAAAAATAATACTGAAAGATAGTTGCATTACAAAATAAAAGTACATGAGAAATATAAAGACAAGATTAATGGACTAAAAATTGTTAGAAAAACTTAGAATTATAATATTTTAAGATTACAATAAATTAAAAAGACAATGACCATATATTGAGTTGAAACTTAAAATATAAAAAAAAAAATAATAGTCTACCAAAAAATTTAAAAAATAAAAAAAATCTTTTCATATTTTAACTTTTTATTTAAGATCTAACTATGATAGTAAAGATAAAAAATAAAATAAATCTATAAAATAATTATAAAGTGAAAATTGATATTAGAAAATAAGTTAATTAAAAGACCTTTTGATTTGATTCATTGTTTAGTTATCAAGTAAGTGAAGAAAAAGAATGTAACATCACTACTAAAAATTTATAATAACAATAGTAAATTAATAAAATAATAATAAATTCAAAATGAATTTTAAAATAGGAACGAATGAGAGGATTTAATTTGAATCTTCATATTATACTGCACAAAGTAGTAGAGAAAAATTGAACAAAGTGAGATATATATTCTAAAAGATTAAATTATATATGCCAATTGTTACAAATTTAAAAAATTAATAGTTGTGTTTTCTATTGATACAACTATCTCATAAGTTTTTCAAATAGATTAAGATTGATTTAAAAAATATGTACTGATGAAGTACGTAATATATAAATTATCAAAAAAAGAAAAAAAGAAAAGAAAAAATGAAGTACGTAATGTATAAACTTTTTAAAAAGAGTTCGAATTATACATATTTATACATACATAATGACGTATATGCAATATTTTTAAAATCAGATCGGATAATGAACCAGTGACGTTACTGGTTACTGGTTCAACCGGTTCGACCACTGGTTGAATCGGTATGACTCCATAATGACTTAATAATTATATTTAATTTTATAAATAAATATAATATTTTAATATTACCAAAAAATAAAACTTTCAATTAATATAAAAAGAATATTATTTGAAAATTTTCAACTTACTTATTTTTAAGTACGTTTTTTAGAAAATAATACTATTTCACAATTAGTCAACTATAAATAAACAAAAAATAACGTTTTACATTAATTTAAGTAATCATTCGTTTCATCCTTCAACTCCACGTAAAAATAAATTCTTTTATATTAAATATTCAACAATCAACATAATTTAAAAGAGATTAAACAAAATAAAATAACAAATTAAACATAAATATTCACATATAACTACCACTTCATTAAATTTGAAGAAAATAAATTCATGTTTCAAAAAATTACATGTCCAAAATCTTTAATCATCATTTTCAACTCATAATTTCTCTTTTCTTTTTCACTTTTTCTTTTTTTAAAAAAAATTATTTTTTTCAGAAAAAAAAATGAACCAATTGAACCGGTCCGATTTTCAACCGATTTTATCCATTATCAATTTTTATACTTCAATCGGACCGGACTGGCCTCCGGTCACTGGTCCAATCGGTCGGACCAGCCGGTCTGGTCTGGTTTTCAAAACCTTGCATATATGAGTAAACAAAACTGATAGGTTTTTTAAATTATAAAGATTTAAAAGTTAAAAATTATAAAAATAGTAATACGGAAAACTGTACAATTACTGATTCCACACACCCTTGCTATATATAACAAATCCATTAAATCTCTTAGTTTATGCATATCAAGAAAAGCCATGGATAGAGAACAAGAGGAAATCCAATTTCTTGGGTTCTTTGGCATCCTAAAAGAGTCATACAACATAGTTTCATCATGGAAATTTTTTTTTCAGCCAGATCACACTTTCCTTAATCATCCCTCTTTCATTCATCTACTTAGCCAACATCCAAATCTCGGAGCTCCTCTTCTCAGACATCATGCGAAATGAATTCATTCTGGACAGAGCTCCGGAGGGCACCCGTTCCTACAACAAAATCTCCGACATATTATCCTCCGAATGGACATCCTTCATCTTGTTCAAGATGGGGTACTTCATATTTTTCGTCATTCTTTCCTTTCTCTCGACATCTGCAGTTGTCTACACCGTCGCCTGCATCTACACAGCGAAAGAAATAACCTTAAAGAAAGCGACGAGTGTTATCCCAAAGGTCTGGAAGAGGCTTATGATTACTTTCATATGGAATGTCATCATTATTGTTGCACACAATTTTATGTCTGCATTTGTCTTGATTTTGGGAGTTTTCGTATTTTGGATGATTCCGGTTCTGGTGACTGTTTTTCTTGTCTGTTTTGTGGTGATGTATTTGGTTGGGTTTTTCTATATTACGATAATCTGGCATTTGGCTAGTGTGATTTCTGTGTTAGAAGAAAGTTATGGGCTAAATGCGATGGCCAAGAGCCAGGCTTTGATCAAGGGCAAGATGGGAGTTGCTGTGGCTGTTTTCTTTGTCGTGGGATTGTGTTTCTTTGGGATTCAGCTTATGTTTGAATTTCTGGTGGTGATGGCGGATGGAGAAGGGATTGGAAGCAGGATTGGATGTGGGATTATCAGCCTGGTTTTGCTGTCTATTTGTATGCTATTTGGGCTCATAACGCAGACGATTATATATTTTGTCTGCAAATCGCATCACCATGAAAATATTGATAAGTCGGCATTAGCTGATCATCTTGAGGGTTATCTTGGAGAGTATGCTCCTTTGAAGTCTGAGAATGTTAAGCTTCAGCAATTTGAGGTTTGATAATTTGTTGGTTTTTCTCAGAGGGGCCGGCCATAAGTTCTGGTGTACACACGCACAAAGACACACCTTTTATTTCATCATCATGATATATATATATATATATATATATATATGAAAAATAAGCACCTGTTTGGCAATTTTATTTTCATTTTCATTTTTCATCATTTCCATCGTTTAGTTTGTATTTGAATACATTGTTGGAAAGATAATGATTATATTGGGTTTAATATGCTATAGATGAAGAGAGATAATAATAATAAAAGAGAGAGAAGGAATATACATTATTAGGGGAATGCGTTTTGAGAATAAAAATGAAAATATATTGGGTGAAAATATATATAAAGTGATGTGATTCTATTTTCAAATAGTAGAAAATGTGAAAATGAAGTTTGAAAATGGAAACAAGCGGGCATAAGTGTTTTTTGATGAGATGTATGATGTATATTTATGTAGCACATAGTTAATGCATATATAAACATTGTTCTTAGAGAAATAAATATTTTTGTTTTTAAGTTATACAAGTTATGGTTGCTAAAACAAACAATATTATTCCATATGATGGGTAATTGACACTTTACACCCTGGAAAACATTTAATAAGCACTTTGTATCCTCAAAATATAAAAATGGCAGAATGCATTCTAGAATTTATTATTATTTGTTTTTTTTTGGCAAGTTGCACCCCAAGTAATTTTTTGGTAAGATAACTCAATTTAGACAAAGGTAAAAATGTCCAAACGCTTTCTAGACAACTTTCTTACCATCATTAAATAAGACAATTTTAGAATTTTATATGAAAAGTCAAAACTTCCATGTAAGTCCAAAAAAATAAAAATAAAATGAAAAATGGCAAATAATGGAACGACCAAACTCATGCCATCAGTTAACTTATCGGAAAAAAAATTGAAAAAAATCATGCCATCATTTAATGACTTTTATTTTCCTTTTTTTTCAACTCAATTTCAAGTATTTTTCTTCTTATTGATATTTTCATTTTTGAATTCATACTTTAAAATGGCAAAGAGAACACTATTTCTTACCAAAAGATGATTTCAACAAAAGAATTGCAAGTAAAAATATTTCTTACAATAATTAGGAGGAGGAAGACTATTCCTCAATTTCCACACCATGGCTCATATGGTAATCAAACTTTAAGGCTAATTTTCTAATATTTTGAGTTGGGGATGTTGATTGAATGATTAAAAAGAAAACCCTATGTGAATTTAGGGATGAAAAACTCTCTTATTCCTTTTTTATGTGGCTCAGTTTTTTTGAAGAAAAGTGAAGTAAATTTTGAAAATTTAAGTAAGAGATTAACCCTAGAAGGTGTTTGGACATTTTTGCCCTTGCTTAAATTGAGTCATTTTGACAAAAAATTTCTTGGGGTGCAACTTGTCAAAGAAATATAATTCCAAGATATATTTTGCCATTTATGTGTTTTGAGGGTGCAAAGTGCCTTTTAAATGTGTTTTTGGGGTATAAAGTGCTAATTACCTTCCGGTCTTGTTTGCTTCAATTGATTATACTTGATAAATGTATAATCATTCCTAATTTATTGTTTGTTTGCCTTGCTATTGGCCTTGTATTAAGTTAGAATATGGATCAAGAAGTGAGTGGCTTGATACATTTTCCTTGGGTTGGATAAGATTCAAAAAGACCAATTTACCCTTGATTAATATATAAAAAGATATATTAAAATAAATAATAAAAGGTTATAATTGTAAAATTATATATTTTGTTTTAATTTACTTTTCAGTTAATCTTACCAACCAAACATGAAATTATATTATTTTATCTTGATAGACTTAAAACATATCAATTTGTTTATATATCATTCATAATCAAATCACTCAAAGCAAACTAGCTCTCCATATAATAGGTAAAGAAAGGCCTTTTGTTTAGTAGGGACACGTTTGATTTCCTATATTACACTCAATTGTGGCTGGCAACAGCGGCTAATCGTTTGTGTGATAGCTAATATGATCAAGGCGGGCCAGCCTTATTTTTTTAAGGGCCCAACATTGTGCAACAGAATAGCACCTACTAAAATAGCGGCCTGGGGGTGCGATTGATTTCGCAACCCCTCCTGTGGATGGCTCACCAAGTAAAAGTACAATTTGGCCCTTGGGAATGGTATTGCCACTGTTCAATTATTGTTATTTTTTAGTGGAGCTATGTAATATACTTGTGTACTGTACGCCATTAGATTAAGGGCAACCCATCGCTTATGATTAAATGGCCATAGTGAATTCTATTATGAAAATAATTATATTTAAATATTTGAAAATTTTATGTGTAAATATAATTACATATTATGAAAATAATTTTGTTTAAATAATAAAACATTATGTGCAAATATAATATGTATTAGAAAAATATTTTTATGTAAATATTAAAATATCATGTAAATAATTATAAATATGATGTGTAAATATAATTATATATTACGAAAATAATATTATGAAATATTAAAATATACGTGTGAATAATTATATTTAAATATAAAAATATTATGTGTAAATATAATTATTTATTACAAAAATAATTCTATTTAAATATTAAATATTATGTATGGATATATACGTACTATGAAAATAATTTTATTTAAATATTTAAATATACATCAAAACAACTATATTAAGAAAATAATAATATTTTAATATAAAAATATTATGTGTAATCATAACTACAAATTATGATATGATTTAATTTAAATGTTAATATATACATGTAAATAATTATATTATGAAAATAAATTATTTAAATATTAAAATATTACATATAAATATAATTACATATTATGAATTACTTATGTAGAATTAAATCTTATGTATATAGGTGGATGAAAAAGCAAGAGAAATAAGATAAAATAGTAATGATAAATAACAATACTAATATGTATAAGAATTTTGGCTATTATTATTATTGTTATTGATTAGGAGAATTGTGGGCAAAAAAGTCAATCTTACAATTGTGGATTGTATTAAACAAGAGGGTGAGATTAGGAGAGATTTGTGTGGTGATTTATGTGTAGGCTAATCACACCAATCAAACATGATATTAACTCCTATAAATCTCCACCAATAACCCACTATTACAATATCATCTACTATCCAAATTCTGAATTAAACACCCCCTAGGTAAATTGTCAGCGTATCATCAAATTTGAAAGGAAGGAATGCAAAGGGAAAGGACACATCTTATACTTTGGAACCTTTATTCTATTTTTTATTTCAATGTGTTAGATATTTATCAAATGTATTTAATTTTTAATTAATTTTTTTATAAAATAATATTTAATACATACATTATATATTTATAAAATAAAATAGGAGATTAAATATAAATTAAAAATGGAATTCAAACTACTTGTCTTATGGAAGACAATATAGTTCATCCCTTAACCCGGTAACAACCATTTCAGCACATTGTTCGTATTTTTATAAACCATTGACTTACGAACTTGAAGAAAAGGCCAAAAGGAACTACCCATGAAACTTCCACTTTAGTCTCCAATTAAAACAAGCCTATCTTAAATAAATTAAAGTTATTTTGTATGCATAATTTCATGGTTCTGACTATGTCAAAGTACAAATTTTTTTTCCAAATTATGATTCTAAAAAGTTCAAAAAGAAGGGTGTCTCAAAAAATATTACCATCAAGAACATCACAAAGGGACCACTTCATCACCACATTGGCGAGAAGGACTATTTTATGCTTTCTAGAAAATAAAAGGAAAAAAGAAATACAATAGTCTTGATTAAAGAAACTACCATAAAAAATGTTAGATTTGCATAAAGTAAAATATGGGCAAGTATGAAATTTCCTTGAAAGAAGTTGCATGCCTCAATGTTGACCCAAGACCAAACCGGCCTAATAATTATAAAAAAAAAAAAAACTAGTCAATTTCTATACCCCGACCTATTCAAGATTTCAACATATATGTCCCTATACACACCTCCCTTCAACCTCCGAAGCCAAATCCATTAAATCTCTCCAAGTTTCTCCAGATCAAGAAAAGCCATGGATAGAGAACAAGAGGAAATCCAATTTCTAGGGTTCTTTGGCATCCTAAAAGAGTCATACAACATAGTTTCATCATGGAGAAAAAATTTCAGCCAGATCACACTTTCCTTAATCATCCCTCTTTCATTCATCTACTTGGCCCACATCCAAATCTCGGAGCTCCTCTTCTCAGACATCATGCGGAATGAATTCATTCTGGACAGAACTCCGGAGGGCACCCGTTCCTACAACAAAATCTCCGACATATTATCCTCCGAATGGACATCCTTCATCTTGTTCAAGGTTGGGTACTTCATATTTTTCGTCATTCTTTCCCTTCTGTCGACGTCTGCAGTTGTCTACACCATCGCTTGCATCTATACTGCGAAAGAAATAACCTTTAAGAAAGTGATGAGCGTTGTCCCAAAGGTCTGGAAGAGGCTTATGATTACTTTCATATGGAATTTCATCATTATTTTCGCATACAATTTTGTGTCTGGCTTAGTCTTGATTTTGGGTCTTTTGGTATTTGGGCTGATTCCGGTTCTGGTGGTTGTTTTTCTTGTCTTGTTTGTGGTGGTGTATTTGGTTGGGTTTTTCTATATTACGATAATCTGGCATTTGGCTAGTGTGATTTCTGTGTTGGAAGAAAGTTACGGGCTAAATGCGATGGCCAAGAGCCAGGCTTTGATCAAGGGCAAGATGGGAGTTGCTGTGGCTGTTTTCTTTGTCGTGGGATTGTGTTTCTTTGGGATTCAGTTTATGTTTGAATTTCTGGTGGTGATGGCGGATGGAAAAGGGATTGGAAGCAGGATTGGATTTGGGATTGTCAGTCTGGTTTTGCTGTCGATTTGTATGCTGTTTGGGCTCATAACGCAGACGATTATATATTTCGTCTGCAAATCATATCACCACGAAAATATTGATAAGTCGTCGTTAGCAGATCATCTTGGGGGTTATCTTGGAGAGTATGTTCCTTTGAAGTCTAAGGATGTTCAGCTGGAGCAATTTGAAGTTTGATGATTTGTTGGTTTTTCCTAGATTTCTATCGGGGGCCATGAGCTGTAGTGTCCACACACACACACACACACACGCAAATATCTTCTTTTATTTCATCATCATGATATATATGAGAAATGAGTGTTCTTCCATGAGATGTATAATTTATGTAGCATATAGTTAAGGCATATATATAAAGGTTATTCTTAGAGAAATGCATATTTTCATTTCTAAGTTATCTACAACTTATGGCTGCTAAAACACAGAGTATTGTTCCATCCTCCTTCTATTACGATAAACTCATCATAAAGCGCTCTGACTCAAACTGATGATTATTAATGCCAAGGAAAAGATTAAAAAAATCGAATATTCTGGAACTCTATTTAATTAGAGAAGTGGCCCCTCCTAACATTTAATCTTGGAAGGATAGGCCCCCTTTATCCGACTTTTGGAAAAATTCTGTGGTGATCCGTGGATTACCATAGCACTCCTGGCCTCTGTTTTTTATGATTGGATTGAATATAATATTTATTCAACTTAATTTTTTGTTTGGTTCAAAAATATTGGACCATTTATAATTTTGTAGCCCAATTTTTAATTCAATAAAGTAAGAGATTGTGGATCCTACTTAGGAGGTGGAATGTGGTACCCAGGCTAATATTTTTAACTACAAAAATATAAAAAGACACATTTGTCCCTGATATGGGATGACCCAAGTATCTAGACCCAAACCAAATTGGCCCAGTTAGGTGCTCAGGGCCCATATGCATCATCGACTTTACTCAACCAAGTTAGCCCAGATACGCAGCGTCAGGACCAGTCAGTAGGGGTGTAAACGGATATTAAACGGATCGGATACACTGTTTTCATATTCGTATCCGTTTAACTTTTCGAATATTCGGATACGGATACGGATTTGACGGATATTTAAAAATGGTATCCAAATTCGTATCCGTCGAATACGGATATATCCGTATTCAATTATAATTATTCATATGCATTCATATTTTATTAAACTTATCTTTATTTGAATTATTATTTTATATTCATATTTGACGATAATTATTTAGATATTTATTTACGAATATCCAAATACATGAATCTATGAATCTATAACAAATACATATTTTAATTAACAGAAGAAACTATATAATTTCATTAAAACAAAAGCAATCAAACAAATAACATAATTTTTAATTAATAATTGACTTTATAATTAATTATTAGTACTTATTAATAATAATACTGGCATTTGAGTATATTAATTATAAAGTCAACCAACAATAATTATGTTAATTAACTTAATTCTTCACTTTTTTCTCTATATTACAATAAATTTTTAAATTTATTCTTTATTCTTCTCAATTCCTCAATTATAATTTATATATACATATATGTATTATGAGATTTTTATTTAAAAATATAAATAATATATTATTTAATAAATATATATTCGGATTGGATATTAAAAGGATCGGATACGCATTTACCATATCCGTATCCATTTATAATCGGATATCTACTAATTGGATACGAATAATATCCGCTTTAAACGGATGCGGATAAATTTTGTATAAACGAATACGAATGCGAACGGTAAATGAATTTTCGAATATCCATTTACAGCCCTACCAGTCAGGGTCTCATGAAATTCTCGACCTAAGCCGACCCAGCTGAGGTCAAGTCGGAGGTCGAGAACAGTACAGTACTCTACCACCGCATTAAATGCGCCGACGGGCATCACGCCTCCGCATTAATGGCGCATGCCATCCCCCTCACCGTCTGACACAGCAGGCGCCGCTATAGTATTCTATCTTATCCTTGAAACCCGAAAGGGTGGTTAGCTGGAGATATGCAGGACAGGGAAATGACTAATTACTCTTGGTCCAAAGCTAAAAGCCCCCTGGGTGAACCAGGGGCAGTCCAGACCTTTCCTCGAAGGGAGAAGGATATAAATACCCTCACCCCCAAGCTTCTGAAGGTATGCACTGACATACACTCAAAAGCCCTTACTCAGTTGCTCGATATTTAAGGTCGATTTCTATTAATTTGAGCGTCGGAGGGCCTAAGCCGACGGCTCCTAGGCTAGCCTAACGTTTACTGTGATTGCAGGATTCTTCCTCGTCCAAGTAAGATTGTAGATCTTTCAGGTCGAAGTCCTACCCGTATTCAGAATCGGTTCCCTATCCACCGAATGAACCCTCATCATTTGGCGTCGTTTGTGGGAAATTTTGAATCCTCTATTGAAAATGGTAAACACTAGGCGAGCTCTATCTGGAAGAGAAGAAAATCGGAGGTCCAGCTCCCCTCCCCTTCGACAAAACCCAGAGCCAAATGCCCAAGGATCCAGCGCCCAGCCTGAGCTTGTGGTCACCCTAATAATGCCCCAGTTAATGTAGCTTATTAGTGAGCAGATCTCCGTGCAGATTTCGGCCCAACTCTCTGCTGCATTAAACAAACATGTCGTGCAGTCGGAGCCGGCAGTTAATGCTATACCCTAGCCTGCAGCTCCGGAGAGGGTGCGGCCAGAAGAGCACTCCCAGCGACCGAAATCGCTAAAGCACCAATTAAGGCGGGGATTGAGCCCGGGACGCTTTCCTAGGGAAACAGCCCGTCCCCCGCCAAGAGAAGTAGCAGACTCTATTGACCATGACGTTCGGCCCCTTCGAGCCCCGCAGCGCGATAGGGTCAAATGTTCTAGATTCAAACCAGGCATAAATGCATCCCAGGCAGATCAACAGAAATAGGATGAGGTATCCCACCAGGTGCAGCAACTGAACAGGTGCCTGGAGGAGATCTCGAAGAGGAATGCGGGCAGAGCTGTTCATCTAGATGAGCCACAGAGGTTCAGGAGGGAGCGAGATTCGCCGTTCATCCAGGAGATCATTGACGAGCGCATCGCCGTCAATGCAAAGATCCCAACCGGACTCCCGAGGTACAATGGCTCCATAGACCCGAACGAGCACCTGCTGCAGTTTGAACACATGATGCAGCTGTATGGGCACAACGAATACATCCATGCAAAGATGCTGGTGACCACGTTTCAGGGAATGGCCCGAGATTGGTTTGTGAAGCTGGAACCAGCGTCCATCTTCTCTTACGATCAGTTGTGTGACAAGTTTTTGTACCAGTTTGCGAGCATAAGGAAAGCGAAACTCCCCCACACCCACATGCATACTGTGAAGCGAGCGGAAGGAGAATCCCTTCGGGATTTTTTCACCAGATTCAATACCGAAGTCCTGAAAATTGACAGCCCGAGGATTGAGTTCTTGATCGACGTGTTTTTCTTAGGTTTGAGGCACAAAGAATGCGCCAATGCTTTGGTGCGTAAACAACCCAGAATAATGGAGGAGCTCTTCG
Source organism: Jacaranda mimosifolia (assembly GCA_018894105.1). Classification (NCBI taxonomy): domain Eukaryota; kingdom Viridiplantae; phylum Streptophyta; class Magnoliopsida; order Lamiales; family Bignoniaceae; genus Jacaranda; species Jacaranda mimosifolia. The sequence goes on along the minus strand of CM032121.1, from coordinate 7,770,949 downwards.
ACCTCGCGAAGAGGTACATGACCAAGGAGGAGATGAACAGGATGAAATATGGCAACGTTGAGGTCGACAAAAAGAAAGGCAAAGATAAAGATGATCAATAAATCAGAGAGGGGCGCCGTTCCCCGATAAAGCGCTTCCACGAATACACTCCACTGAACATACCGAGGAGAGAGGTGCTTTTCGCCATCCAGCATGACAACTTGCTTAAGAAGCCCCAAAAAATTACGAAAAATTACGAAAACCGAGGTTATGAAGAAGTCCAAGAAGTACTGCTATTTTCACAAGCAGAAAGGGCACGACACTAAGGAGTGTTTTAACTTAAAGGACGAAATCGAGAGGCTGATCAAACAAGGCCACTTGAAAAAATTCATCGAAGAACAAGTCAAAAGAGAGGAGGGCATGGCCGACCGGACTCCCCGAAGAGAAAGGTCGGTCAGCCCAAGAAGAGAAGACAAGGGAAAACGACTTGCCCAGAATCCCAATCCGTCCATCAAAGGAATCATCGACATGATCGTAGGGGGACCCACGGGAGGATATTCCCGAAATGCGAGAAAGCAAATACAGAGGTAACTCGACTCGACCAAACCATCTAAGATTGAGACAGTTTTTCAGCTGACAACTAACACAGAACCAATCTTGTTCACCAATGCAGATCTGGATCACATGGAGAACAGATGAGTCGATCGCAAGATAGATTACCCAATGGTGGTTGCCCTTGAAATAGCCAATTTCGAGGTCAGGAAGGTGCTGGTTGATAACGGCAGTTCTGTGAATGTCATATTCTTGTCGACCCTGAACAGAATGTAATTGAGAAAGTTGAAGTTTGATCCGGTCAGAACACCCTTGGTCGGATTTGGTGGGTCTAAGATCATCCCAGAAGGATCCATCAATTCCACTACATTCGGGCAAGGTCAACGTAGCCGAACACTGATGATCAACTACCTAGTGGTTGACGCCCTCTTCGCATACAATGTTATCATAGGTCGACCAGCCTTCAATGATTTTAAAGCCATTGTATCCACCTATCACATGAAGATAAAGTTCCCGACCCCAGCCGCGGTGGGTGAGCTTTTATGCAACCTCAAGGATGCTTGGCACTGTTACACCATCTCTGTCGACTCCAGCGAGCAGAAGAAGCGGCCTGAATTGAAGCCCTCGAGAGATGCCCTAGTAGCGAAACCCGGGGAGGGACCTTCATCGAAGAAGAGAAAGCTAGTGGACACCAGGGTTGAGGCTGTTGGTGAATTCAAAATAATCGAGCTTGAGCCTGGGAACCCTGAAAAAACTACTAGGATTGGAACCGACCTGGGGGGTCGATTAGAATGCCTTACGGTCGATTTCCTCTTGCGCAACATTGACATTTTTGCATGGAAAGCTGCGGATCTTCAAGGCATCGACCCCAACATCATTGTCCATCGACTAAACGTGGACCCAGCCCACAAGCCAGTACGGCAGAAGAAAAGAACTTTCAACGCTGAGAGGACCCAGATCATCGAGGAGGAGGTCGGCAAGCTTTTGGAAGCAGGATATATTGTAGAAATCCAGTACCTCTCTTGGCTTTGTAATGTTATACTTGCCCCCAAAAATGAGGAAAAATGGAGAATGTGTAATGACTTTACAGATTTAAATAAAGCTTGCCCTGAGGATCCCTACCCATTGCCTTGAATAAATTTATTAGTGGATTCTACTGCTGGTTGTGAATTGCTCAGCATGATGGATGCATTCCAAGGTTATTACCAAATATTTATGGCACCCAAAAACAGGGACAAAACCTCTTTTGTCTTTCCCAACGGAGTATATTGCTTCTTAGTTATGCCCTTCGGACTTAAAAATGCCTAAGCGACGTACCAGAGATTAGTCAACTTCATGTTTAAGAACGAAATTAGCAAGTCGATGGAAATTTATGCGGACGACATGATTGTAAAAACCGAAAAGGCAGAAGACCATCTAGTCGACCTCAACCACACCTTTTCCATACTGAGGGCTTTCGGTATGAAGTTCAATCCTAGCAAATGCACATTTGGTGTTCGAGGCGAAAAATTCCTCAGTTATATGGTCAGTCAGAGAGGGATCGAAGCCAACCCGCAGAAGATCCAAGCAATTCTAGACATCACCCCACCTCGCACAGTTCGCGAAGTTCAGTGCATGGTTGGCAGAATTATAGCCCCAGGCAAGTTCATAGCCCGACTAGCCGACAAGAGCCTACCTTTCTTGAAAATCCTCAGAAATGCAAAAAAGTCTGGATTCAAATGGGATCAGCAGTGCGATCAAGCTTTGCTAGAGCTCAAGCAATACTTGACTTCGCTACCTATGCTCGCCAAACTCGAACTAGGAGAGGTGCTACAGCTATACTTGGCAGTTTCCACGACTTCAATCAGTTCAGTGTTGACGACGACAAGAGCAGGGAACCCCCGTCCAGTATATTATTGCAGCAAGGCTCTCCAGGTGCCCAAGCATAATTATTTGGAAATCAAGAAGTTTGCTCTGGCCCTAGTCGCGTCGGCCAGGAAACTGCGGCCTTACTTTCAATCCCACACAATTTCGGTATTGAAGAATCAGCCGCTAAAATTGGTGTTGTCGAAGCCAGACACTTCAGGTCGGCTCACCAAATGGGCCATTGAGCTTGGGGAATTCGACATCACATTCCAACTGCGGACCGCCATTAAAGCACAGGTACTAGCCGACTTCATCGTCGAACGACTCGACCTGCCGACGCAGAATGTTGAGAGCACCCCCATGTGGACCTTGCACATCAACGGGTCCGTAACCTCATCCGGAGGCGGGATAGGGATATCCCTCCAATCCCCACTTGTTGAGGAGTATGATTTTGCGGTGAAACTCGACTTCCCAGTCACTAATAATGCAGCGGAATATGAAGCTTTCATCACAGGAATGCGCATGGCTACAATCCGCGGTATCGAGTAGCTCACTGCATTCACTGATTCTCAGTTGGTCGCAGAATAGGTTGAAGGCAACTTTGAGGCGAAGGAGCATAAAATGGCGCAGTATTTGGCAGAAGTGCACCAACAGAGACACATGTTCAGAAACTTTTCGTTGAGCCAAGTCCCCCGATCAGAGAATGAACGAGCAAACATGCTCTCGAAGCTAGCTAGCTCAACGAACGGTACCAGAGATAGAACAATAACATTTTTGGTGGCCGAAAAGCCTTGTGTCACTGCCACCGATCAGGGCCTTGTTGGGTGCCTCGAGGAAACAGCCCTCTCTTGGAAGGATCCAATCAAACTTTATCTATGTCGGGATACCTTACCCGATGACAACAAGGAGGCCCGTAGACTCAAGGGATTAGCAGCCAAGTATACACTGGATGAGCACGGCCAGCTGTATCGGAGGTCGATAGCAGGACCTCCACTCAGATGTCTAGACCCCGACCAAGCAAACAAAGTGTTGCAGGAGATACATGCTGCATCTGCGGCAACCACTCGGGCGACCGATCCCTAGCACACAAGGTCATCTACTACGGATATTTCTGGTCGACATTGCTGAGAGATTCCATCGACTTCGCTAAAAAATACTCATCATGCCAAATTCACTCGAACATTCAGTACCAGCTGGCCGCACCGATGATCAATGTTAACATGACTTGGCCATTTGACCAGTGGGGGATCGACATAGTGGGGTCACTCCCGAAGACTTCTGGCCAGCGCAAGTTCATCATAGTAGCTGTCGAGTACTTTACTAAATAGGTGGAAGCTGAAGCAGTCCCGAAGATCACCGATGCGGCCATTAAAAGTTTCATTTGGAAGAATATAGTATGTCGATTTGGATTGCCTAAGGTCTTAATCTCAGATAACGACACCCAATTTGAAAGCAAAAACACAAGGAAATGGGCGAGACTTTGGGGATCGCCTAACACTTCACTTCGGTGGGAAATCCACAGGCCAATGGACAGACCGAGGTCACCAACAGAACTGTCTTCGACCACATCAAGAGTTGAATAGTGGGGACTGGGGCCAGTTGAGCAGATGACCTCCCCGGGGTGCTTTGGGCTTACAAAACGACCCTTCAAACAGCCACGGGCCATAGCCCGTATAGCTTGGTCTACGGATCCGAGGCGATAATCCCGTCAGAATTGATTCAACACACTGCGAAGGTGATCCACTATAACCCGGTAACAAATACATCAGAGAGGACACTAGATCTAATCATTGTCGACGCTGCAGCTTATAACACGACACAGCGATATTGTTCAAAGATGGCAGATCGCTATAACAAAACAGTGCGACCCCGGAGCTTCAAGGTGGGCGACATCGTCCTCAAGAAGGTGAAAGTGTCTAAACCTGTGGGGAAACTCGACCCAAAATGGGAGGGACCATACTCAGTGATTAAGGTGTCAAAAAATAATACCTACCGAATAGCTGATGCATTAGGCCGTGAGCTACCTCGACCTTGGAATGCAGTAAACTTGAAATTTTTTTTTTGTGTAACTGGTCATTGTTGACCTTTGTATCACCCAACGAAGTGAAATTATAACATGTTCAAACCGCATGAAACAAAATGAATCTTTCCCAACTAGTCGACCCCGCAGTCGACAAAAGGCTCCATGCCACCAAGTCGAGGCCTTTGCGCCGAGACCAACTAGTCGACCTCGCATTCGATAAAAGGCTCTACGCCGCCAAGTTGAGGCCTTTACGCCGAGACCAACTAGTCGACCCTGCAGTCGACAAAAGGCTCTACGCCGCCAAGTCGAGGCCTTGGCGCCAAGACTAGATAATCGACAAATCAGTCTCCGCAGCGAAACCAAGCAGCCCACCTCGTAGTTGGCGAAACAACCTTTTACGGCGCGAAGTCAAACCCTATGGGCCAACTTAGTTAAAATTGTTAATTACAATTGCAGCGATGATAAGCCTATCCTACAATCGCCAAGGTCATTCTAAACTTGAACATTAGCTATTATGCTAGCGGATTAAGTACAACTTGCTCGACAAGAGTCAAGAACGAATTTGGAAAAGCATAGCCTTTATCCGACGAAAGACATGAATGAAAATTAATGGCCACATTTGTGGGCATCCATCTGAAAATTCCGACATGCAAAACAACAAATTAATGTTTTGCAAAACACATACGCATCAACCAAAGCAATTCATAACAAAAATAAGAAAAATTATGATCAAAATTGCAGTGAAGGAAAAGCAAGGTCGTCATTTCATCGTTCCAAAAAAGCCTCATCGAGGCAAAACTTCCGCAACCGTTTAGAAAAAGCTTCATCGAGGCAAATACATATACATCAAATAAAAACAAACAATAAAACCAGGCCTAGCTGGAGCAGTCGACTTCTTCGACAATAGGGCGGAGGCAGGTGCAGCAGCTGGAGTAGCAGATGGTTGGGGCTTGGGCAGGGCCATTGACACGGGAATCGCGGCAGTCACTGGTCGAGAAGAGCCAGCTGCATCCTGCAAGAATTGCCATTCGGAGATAGGGAAGAAGGCGGCGACATCTATTCTCCCATCTGACACATCATAGGCGAGGTCGCAGGCGAACTCGAACTCCCGAGCGACCGCCTTCAGTTTTTTGTCAATCTCAGCCCCCCTCATCTCTTCGGCCGTCAATTCGACCTCCGGCGCGCCCTCGACTTGGTCGGCTTCGACGACTGGCTCCGTCGCATTGCCTTCTTCCTCCTGGTACGAACGCAGCTCCTCGTGGAGCGCGTGGATGATTCTGGAGCAGTCCTTGGCCTGAAGCGCATAGCCCAGAAATTGCATTTGCTGAATGGCCTTTTGAAAAGCATTCCGGGCGTAGTCCAGGGCGAGCACAACACTCGCATCCTGGAAAGCTGGACTAACCAAGAATTACTGCACAACTTCCCGGTATATTTGTGGCAATACCCGGTTGAACTCTGCCTTGGCCTCCGCCAAGCATGCATTCCGGCCCGTTGATCGACCAGAGTCAAAGGCCACCTGCACATCCAGCTGCAGCTTCTTAACCATGTCATCCATTTTAGTCTTTTCCTTAACAGCAAGGATGAACTGCTCATCCTTTTGCTCTAGCTCCATCGTAAGTTGGCCGACCTGCTTATCCAGCTCGTCGACCCGCATCTGCGAAGACTCCAGCTGAGCCTTCAGAGTCTCGGCGTCCCCACCTCCCTCCAACTGTTCTCGATCAGCCAGGGCTAGCTCTGATCGGCGGTAGAAATTGTAGCCCAGTTGCCCGACCTGAGACATAAAAGTCATTACCATCTAATCGAGAAAAGTGTAAACACAGGAATAAAAGATATGAAACTTTACCATGTTCGCGTGGTAGGCAAACTCTCGAAGGGTCGCAGACTGGCCCAGCCCCATAATCTTTTTTTGGTCAGCCAAGAACTGACCTGCCATCAACACCTTCAGAGGGGCCACCCCGGTTGGCCCCGCAATGTCCATGCACATAGAATTGTGCACGATGGAGCTAGGCTCTACCCCGAATCGAGGAGTAGGGAACGTGGGCAAATTGAACAAAATGTCATCCCCTCATCCCAGAAGAGATCGTTCCCGGTTGGCGGCCTCGACCCGGCGGCTTTCCCTTTGCCCCGCCCGGTAGTAGCTTTCTTGGGCGGAGGTCTTCCATGCTCGATCATGGGCCTCTTGCCCCGACCCACGGGGCTCTCGCTTTCGACAACTACGGCTCGACTAGGCGAAGGATTTGGCAACAGCGTGGCTGCTGCAGCCACTCAACGTGGCTCTTTGGCGGCAGCGGGCGCTCGACGAGCAACGATCTCCTGGCGGCGCTGCTGATTCCGCTCTGCTCGAGCCAGCGCTTCAGCTCGCGATCTGTTCATAATTTATGCGCGATCTGCCCAACATCAAAATCAACAAAAGATCAAAAACGAAGATTCATGCACGACATCAAAGATAAAAAATAACAGGGCACACTCTCTCTACCTATTTGATAATCCGCAAGAAAATCTAAAGGGGCCGGTGACAGTCCAGCTAATACTAGATGCCTCTCCTCGATGAAAATAGAGGCCTCCATTGGGCCAAACTCGACTAGATCCCGCACAAATGTGTTCAGCCAAGTCAGGGTCAGATTCCCCGGCACATCAACATGCCCCCTCCACCAACCCCTGGGAATATTGAAACCCCCCGCCACTCGAACAAACAGATATTGTTTTTTCCACTCTTGCCCATACGAAAACGAGGGAGCTATGAGGAATTTCAGCGGGGTCGAGCAGTGAGGTAGTAGAACCCCGACTCATCGGCGCTACTCGACTTGCAGGACATGGGAAGATGAAAAAGGTTGGAAAATTTTTCAAAACTGGCAGGGTGATTAAATAAACGCATCAAAACTATAAAACTAAAAAGGGTAGAAAAGCAGTTGGGCAGAAGTTATGTTATACATACTTGAAGACCCCTCAGCAGATTAACCATACTATCACTCAGAGGGAACCTAAGACCGCATCTAAACGCATCCTCAAAAACAGTTATACAACCCGCAGGAGCGCGATGCATTCGACCAGGTGGTCCAGGGGTCAAAAGCTGATATTCGGGAGGGATATGGTACAGTTCTCTAAGACGCCTCAAATCCCTAGGGTTAATGGTAGAAATTATCTCACTATAATGACCAGGAGTAAACAGTCAACCTCGCGATGGGGGAATTCGGCTTGGCCCAGCTTCTTCCCCCCCGCGGTTGCTGCTCAAACTACTGGAGCTCGAGCTGCTGGAACTGGAATTGTTGCTCGACGACCCAGAAGCACGCCTACGCCTATCGGACTGGGTGGCTCACTGTCTCCCCCCCTAACTACCCTCAGAGCTATATAATCCCAGCATGATTCTCAAAGAAAATTAGATGATAGGAAGTAGAAACAGAGGGACACTTACTGAATGCAAAGGTTAAACTCAGGAAGTCTTGGATGCGAAGATGTTTGGATAAGCGCCGACCAGATGCTAATGCGGTAAAAGTAAAAATGGCCAGAGTTACAGTAGGTATTTATAGGGGGAGAAGCATGGCAAACCAAGCGTCTGCAATAATGTCTGTAACCGCCACGCCACCCCACACGCGCTACGATGTAACCACTCAATAAATGCACCGAACCCTGGTGGATTTTCAAAAAACCCTGGTCGATTATCACTGATTCCGATTTCGCTACTTCCCAACGCTTCTCATCGAATCCTCGTTCAGCCTTGCGAAGTGGGGGGACTCATGATATGGGATGGCCCAAGTACCTAGGCCCAAACCAAATTGGCCCAGTCAGGTGCCCAGGGCCCATATGCCTCATCGACTTTACTCGACCACGTCAGCCCAGATACGCAGCGCTAGGCCCAGTCAGGGTCTCATGAAATTCTCGACCTAAGCCGACCCAGCTGAGGTCGAGTCGGAGGTCGAAAATAGTACAGTACTCTGCCACCGCATTAAATGCGCTGACGGGCATCACGCCTCCGCATTAATGGCGCATGCCATCCCCCTCACCGCTTGACACAGTAGTCGCCGCTACAGTGTTCTATCTTGTCCTTGAAACCCGGAAGGGCGATTAGGCTGGAGATATGCAGGACAGGGAAATGACTAATTACTCCTGGTCTAAAGCTAAAGGCCCCCGGGTGAACCAGGGGTAGCCCAGACCTTTCCTCGAAGGGAGAAGGATATAAATACCCTCACCCCAACCTTCTGAAGGTACGCACTGACATACACTCAAAAGCCCTTACTCCGCTGCTCGATATTTAAGGTCGATTTCTACTAACTTGAGCGTCAGAGGGCCTAAGCCGAGGGCTCTTCGGCTAGCCTAACGTTTACTGTGATTGCAGGATTCTTCCCCATCCAAGTAAGATTGTAGATCTTTCAGGTCGAAGTCCTACCCGTATTCAGAATCGGTTCTCTATCCACTAAACAAACCCTCATCAGTCCCTTAATTATAAATTGTATTAATTAGTGCACAAGTTTCATTTTGTTACTTAGTTGGGCATGTCTATGGTGAGTGTATTGTCGTATTTCACTCATATAAGATACCCTCAAATTAAATGACACATGTTATTTTACAACAAGTTGGTATTAATTTCACAAGTTATTATTTTGTATTTTAAAATCTTAATACATTTAATTTTTGATAATATTCTCCTAAAAAATTAAAAGCAAAAAATAAAACTAAAAATCTATTATCTTAGATGACATAATTTAATTATTTTTAATTACATACTCCACAATGTTAAATAATAAACATATCTAAAACAATATAAATAATTTTAGTTGAATTTATTTATTAATCAAGATATAAAATCAGAAATAGTAAAATTTAAATATATCATTCTAACAATATAATTTTAACAATTTTGATTTGTATATTTGATAATATTAAATAAATATATTTAGAATAATTTAACTAAATTTATTTAATAAGTAAAATATTTTTCTAAAAAGAAAATTTTAAATTTATTTATCAATTAGAGAGAGAGAGAGAGAGAGGTATCTTCCTTCTTCCAAACACCCCCCATCCCGCAACTAGGACTGTTAACAAATCAAACCTTTATCAAACAATTCGAAATTCGAATTTGAAATTTAACAAATTTGAATTCGAATTCGAATCTAGTATAATATTTGATATATAATCGAATCCAATAATATTCAAATTCGATATTTGATAAAATATTCGAATATATTTTATTATATATATTATTATATATTAATATTTTTATTTCTCAAAATTTAAATTTTTGATGATTTATAGTAATGAAGTCATTGAATATTATGTCAAATATTACATGTATTTGATATTTGCTTTTTGGATAAATCAAATATTTTTCTTTTTGTGACCATAATAAAAAGGTGAAAAATCAATAAATAATTCAAAATTTAAATAAAAAATTGAGTTAATCGAACATTCGAGTCGAATCGGAATATATCGAATAGTTACTCGAATCGAATTCGAGTCCAATTTAGAATTCGAGTCGAATTCGAATTCAAATTCGAATACGAGTAAAATATATCGAATCAAATCCGAATCCTTAGATGTTCGGTTCGATTCGATTCATTAACAGCCCTACCCCCAACAACACCCTTCCCCATCGTCCCTTTCTCCCCAACCAACCCCATGCACACCCACCCAATAGAATGATAGAGATAGCCAACCATGGCGGGCTGGCCATGGATAGTTCAGTGGCTCAGCCAGAGCCACTGGCCATGGTCGGCTGCCCGGCCATGACGATTGTTTGTTGGGGCGGGAGGAGTTAGGATGGGAATATTATATATATATGTATGTATATGTGTGTGTGTGTGTGTGTTTGTAAATATATATGTGCATATTTATATGTAAATATAAAAATATTTTTAATATATTTTTAATAAAGGGTATTTTGTCATTTACTATTTAATTTTTTTTTAATTTTCTTTTAAATGTTTTCAATGAGGGTCAAAATGATCATTTCAGATTTTCGTTAAGATTGGGGAATAACTATAATTTTTTAAAATATAATATAGGTTCATGTTAGCCAATATATTAATGCAAGCTATTAAAATAATATAACTAATTAAAATTCATCATCAACCTCTTGTAAAGGTAGCATGTTAAATGTATTTTATTATATTGCCAACTATTATCAAAATGAAAGGATATAATGTCATACTTTAACTCCAACGGCTTAAGTTAAATATATTTGTACATTCCTCATATGAGGTATATACAATCAAATTTGCATCATAGACTACTTCTACTTAGTTATTAATTATATGGTTTTCATTGATTTTTTGCATGTGGTATATAATTTTCAAATAATTTCAATTAATTATTTAAAATATATATAAAATTACTTAACCAATATATGTAATCTATTTCATATGTTGGTGTATTTAGAATTTTAGAATATTTAGTTTAAAAATGTGTTACTAATATGAGTTTGGTATAGTGAAGTGGTTAAGCACCAAATCATGAAACTATTTTGGTATTTTTTTAGTGTATTTTACTCATTATTATTTTTAAACTTCATAACTACAAAGTAGTTTTTGTTTTTTTTTTTCCTCTTCAAATATTTACTCTTTTACTTCTTCCTTCTATCTAAATTTTTTTTTCTACTCATCTAAATATTTAAATAAATATACTGAAAATATTTAAAATTATAGAAATATGGAAAAAAGTAAAATAAATATTTTATTTATCTTTTACTATAAAATTTTAGCATATAAATCGAGTATGCCAAAATTGCTAGTATAAAAAAATCCTTCAAGTTTGGTTGTGTTTGTAGTTGCATGAAACACATCAATTGTGTAGAAAATTATAGATTATTTTTGTAGAAAACACATTATTTGTGTAGAAAATTTTGTACATGAAACACATCATTTGCCAAAATGCATTTTATATTGTTTAAAATTATGGATGGCATTAGGTTTGACCCGACCTATTTGGACCATTTTTAACTGGGTGAGTTTTGAGTCCATTTATAAATTTCAAGACAAGTAATGAAAGATATCCAACTGGGCTAATTTTGCTCTCATCTCCATATATTATATATTAATATATATAAAATATAAATATATTATTTATAAATTAAAATAAGAATAGAAAGTTAACAAATAGTAACAATTTTGAATATACAAATTGGTAAAAAAATGTGTTTAAACTTATAATCTTTCAAAATGGAAAACATGCATACATGATAAGAATGCAAATAAATTATTGTTTCTTAGTAATATTTTCTCATATTTGAGAGTACTTAGAGATAAATTTTTTCTAAATATAATTTTTTAATATTTTAAAATTATAAAAACAATTCCCAACTCATGTAGATGATTTAATCCATTATGCCTGAATTCAGAACAAGTCTTTAGTTGAGAATAAAGAAGGAGCAAATTTGGGTTGAATTCCAATATGGGTTTATTGTGGTTGATCTTGAATTTGTTTCAAATCCACTTCATTATAATTCATACATATAATATTTCCAAAAAAAAAAAAAAGGCAAAAATACTTGTATATATACATATAAGAACGATAGCACCATCAAAAGTTGCTCATTGTTAAATTTTATTTCTTCATTTTTTCATTTTATAATTTTCATTTACTATCCAAATTCATTGAGAATTTCAGTTTGATTTGGCTGAAAATTCAAAAAATTACTAGAAAATTAAAGTTTTGGGTTGAAATTCAAAAAAAATTGGAACATTTGGAACAATTTTTACGGAAAACTTGTGCCTTTTGTTGATATTCAATATCAATCATGTCATTTGGAACAATTGGAACAATTATGTCTTTTGTTGATATTCAGTAATTAAAATAAAATAAAATAAAAAAGGACTAAAAATCCAACTCAACACTGTCAATGTCGTGGCCCCACCGACAAGCAACGGCTGAGGTGGTTTTTGGCTTTCTTTGAATTTGTCCAAAACTTCAACAAGACACAAGAAGGTTTCATATAATTTGCCAAGAAACGGTGCTTGATTTTTCCAATTTTTGGTCAATTTTTTTAATGTTCAAATAAATAAAATTAAAATATTTATTTTATCAATAAATGGTGGAGTAAATCTTCAAAATGGATAAATAATGAGTGACATTTACGACAAGCGTACACAACCGAAAATATATTTGAGGCCTGGTGAGGCTTTGTCTTATAAAGGTAACTTTTCCTTGAATTTTATTTGACAGGATGACACTTATTACTTTAAAAATCTAGCTTCATGACAATTAAGAAAACATATTCGAGAATGCCTTTTCAATTGGTTATGTATTCTTCAAAAAAAAAAAAATGGAAAAAAAAATTCAAAAGGTTGCATTATACAATCAAGTTAATTGGGGCATCCCAAGATTCAAGTCCGACCCAATGTGTTACAACTTGATTGTGGCCTAAATCTTTTCGAATCTTTCAAATATACATGGCCCTTGTCCTTAGTTGGGCTATTGGTATCTAACTTTAGTCTATACTTATGGCCTCATTTGATTCATTGATAAAATTGATAAAATAATAATAATTTAGTGAGATTATATTGTTGAGAACAGGAAAATATTGTATTTGGATATTAGAATTATATATTCTTGGGAAAAAGCTCATGCCTTTTTCGTCAATATTTGTATGGACTGTATAATCTGGGCTTCATGTAGGGAAACTTAATTCATCAAAATCAATATGGGCTCGATATGATAATCTGTCAAACCCCATCCCACAATGCGAATGTATTTTATAAGGATAATGCATGGAGAACGACGAGAGGATGATACAAATATACAATATGAATATAGTAATATAACACTCTTTAGAAATTTAATACATGACATGGCTCTATCGCAATTGTTGAATATAAAAGTATTTTTATATTATATAAATGTTAACGTGTATGTATACACATACGCACACACACACACACACATGCATATGAAGATATAAGTGATAATAATTTTACAAAATATATCAATATCTGTACAAATAAAAAGACTTGACCACATAAATGATTGTTTTGAAACTTCTTCGAGTATGATTTGTATACTATGGGATTCTAAGGAGGAAAAAGAAAAGGGCTTTACTTTCATAAAAATATAAAGAAAGAGCAATTAAAATGAGAAAACAGTCTAATTGTTAAGTAATTATAGGCAATTTTGACTTTGTAATTTCTTTTATCATTTATATACTTTTAAAATATATATAAAAAAAAAAAGATTCTATTTGTCCAAAATATAACAAACACACCATCAATTGTATGCCAGTGAGCTATTGGATGTGTAGGAATTTTCATTTTTCTTTAATTTAATAACACTAAATAATATGTTAGATAGCTTCAATTTCTTTTTGAGAGGAAATGATAAGAGAATTTTATTAAACATCAAAAGCTAAAGCATCAGCTATTATATGAGAATCAAAAAGATTGAAAAGAGATGAAGGATAAGCTATTCTAGTTAGATGGTGAACACGTTGATTTGCACTACGATGAACATGATTAAATAAAACAAAATTAGGGTTTTGAAGACTTTTCTTTGTATTCAATATGAGAGGACCTATATGGGATAAATTTCAATCATCTTCCTAGAGAGCTTGAATAATAGATAAATAATCCCCTTCAATAATTACATTATCCCATGGGAATCGAGAGCACAGATCGCAAGCCAACTTAACTGCAGCTACTTCTGCAGCCTTTGCCTCAATAGGACTAAAAATAAGTCGAGAAGTCCAGGTAATGCACTGCCCAAAATGATCCCGAGCAACCATTCCAATGCCAACAGAATGAATATTTTGGAGCACGGTAGCGTCGCCTTTATTTAATTTTGAATAGCAGCCATCCAAGTTGTAACATTGTTAACCAAAGTCGAAGAATATTACAGACGTTTGTTGGAATCGATCAAAAAAATTTCGAGCAAATCCACAATTGCAATAGGGCCATTGCACCAAATGAACCAACAGCATACATGGAAGAAGTAAAAGGCATCTTGATCAATAGTTTGGACACTTTGAAGAACCAGTCGAGTACAAAATCAACAGGATTAAAGATTGAGGTACTATATTGTTGATCAACTGATATATCATACATAAAATTTTGTGTCACGATTTTTCAATGTGTATCTGAGATAACAAAATTAGTTATCAATGTGCATCTGAGATAACAAAATTAGTTTTTTGGAGTATCAACATATTATATGTAGCACCCCCACTTGAGATATAGTCCAAATGCCAGAATGCCACTCAATTCAATCCTATAGCATGCAAATAACATATCCGATAAGCCCATAAAAAAAAATTTCAACCATCTCCGATAAACCTTGATACTCACAGTTCACAACATGCTTCAAACTTAATACAATAATATCAAAGTGCGGAAGTCATACTAATAACCCATCGTCATTCAAAATAAATATCAACATAAGAGATATCATTCATACATGCCAAAAGTCTCGTACTCGTCCTGACATATCACAGCATTTCTAATATCCATATATATACAAGGTGAATACACATATGAATATACACACACCCAACTCTATTACATATATGCAGATAATACTTGCCAACAACTCGAGCCTTCTATATCAACTTGTCGGTATGGAAATAATGGCACGAGGGTGAGTCATAGAGACTCAGTGAGGAATAAAGCACAGTAAAAGTCGGCTATCAGAATCAATAATAACAATAAGTCTTGATAACATATAACTACAAAAGCTCAACAACAAGCCAGAATAAAGAAAAAACACAATTTTCAAGCAAATAATATTTGTTAGGTCGGGATGCTGTAATCGTCAGCTCAAAAGGCCCGGGATCATCTCGACCGATACTGTCAACCAATCACAATTGGGAGGAAATACAGATGGCTCAGTTGGCTTGGCTTCAGCCCGATCCAGACTGGGAACTCACTCCAGCCTTATTTCTCTACAAGCTAAATACAATTAAAAGTTCAATCCCAACAGACTATGCATATTAAATAAAAGCAATTATGCATATCAGATTATCCTTATGCCTCCATAACAATACAATCGTTCAACAATAACAGTTTAATAATCACAATGGCACGAGCATCAGCTCGACAATAATAATAGCACAAGTATAACAGCTTGGCAATAATAATGGCACAAGCACGATGGCTTGGCAATAACAATAGCACAAGCATGAGAACTTGGCAAAGCTCACAGCCTAACAATTCTCCTATATTATTTTAAATCAAACTTTCCAATAATCAATTTTCCAACATGGCAGAATAATTGAACAATTATGCCGACATGGCAATTCTACGATACACTAATAATCATGGAAATCAATGTGATATTTGACAACAATACCAATTCAACAGGAATGATACAGTAACACTGTGAAAGTTCATGGCGCCAGAACGGTAAATCAGTGCATGAATAGAATGATTTTAAAGAAAACACAGGCCACTCAGCCGTACAGTTCATTGTTAGAAGAAAAAAAATCAATTTTCACAAAGCTTCACAAAAGCTGATCTAGACAGTCATTTTTAATAAAACGGATCAAGTATTAATAAATTTCAAATCAAAAGAACCTCACAAGGTTTGAAAATCAATAACAAAAATCATGACAGATATCAAATCAGTAAAACCTAACGGGTTCAATTATGACTATAGTTAAGCTCAAACAATCAAGAACCAATCAGTAGAACCCTCACAGGGGTAACAATCAACAATTATTCACAAAATACGGTAATCGAATCAATATAAACCCTCACATGGGTTTATCAAGGAATCAATAGATGCAAGAGTTGCCAAATTGGCGAATCCTCACCTTATCAACCTTGGCAAGAAGTCAGAACCTACTGATCTCCAAGAACTAAATTCTCGTCACCTATTAAAAGAATAATTTATCAATTAAAACACTCGTTCAACCCTAAATATCTCTATCAATCAGATTCATATTAATAATAGTCAAATTCAATAATCCTCAATTAACATAATGGTTAGGGTTTTTCTTTAGCATCATT
Source organism: Jacaranda mimosifolia (assembly GCA_018894105.1). Classification (NCBI taxonomy): domain Eukaryota; kingdom Viridiplantae; phylum Streptophyta; class Magnoliopsida; order Lamiales; family Bignoniaceae; genus Jacaranda; species Jacaranda mimosifolia. The sequence goes on along the minus strand of CM032121.1, from coordinate 7,754,626 downwards.
GCTGCAGGATATGCTAGACGTACCGGTTGTATGAAATATTTATGGGTTTCAACCTATACTGAGAAAATAATAAAATTGAGTCCTTAACTTACCAATTTAACCTTATAATGAAATACTAGGTCGACAATAACAATCCAAATTTTTATAAAATCCCAAATTTTGTCACTTAAGTCGCAGTAACATGAAATTAGGGTTTTCTATACTTAATAGGCCATATAACCTATAGTTCACATGAAATAATACCATTCCGAATTCAATAAGCTTAATTATCGTGCATGAACGTTCCATTTTTATGCATAGCTGTTCTGATCAATCATTTCCTCCATCATCTTTCGAAATACAAAGTTTGAATGAAGAATACATGTATACAAATACATACAACAAGCTTAATCCTAATTCCGGACATTTACCTAAATTTGGAATTATCGGCAAGGAGAATGGATGATCAGCCCGTATGCATGTCATCGTCTAGATGAGACGAACAAACAACCCTTTCACTGCTACCGCTGTCCACTTCTGTTGAAAAATTCCAAGTGCACCACCAACAGCTGCTCCTTAGCTCTAGAAATCCAATACTCTAATCAATTTCTCATTCCGACGCCAGAAAGGTCCTCAATTCTCCGAAAAAATGCAATCCCACCACCAACACCACCTTGCGGTTTTTGTGTAATTCCTCATTCCACAGTGGTCCATTTAGAATTTTGAAAATACTGGAGCAATCCTTGAGCTAAGCTCGTCAAAATGGTACCCAATTTTGCCATAAAAAGTCATCGGAATGAAGGCCTACTTCAAGCTTCCCGTTTCTATTCGGTTCTCATTTTTTTCCCGATGACTCTGCCTGAAATGGAGGTTGGAAAGGATGGTTTTGCGTTCAGGGTGAAAAAGTGATGGTGGACATGTGGCGGTTCAGGGTAGTTCACGGTGGTCGGATTTTTTTGCCGGTGAAGGATGAAATGGTGACCGGTGGTGAAGATGGTGAAATGGAGAGGAATAATTGCAATATATATATATATATATATGGGTAGCTTTTCCATATTTTTAGATTAACCCCAAAGTTTCTGTTGGCCTAAAATCAAGTCCTCCAAAACTATGCCCAACTTCAATTCGGTCCTTGGATTATTTGTTGCCTCACATTGGGTCCAAATCTAATAAAAAATTAAATATTGACTCCTCTTAGATAAAATAATGGAAAAATTAGATCCTCTAAATTTGCATTTAAACCCACAATTTATATATATATATATATTTTTTTTTTTTTTTTAATTTGTAAAAATTCAAAATATTAAAATGAAGAAATTCTAGGGATGTTACAATCCCTCACTCTTAAATGAATCTGGTCCCCCAAATTCTTACTTGAGTATTGAAAAAGATCGGGATATTGTTGGCGCATAACATCTTCGAGCTCCCAAGTCGCTTCTTCAACATTATGGTTATGCCAGAGGACTTTTACTTGAAGAATCTTTATATTTCTTAATTCCCTAAACTTTCGATCCAAAATTCTAACTGGCTGTTCTTCATACGTGAGATCACTCTGCAAAGACACATGGTACAAGGAATAACATTAGATGGATCAGGATGGTACTTTCGAAGTTATGACACGTGGAAAACATCGTAAATGTCCATCACTTCATGAGGTAACTCCAAGCGATATGTTACCAGTCCGATTCTTTCACATATTCTATATGGACCAATATATCTGGGGTTAAGCTTTCTGCTTCTACCAATCCTTCGAGTACCTTTTCTTGGAAGAATTTTAAGAAATACCTGATCGCCGACTTCAAATTCCAAATCCTTTCTTCTCTTATCTGCATAAATTTTAAGAAATACCTGATCAATACAGGTCTTATGGTTTCTAAGGACTTGTGGTCGTTGCTCTTATACTCCTCAATATCCCAATGTATTGGAGATTGACACTTTCTGCCATATAGTGCTTCATACGAGGCCATTTGAATTGTTGTTTGATAACTGTTGTTGTATGTAAATTCAACCAGCGGTAGATGTCGATCCCAACTCCTACTAAAATCCAAAACACACGCACGTAAGATATCCTCCAAAACCCGTATAGTTCTTTCCGATTGTCCATCTGTTTGAGGGTCAACAGCAGAACTGAAATACAACCTTGTGCCCAGATGCTTCTGCAGGACCTTCCAAAGTCTCGATGTGAACTTTGGATCCCGATATAACACAATACTAACTAGAATTCCATGCAATCTGACTATCTCCTTGATATACACTTCAGCCAATTTCTTAACTTTGTACTGTATCTCGATAGGCAGAAAGTGCACAGATTTAGTCAATCTGTCCACTATTACCCATATACTGTTGTACCTATCTTGGACCACTGGCAAACCTGTTACAAAGTCCATGGTTATTTGTTCCCACTTCCAATTAGGAATTGGGAGTGGTTGGAGTAGTCTTAATGGTCGATGATGTTCTGCCTTTACCAACTGACAGGTTAGACATTTTCGTATATACTCGGCGACATCTTTCTTCATTTTATTCCACCAAAACTGCTTTCTCAAGTCTCGATACATCTTGGTACCTCCAGGATGTATTGCAAACCTCAATTTGTGTGCCTCATCCAATAATCTTCCTCTTAATTCTTCAGGCACTAATTTTCTTACAAAAGAGAAAAGTACCTTGTTATCAGTACTAAATTTTGATTCCCCAAACCTCTTAAATGCTTCCTTCTTTTCAAATAACCATTTATTATTGGCTTGTGCCTTTCGTATTGTTGCATGCAATTCTGATTGCACGTTTACTCCCGCAAGCCAGACTTTTTGTTTCATTCTCATCACCCCATTTAATTTTTAAACCTTCATCTTTGTTCCTGTCAAATGGGCTAATCTAGCTTTGTGGCTCAACGCATCTGCTACCACATTGGCTTTCCTTGGGTGGTAGGAAATTGAAAAATCATAATCCTCAAGAAACTCTACCCATTGTCGTTGTCTCATATTTAAATCTTTTTTAGAACGCAGATACTTGAGACTTTTGTGGTTGGTATATACCTCAAATGTGGCCCCATAAAAGTAATGTCTCCACTTAAATAGTGCGAATATCACCACTACTAACTCCAAATCGTAAGTTGGGTAGTTTTCTTCATGTGGTTTAAGTTTCCTAGATGCATAAGCAATAACGCGCCCTCTCTGCATCAGCACACATCCAAGTCCTTCCTTGGAAGCGTCTGTATAAACCACAAAGTCTTTTACCCATCGGGCAGAGCCAAGACTAGAGCTATTATTAATCTGGTCTTGAGTTCTTGAAAGTTCCTTTCACATTCACCATTCCAGTCAAATGGTTGACTCTTTTGGGTTAACTTAGTCAACAGGCTGGCTATCTTAGAAAAATCCTGAACAAACCTTCGATAATAACTAGCTAGACTACGAACTTTCGATACATTCTCGAATCTCTTCAAGTTGACTATTGCCTCTACTTTGGAGGGATCAAACAAGCGTGATACTCTTTGTAAAACAGTTCATCTGCGCTTGATGTCTATATAGCCAATCCATTCCTAGAATTAGATCATCTCCCTGAAGGGGCATCTGTATAAAATTGGCTGAATATATCTCATCCCCTATTAGCACTGGACAATCCCGATATATTATATCTGTTGTTAACCTTTCCCCTAGTGGTGTCAAAACCTCTATTTGACAAGTCATAGTTTCGGGTTGTTTGCTCAATTTTTGAGAAAAAGTAGAAGCTATAAAGGAATGAGATGCACCGAGGTCATACAAGGCATTACCAAAAATACCAGTTATAGAAACCATACCTTCAACTCCTTCATTTGGATTGGGTACGTCTTCTCCTGTTAAAGCATATGCGCGAGCTTGTGCCTTTTGTTTGCCTTTAGCTCCCACCACTTGTTTTCCTTTTGCTGCTGTGGTCAGGGCTTCCCTTATAGGGCAGTCTTTTAAAAAGTGTTGGTTACTGCCACATCCCAGGCACCTCTCTTGCTTCATCTAGCAAGTAGCCTCTTCATGTCCTGATCTACCACAATACCTACACTATCGTTGTGTTCCTTCCTAAGCCTAATTGGTAGTTCTGCCAGATTGGGGTACTCGAGACATTGGATTCCCGATCCGTAAACGAGGCTATTTTCTCCCTGAACTGCTTTGTCCTCTAGGGTAGGGCCTATTCTTTTGAGTTCTATCCTCGATCCTTCGAATGTCTTGGAGTTCTGACTCCAGTTGTAAAGCTTTGCTGATCGCCACATTATAATTTGGTATATCACAAAAAGCTAGTCCAAGTCTAAATTTCGGCCGCAATCCTTGTATAAACTATTGTGTCTGGCAGCTTTTATCTTCTAGTATATAGGGAGCATACTGAATCAATCGGCTGTAAGTAGCCTCATACTAGCTAATGGTTTGACCTTCTTGGATCAAGTTCATAAACTCCTTTTCTTGTGACTGCTTGACTACCAGCGGAACATATTTATCCATAAATTCCCTGATAAAATTCGCCCAAGTCCGTTGGGTCCCTGCTGTAGTCCATCTCCGATCAACCATTTTCCACCAACTGTGTCTAGGACCAGCTAACAGAAAGGTAGCAAAACAAACATGTTGCTCATCAGAGTAGTGGAGAGTTTCAAATATGTTTTCCAGGTTATCTAACCACTCTTCTACTTTTCTGTCATCATGTTCTCTTAAAAACTTGGGAGGTTGAAATTGTAAAAATCTCTCCAAAGCTTAATCATCAATGACCTCATTACCTACTATCGCCCTTCCGCCTTTTATGTGCCCACGCAGCTGGTGCCTTAGTCCCTCCAAATTTCTAGGTTCAACAGGTTGACCTATAGGCGGCTAACTATCCAAATTGGCCTGTGAAACTTTCTCTTCATTCCAGGGTTGCTGATATATGGGTGCCTCCCGTCTAGGGTTTCAAGCTACATTGGGTCTTCTTCCAACTGGCCTTCCCCTCGGACCCCCTTGCACTGGGGCAAGAACATCGCTGCTTTCATGAGACGCCATCATCTTTACTTCTTAATACTCAGACCTGAAATCATCGATTCATGAATAATTCTCAATCACATATCAGTTCTGGCAAATTCAAAATTTAAAAGAATAGAAAAGCCAAAATAATACTTGACACCATATAGATTATAGTAATGGGTGGAAATTTCATTCATAAAACAAGTTAGCATTAACAATTACAATAGTATGTACAAGTCAAAATTCAAATTTTCAAAAAGTTGCTAAGCTAACTATATGCCAGGTCGTAGAAAAATTACCAGACTAATGCAAGAGATCACTCATCGCCTTTGAGCAACTAGCTCATACTATCCTACCTAAGGTTATACTGTTATTCTATACACAAAAGTGCCATATCTGAGTCAAAAAACCATCAGTCTAGGTCCTCAACATCTATAATAACTGACTTTGTATCCTCCTCCTCATCCATCGATATCTCCATCTCGTCATCATCATCAGGTATCATTATCTCTATATTCACCTCATCTGGTATCAATATCTCCACATCCTCATGTGGTATCAGTATCTCCACATTCACCTCAACTATCGGGATCTCTACATCCTCATCAACTATCGGGATCTCTGCATCAGCATCCTCAAGCGGCTTGTCTACCAAGAACTCCAGTATCGGATCTATCTCGGGCTCCCCCTCGGGATCCTCATTAGCTCTGTCCTTTGCTAGCTCTGTTGCAGGTGCCGTAGCCGGGACTCTCTCAACTACCTCATCGATACGTATGCTTGATCCCTGTCCTCGCTCTGGTGTAAGACGTATCCCCGAAGGTCCTGTACTAACATCGATACATAAACCCACACCAATGACCTGATTGATAGCTCTACTGTAATGAGCTACCATTTCCCGAAACTCATTCATGTTAAGATGATTCATATCACGAATTCTCATAGAGTCAACTTCATACAACCTAAAAGTCTTTTCCATATGCTCACAAATAGACTGAAGTCCTTCAATTTGAGCTTGAGCAATGCTAACACTTTGTACTTCCCTCTCTACGTCTTCCATCAAATTAGCCACCATATAATTTCTATCCACCATAGATGACTTCATATAATTATTCTCAGCTTGGCTGTCTCTCAAATTCTCTCGCATATTATAAAGTCTATCCCGAAGATTTTAGCATATCACATTCATTTTTTTCTTCTCAGCCTCCAATGCCTCAATTCTTTCCTTAAAAGACTCCAAACTCTCATTTTCTTCCATAGGCTCCTTGCCCTCTCTTCACCCATTTTCCATCCTATAATACATAACTCCTTTTATTAATAATAGCAATTCGCTTAAATCTAAATCTGTAAAGCACGTTACAATCTCATCTCATGCAAAACATCCAAAAGTTGATTCCTAGGATCCTGTACCAATATAGCTCAGGTTTCCCAAATCTAAGCTCTGATACCACGCCTGTAGCACCCATACGCGGGATATAGCCCAAATGCCAAAATGCCACTCAATTCAATCTTATAGCATGCAAATAACATATTCGATAGGCCCATAAATTTTTTTTTCAACCATCTCTAATAAACCTCGATACTCACAGTTCACAGCATGCTTCAAATTTAATACAGTAATATCAGAGTGTGGAAGTCATACTAATAACCCATCGTCATTCAAAATAAATATCAACATAAGAGATATCATTTATACATGCCAAAAGTCTCGTACTCGTCTTGACATATCATAACATTTCTAATATCTATATATATACAAGATGTATACACATGTGAATATACACTCACCCAACTCTATTACACATATCCAGATAACACTTGTCAACAGCTCGAGCCTTCTATATCAACCTATCGGTATGGAAATAATGGCACGAGGGTGAGTCGTAGAGACTCAGTGAGGAATAAAGTACAATAAAAGTCGGCTATTAAAACCAATAATAACAATAAGGCTCGATAACATATAACTACAGAAGCTCAACAACAAGCCAGAATAAAGAAAAAACATAATTTTCAAGCAAATAATATTTGCTAGGTCGAGATGCTGTAGCCGTCAGCTCAAAAAACCCAGGATCATCTCGATCGATGTTGTTCTGGAGGTATAGAGTATCTCAACTGATCACAAACGGGAGGAAATACAGATGGCTCAGTTGGCTTGGTTTCAGCCCGATCCAGACTGGGAACTCACTCCAGCTTTATTGCTCCACGAGCTAAATATAATTAAAAGTGCAATCACAGACTATGCATATCAAATGAAAGTAATTATGCATATCATATTATCCTTATGCCTCCATAACAATACAATCATTCAACAATAACAATTCAATAATCACAATGGCATGAGCATCAGCTCGGCAATAACAATAGCACAAGTATGACAGCTTAGCAACAACAATGGCACAAGCATGACGGCTTGGAAATAACAATAGCACAAGCATGACAGCTTGGCAAGGCTTACAACCCAACAATTCTCCTGTATCATTTTAAATCAAACTTTCCAATGATCAATTTGCCAACATGGCAGAATAACTAAACAATTTTGCCGATATGGCAATTCTACGATACACTGAACAATCAAGGAAATCAATATGATATTTGACAATTAACATTACCAATTCAACAGGAACGATACAGTAACACTGTGAAAGTTTATGGCGCCAGAACGGTAAATCAGTACGTGATCAGAACGATTTTGAAGAAAACACAGGCCACTCGGTTGTACAGTTCATTGTTAGAAGAAAAAAATCAATTTTCACAAAGCTTCACAAAAGCTAATCTAGACAGTCATTTTCAATAAAACGGATCAAGTATTAATCAATTTCAAATCAAGAGAACCTCACAAGGTTTGAAAATCAATAACGAAAATCGTGATAGATATCAAATCAGCAAAACCTTACGGGTTCAATGATGACTATAGTTAAGCTCAAACAATCAAGAACCAATCAGTAGATCCTTCACAGGGGTAACAATCAACAATCATTCACAGAATACGGTAATCGAATCAATATAAACCCTCACAGGGGTTTATAAAGGAATCAATAGGTGCAAGAGTTGCCAAATTGGTGAATCCTCACCTTATCAACCTCGGCAAGAAGTCAGAACCTGCTAATCTCTAGGACCTAAATTCTTATCACCTATTAATATCAATCATATTCATATTAATAATAGTCAAATTCATTAGTCCTCAACTAATATAATGGTTAGGGTTTTTCTTTAGCATCATTGCTACAGGATATGCTAGACGTACCGGTTGTATGAAATATTTATGGGTTTCAACCTATACCGGGAAAATAATAAAATTAAGTCCTTAACTTACCAATTTAACCTTATAATGAAATACTAGGTCGATAATAACAGTCCAATTTTTTATAAAATCCAAATTTTGTCACTTAAGTCGCAGTAACATGAAATTAGGGTTTTCTATACTTAATAAGCCATCTAACCTATAGTTCACATGAAATAATACCATTTCGGATTCAATAAGCTTAATTATTGTGCATGAACGTTCCATTCTTATGCATGGCTATTCTGATCGATCATTTCCTTCATCATTTTTCGAAATACAAGGTTTGAATAAAGAATACATGTATACAAATACATACAACAAGCTTAATCCTAATTTCGGATATTTACCCAATTTTGGAATTATCGGCAAAGAGAATCGACGATCAGCCCGCATGCATGTCACCGTCTCGATGAGACGAACAAACTAGCCTTTCACCACCCGCCGTTTCCGAAAAATTCCAAGTCCACCACCAATAGATGCTCCTCAGCCCTAGAAATCCAATGCTCCAATCAATTTCTCATTCCGACGCTGGGAAGGTCCTCAATTCGCCGAAAAATCGCAATCACGCCACCAACACCGCCGTACGATTTTTGTGCAATTCCTCCTTCCACGGTGGTCCGTCTAGAATTCTGAAAATACTGGAGCAATCCTTGAGCTAAGCCCATCAAAATGGTACCCAATTTTGCCGTAAAAAGTTTCCGGAATGAAGACCCACTTCAAGCTTCCCGTTTTCGTTCGGTTTTCATTTTTTTCCCCGCAACTCTGCCGGAAATGGATGTTGGAAGGGATGGTTTCGGGTTCAGGGTGAAAAAGTGATGGTGGACATGTGTTTGGTTCAGGGTAGTTCACGGTGGTCGGAGTTTTTTGCCGGTGAGGGATGAAATGGTGACCGATGGTGAAATGGAGGGGAATAATTGCAAAATGTATATATATACATATATATATGGGTAGCTTTTCCATATTTTCAGATTAACCCCAAAGTTTCTGCTAGACTAAAATCAAGTCCTCCAAAACTATGCTCAACTTCAATTTGGTCCTTGGATTCTTTGTTGCCTCCCATTGGGTCCAAATCTAATAAAAAATTAAACATAGACCCCTCTTAGATAAAATAATGGCAAAATTATATCCTCTAAATTTGCATTATATATATATATATATATGTTTATTTATTTATTTTAAAATTTGTAAAAATTCAAAATATTAAAATAAAGAAATTCTAGGAATGTTACATTATAGCTACCTACACAAATAACTTGAAGTTAATCCATGTCAAACAAATTTAAGTAAATACTAATTTTATATCTAAATCTTTATATTAATAAAATTTGATATACAATTTTTGAACATTGTAATTTGTACTCAAATTTTGCTATGAATGTTCAACAAATGCTTATTGAATGAATTTTGTCCAAATATTTATTTTATTGTTTTTATCATAAAGAATGTAGTCTTTTACACTTATAAATTAGAATGAGATCTCAGTTAAATTATAGAGAGGAAGGTATTTACCTTGTACAATATATCTTCTTCTTTTCTCCTTATTAACTTAGGATATCAAATCTCTTAAAAGATTTCATTTCCTAGCTAGAGTTATGTGTACAAAAGATTCTTTCAATTATTACCCTGGAATAGCTCATATTCGTATTATAGGCTTCTCATGTCACAACCGGGATGAGGCTGCTCATGAATGAATCATTATTCAACCCAATATCATTCAGGTCCAATTTCTATTAAAAATATCTAATTTAGGAGTGTAATATAGATGAGTATATGTAAGAAAAACTGATAATTTTCAAGAAGAAAAGAATATTTAATAAGAACTCATTAAATTGATTCAGTTTTTTTTAGCACATGCACGTATATCAAGAGCTTGTTTTAGATTCAAACTTTTAATTTTTTATATTATGTGGAAATTTTATGTCATTAGACCACAGGTCACTGGACCCACTGAATCGATTCAATTGATGGATAATAGTTGTAGTTTCCAATTGTCGAGTATCAAGCCCCATAATTATCCTCTATTATGTTGAAGTTTCATTTGTTTCCAAGCATCGCAACCAGCTTTCGACAATTTTGCCGACTCTTTCCAAATAAATTAAATAGAGAATTTATAGTCGTAGGAGAGGTGGTCCAGTGCAGTGACCAGCGGTGATTTTGCTTGTAAAATTGTGTAATTTTTAAAGGCCACCATGTGCCCATGTCCCTCGAGATCTGGACCGTATATGTTGACCTCACGTGATGAAGGGTTCTGATTGTTGGACTGTTTTGGTCCCAAGACCAACTAAAAAATATTCTCTATAATCCAGAAGGTCAAAAATGAAGATGATGATCTTTTGGCTGTTTGTTTAATTATTCAAGATAGGTTGTGTTATGATGGGTCTGTTAAATTTTGAAAAAATGATAAGTTGCTCTTGTTAAATTTACTCTACGTTACTAGTTAATTAATCGAACGATATTATTTTAATATTTATATTTAATTACTTTTTTATTTTTTTAAGTTACTATAATTTTCTAAGTATGGTAAAATAATGTAAATAACAAAAAATTAATTTTTCAAAAATTTATATGCATATAGTTTAATTTTGAAAAAAAAATATGATTTCAAATATATATTTGTCTTTATATAAAATAATAGAAACAATTTTTTATTCTTTAAGGATTATTTTACCATTATTTATATATTATTTTAATATGTGCCTTAATTAGTACATAAGCTTTTAAAAATATGACAATACTTTATAAGGATAATCAAAACTAAATTGTCTACTTAAATTGTATTGGCGACCATTATAAAATATAAATTTATTTATTTATCTTTAATTATTTAATTTTGTATTTGATTTTGTTGTAGTGCAAGCGGAATTATTAAGCCTGAGATCAACAAATTAGACAATGCTTTTCAAGAAGCGATAAATTCTTATTAACTTTAATTTATTTTAAGTAATGGCAAAATAAAAATTAAAAAGTATTAAGGCATCTATTAAAAGTAAAAAAATTAAAAAAGTATTAAGAGCATCTATTAAAAGTCAACTCAAAATAATATTTATTCACTAACAATGTGAAGATATGCATGGAATCTAAGAATTAGGTTAATATCTTTATAGGGTTCTTGTATAATTGTATTCAAAAGATGAAGCATTTTTCCTAGGGAGTGACGAACATCTATATAGATGAGCATCTCCTTGAGATAAAATTGCAAATATTTCAACATCCACTAGCTACTGTCCCCAAACTTTCAAAAAGCAGCCCGCAACAAAAATATGGAGTTCAAACAATTAATTGCTTTGTGCTAATTTCAGTTGTTTAAGCACTATATATTTCAAGTAGTCAAGCAGCCTTTCATTTCATAATATAAATCTCACCCAGTATAAAGTATGAAATCAGGAATTCAAATTATAACAAACTCCTAATAAATGTGCGTATAAATAATATATATATATATATATATATATATATATATCTCTTAAATGATCTTTCATTATATTTTTCATGCAACCCTTGTATTAATATTTATTTATTTTTCTTTAGTACAGGAGTCGAGCGAGGAATTAATAGGAATAGATGTCCCATTTAAAATCATACAAAACGGTATATTTAAAAATATATCTCATTAAAAATAACAGAATTATCTTTCATACTGTAAATATCTGAATCCGTCCTTATCTTAACGAAAGGATGATTATTTATTAATTGTAAAATTTGAAGTCATCTAGATGCAATATGTGTGTATACAAACAAGACTAGCGATGCATGGGAGGCTCTAATTAAAATATGCTATATTTCCATTATGAATTCACATTTTTGTCCTTCACAATGACATTCCATTTGATTTCTTATTATTTAAAATATATAATTGGGATCTTTTGAGAATGACCAAGTGCAATGCTTGAGCTATGGTGCTGAAATTATGAAAAAAAGGTTATAACAGGATAAGCCTAATTCAAACTTTCCAAGTCATCTCTATATATATCATCTTTTCCTAGCTGGGAAAAGAAATATTAAAATTTGATTGTGCCAAATGTCAATTATATATCTTCAAAAGGACCAATTAGAAAGAAAAGTAACTGAATTTATAAATCAGCACTATAAGAGAAATTTTATTTTATGTAGTTTAAAGGGTGGCTAGGACCGTATCAGAATTTACTCCTTCCGTCCCCGTTTGTATGCTGATCATCTTGAAATTGACATGAAATTCTAAATTAATATTAAAAAAGTGAGAGTTTTAGGAATAATTATAATTTTATCCTAAGAACTAGTTGCTGGGGTTGGTATATCAAACTATTACTTTAAAACTATGTTTGATACAAAGGACAAGAGAAAAGTGAAATATATCTAGAACATAAACTACAAACTTATATTATTTAAAATGATGGAATATATTATCTATTGTATTATTCATTAAAATATAAGATTCAAATATAGCATCTAAGTGTGATGGCGCATTTCGAAAGAAAATTTTATTTTAAAAAATTAGTCATTATTTGTTGACACTCTGAAATGTAAATAAGAACATTAAACTTTCAACTCGGATGTTGCATTGCCATACAATTAGACTATGGGGCATTCTAAATGCAGACCTAGTAAACGGCAAGATTCTAATTAATGAGATCTAGCTCAAATAACGAACGCTGAAGTTAGAAACTTTATATAATCATAGAGTTTTGGTTCAATTTCATAGAAAATACCTGAAGATCTATAATTATAAATTTTTGGTTTAAATTCGTAGAGAACTCGGATAATAATCTAATTCCATTTTATTTTATGTGACTTTTATGATACATGATTAATTATGGTACTTAAATCATTGAAAGAGTTTACATATTACAAGGCATGATTTAGGTCCTCATTCCACATTGATCTAATCAACTTAAGTAATATTCTTGCCTTAGTTTTGGTCCTTCCACTGCACTGGCTCTGAAGAAGCAACAGCAATTGAGTCAACACCCCATTTAAAATGGCCCTTTCCCTTGCAACTTCTGAATCAGAACAGATGATCATCAGTGAATTTACAGCACTCTCACTTCCTTCATGATCTGATGATACTCTAAAAACCATCTTCACCATTGAATTAACACCATTGGGATGATTAATTATTGCCTCTTTTGCACCCTCCACAGCTAACAGATTCTCAATCATAGACGTCGCCATTGCAGCTAAGCTTGTTCTCTTCTTTTCGACGTTTGAGATATACTCAATGAGCCCTTCAACTGCACCTTCTCGGACAAGGTTTATACGGTTTTGTCCCATCGAAGACAATGCTGATAATGCCCTAATTCCAGCTTCAGAAGCCTCGGATTTGCTCTGAACAAGAAGAACAAGTTCTTGCAAAAGTTTGACAGATTTTCCAAGATTTTGGCAGAGTTCTCCTGATGAAATGGCCTCCACAAGAAGACATAAGCTTTTCTTGATGAATATACTCCCTTTTTCTAACAAACAAACAAGCCCTTCATATTTAGACTCTTCTTTCAATATGTTGAGAGCCCCCAACTCACTAAAGGGCATCAACTTTAAAGCACAGTCGAGGGCTCTTTCTACGAACATCAAACTTTCCGCAGATCTCAAAACTAGCTCCAAAAGTAGGCCAAAGAAGTTCAATTTGATCAGACAATAATTCTTGAGGGGCAGCTCATGGGACAAGGATTGAACTTTTTCTAACACCTGAAGCTTATTTTCCAATGTGGATTCATTTGACTCAAGGATTTGTTTGGCTGCGACAACTGAAAAATCAGTATCTGCCAGCTCGAAGCAATCAGGCTCAAGTCGGCCGATGGAACAGAGCCAACGATGGATCAAATGACGAAGAGTGTGATTAGGGACTACAGAAGAATCCTGAAGCTTCTGCATTGTGACGGGGCATGTTAAATTCCCTTCAGACAGCCATTTTTCTATGCAGGACCTGTCGTAGGTTTGGCCTGTGGAAAGAGTGACTGGATCTTTGAACAAGTCTAGACTTATGGGGCACATAAACAAAGGAGGGATAGTTATATCTGCACCCTCCATACATAAGCAAGAGAATAATTCTTCTGAAAATACTATCAGAAAAAACTGAAATAATTTTTTGCTTCGGTTTTCCTATAAAACAGAAGCAACAAAATACTGAAAAAAGGGTCTTTGCTAGTTCTGAAATTCTAGACTGAAGTTCAAAGATAAATGAGATTGAACAAAACAGGATTGGAAGATAAAAAAGAGGGAATTAATGGAAGGGAAGAAACCACAAATACACAAGAAAATGACCCAGTGAGTTGGAGGAACTAATTGTAGGATGTTTTGTACTTGATTCATTCAAAAATTTATTTTATAATTGAAACTAATCATATAGAATAATTGCACTAGGACCTACTTTTTCTTGGCCCATATTTACCAGTCAAAGTGGCCTACGACAAAAGAAATTGTGTGTCGTTGTCATTGAACTTTGAATGCACCAAACACTGTTGAATTGAATTTTGAATCAAAAGGGACAAAAAACAATCTTGTGGGATGCCCCACTCCAAGCAATGTGCATGTGGAATCAGGCAGCAATATACATATATGTTGCAACCTCAAATGAAAAATGGGCTAAAATCTTTTAATAATGTATTATACGAAATAGGCAGTTTACCCCTGTAAAAAAAAAAAAAAAAGGAATGAAATGTCCTCTTATATTTTTAAAATTTGAATCACTGGCCCCTTCCGTCTATTTGAGTTGAATTTTTTATTGAAAGAACGAAAATACCCTCATATATATAATTACTTAATATCCTTATATTTTTTTAATCTAAATTAAATATCTTATGTATTATAGGTATTTTATGTAAACTAAATACTATCTAATATTTATAAAATTATATATCCATACATATATATATAATTATATACATATAAAAAATTATATAAATACGTATATGCATATATATATATATAATTATCAAAACTAAATAATTTCATATTTATAAAATATATAACATATTTATATAAATCAAATACTATATAGTATTTATAAAAAAATTATATGCATTCATATATATAAAATCACATATATATAAAATTATATATATACACATATATGCATATAAAATTATCCATAACATATTTATATACATTAAATACTATTTATTATTTAAAAAATTATATATACATACATATATAAAAAATTATTTATGACATATCTATATACATATATAAAAAATATTTTTTTCCTTTTTTTTAATCTAAAATTAAATAATTTGATATTTATGAAACATATAACATATTTATATAAATTAAATATTATTTAATATTTATAAAATTATATATACATACACATATATATAAAATTATCAAAACTAAATAATTTCATATTTATAAAATATATAACATATTTATATAAATCAAATACTATATAATTATATAGAAAATTATATACACAGACATATATATATAATCACATATATATAAAATAATATGTATACATATATGCTATAATTATTCATAAGACATATATATATATATTGGGCAAAAACCTTTTTACCCCCCTATGTTATACAAAATGGACGGTTTACCCCCCTGTGATATATTAAGAGCATAATAATTATTTTATCTATAAAAAATACAACTACTCGCATTTTTTGGCGCGTGCACTCTACTTATGGTCTCATAGGGGTTTTCACTTGTTTTTAAAAACACAAGGTAGTATTTCAACATTTTTTTTTCATAAGGGGGTAAACCAACAAAATTGTTTTTTTGAGGGGGCTAAAAATACATTTTCCCAAAATGGATATGGGCATTGACGTGGATTCTTTCTCCATATGGTGGCCACTGTTTAAAAAATCAGACCGAATCGAACGGTCAAATTGGTTGAACTGTTGATAACTGGCTCAACTGGTTCAATGTGAAAATCGGAAGATACAAAAAATCACTCTATTTTGTTAAAACCATTCGGGTATGTGGTTAGATCATCCAAACTGGTGAACCGGTTACAGTTTAGTTGAATTGGACCGGTTCATTTGTTATTTTTTTCATTTAATTTTTGACAAAATTAACATTTTTATTAACTTTTTTGGCCTAAGTACATACTCCTAAGGCTAAAGTACATCTTAGGAAGCTACTCAAAATACTCAATGAAATGTATACAAAAAAAATTTCCAATTTCTTAAATCTACTACTGCAAAAAAGTTAGAAACTAAACATGATGTTGTTGTTGTTATTAGTGCGGAAACTAGCAACCAAATCCATGAAAACCTTAATGAGGATGGAGAAGACGATGAAGATTGGTTCCAATATTATTAAATTATTGATGAGTTTAAACTTTAGAGTTGAGAGATTCCAATTGTGGTGATCATGTTATAATATTTAATCATGAAGTTTGGATTATGAAGTTGGACAATATCATTTAAGATCATTATGTTATATATTTTTATATTTTATCAATTTTTACGTAATATATACAATATAAATATATATTGCATAATTATGACGTCACATTTTAATTGCGGTTCAATTACGGCCCAACCAACAGTTGAACCAGTGAACTGTAAATCAATAAGTTTTTCGATTCTGATTTTTTGAACACTAATTGTGGCTTGATTAAGTATGAAAATTGGGGTTTAGATCTTCTATTTTAATTTTATTTTTATTTTTATTTTATTTTATAAATTTATGATACATGTATTAAATATTTTTTTATAAAAATAATTAATTGACAATCAAATACACTTGGTGTATACATATAAATATATCAAGTTAGAATAGAAGATAAAATACAGAATAAAATAAAGGATACAAAGTGTAATAATTGGAACTTGAATTTAAAGCAACCTCGTCTTTTAACACGATAAAATTAAAGCCTAGAATTAGAAAAAACTGACTGTAATTAGGGTGCGTCTCAATTGGCTATGAGTATAATTTGTTTTTGCATTCAATTATCCCTCAATGAGTTCATATCTTAATGGGAGAATTATTTTAGGAGAATGTATTTTAGATAATAGAATTGAAAAATGTAATGTATACTTAGTTTTGTTATGATATGGGAGATGACATTTTCTTTTGTAGATGTCAAATCACTAAATTCTTTGTTGGGTCGAAGGGGTGATGTATTTTTTATGTTAATTTATTATGTGTGTATAGAGTTGTAATGAGAGTGATATGTACACACATCTATACTATCATATATAGTACAACGGTATAGAGCACACAATTATACGATTTTGATTCTAATTGTTCAATTTTGACCAAATGTCAAATTCTTAAAATTTTGAATATTTTAATTCAGTTGAAAATTTTTTATTGGTTATTTATTTACTTTTGTATTTCATTTTAGTACGATCAACTTATCTATTATAACTAAAATATCATGTTGTGTTTTATCTAGAATTGTGATATAAATTTCTATCTCATAAGATAATTCAAAATATATGTATAATCATATTTTTATCTCACTAAATAAGTTTATAATTTAAAAAATATTTTATAAGCATCATGTTGAGTTCTCTTATCACAAAATTCTATCTTATATAATTTAATTTATCACAATATTAATAGATAATTTTTTTTTATATATATAAATTTTATTATTCTACAATTATTTTAAAGTGGAATAGTGTGGGACCCATAATTGTGCAATTTTTATCAAATTGTAAAATTTTGAGCTTTTTAATTAAATTTAAAATTTAATTTTTGATAATTAAATTGAAAGTATTTATTCCTTTTAAAGATATCTAAATTTTTGAAATCATTTCATTGATTAGAACAAATTATTCTTTGTTTATCTCAAATACCAAAAAACTAATTTCGTTTTATCCACAAAATGTCTTTCATCTCTATTCTCAAGATGTGGAAGATACCTGAATTATTGAACTCTATAGTTTGAAAAATTGTAATAATTTTGTCTTATTTTTAGTAACTAATTTATATCTACACCATTATATATAAAGTGTTTTGAAAGTCATTTTATTAATACTCTCAATTTCTAGCATTTTTTTTTCCACTCTATTCTTTGCGTGCCTCTTTATTTTCTAGCATTTTTTTTTCCTTCTCTCTTTGTGTGCCTTTTTATTTTATTCTTCAAATTGTTTATTGATATTTCGATTTTATTTTTCATTTTTTTATTTTTATTTTTTGTTTATTTTAGGGATGATGCGTATATGATGGAAGAGATTTTTTGAATTTTAATGCTATAATTTTCTTTTCAACCATAAATAAAGTCTATCATTTAGCTTTTATTGTTATTAACTTTGTAAATTTTTATTATCTTTTTTGTTTATTACTTAGTTCAAGTTATCAATTCATTTTTTTAATTTTTTTAATTTTTTTTTAATTTTTAAATTCCTTTTGTTGTTCTTTTAATTTTATAGTTTTACGAGGTGAGATATATTAATTGCTCAGTTTTATTTTATTTTTATTAATTATATTTTTTTCTTCAA
This sequence comes from Jacaranda mimosifolia, assembly GCA_018894105.1. Classification (NCBI taxonomy): domain Eukaryota; kingdom Viridiplantae; phylum Streptophyta; class Magnoliopsida; order Lamiales; family Bignoniaceae; genus Jacaranda; species Jacaranda mimosifolia. The sequence continues at coordinate 7,736,042 of CM032121.1, read as the reverse complement.
TTATTGATAAATTTTGTCAGTTAATTTTTATTTTATTTAAATTGTTATACATTTAGTATCCTTTAATTCATTATTTGAATTAAGTTATTAATTTATTTGTTAGATTTTGTAATGTATTTTTAAATTCTCTTATTTTTGTTTATCTAAGCGTATAATTTTATAGGCTAAGATCTATTTTTTGGTTTTGGTATTTGTAAAGTTTGTTTCACTTTTTGAACAATTATATTTTAAAAGTATGTCATTTAATTTTTAATTTTTAATCATAATATATGTAATTTTGTATCTATAAGTATGAATAATTCGTACTATTTTTAAAATTTTAAATACTATTTCATCAATATTTATATTCTTAATTCTTTTCTTCACTTAATTATTGGATAACTAAACTATCAGTCAATAAAAGGTTTAACTTATATACTAATACTGATTTTAACTTCATAATTATTTTATATATTTATTTTATTTTTTGAATTTTTTTCTTTACTATCATAGTTTTGTCTTGACTTAATTGATTTCTATTCAAAAGTTGAAATTACATAAGAAATTTTTTAAATTCTTGGTAGCCAATATATTATCTAATTATTTATATTTTAAGTTTTAACTTAATATATACTCATTGTCTTTTAAGTCTAATGTAATTTTAAAGTATTATAATTTTAAATTTTTTTCAACAACTTTTAAGCCAGCAATCTTGTGTTCTATATCTTTCTCATATACTTTTATTTTTCAGTACAATTATCTATTAGTTTTTGGTTACATATTATTTTTTTCTTTTTAATAAAATATGTAATCATATTCATAAACTTTTATTTTTGAAAGTTTAGAAATTTTTTTAACTTCTCATTGAATAATTTTAAATTTACTTTTTACTAATTATTTGACCATTTTTTGCAACAATTTTATTTTTATATTGTTATTTTTAATTATATTTACAATTCAATAATTACATTAATATATAATAATTTTAAAGAATCCATGCATAGCATGGGGATAATGCTAGTATATATATATATATATATAATGATTAATTTTTTGGTGAATCAAGTTAGGTTTTGCAGGATGAGGGCATTTTGAGAATGCTTTATTATGTTTTGGAGTGTGGTCTCAAAAAATTTGTCATTATATTGGGTATTATTTCCTCGACTGAAAAATACCCCTAGAAAAACAATACCAAACAAAGCCTAATATTTGTTACATTTTTGTATTAGATATATCATTTAAGATAATTATCCAAATGTTCGAGGTGATTATTATCAAAAAGAAAAGGAGAGAGAAAGATTCTAATCATAGTCATGTCACATGGAGGACCAACACTAAAAGTATCCATATAGTTTAATCATTTCCATTTGTAGCTCAATGTTTCATTCCGCACAAATTGAGCCTAACTAAGAAAAACAAGAAGAATAAATTGAGGTCTAATGCTTTTCCTCATTTTTGTTATATCAAGCATGATGCATATGCCAATTATTGGAGGCTCATCCAAATATGTAAATAGGGCATGTTGCCTTGCATGATATAATTATATATATATATATATATTACTATATTTAGATTAATTAAATATTTTCTTACAGTAACGAAGGCTTATAACACGAAAACAATTTGATACAAAATTATAAAAAATATTGGAAAAAAGTTTCTTTCCAGTAGATGTGATATATAACAAGCAAGATTATCAACTTATTTCTCAAATTTTGATTGAGTTATCAATAATGTTGTTGTTATTGTTGTTATTATTTCTTAATATGTCTGAGATTGTTAAATCATCTTTATCAATTATAGTTGGTCAAGAACAAAATAATCAATACAACTTTTTTATCCTTCCAAATTTTAAATCCTTATCAAATCAAACAAAGTAAATATGAATGCGTACTACTATTTAGTCATTAGGTACAAGTCTAGGTCTTATTATGCCTTTCATATTCTTCACTTAAGTGAACCAACATTGTGTCTCTAATGAATTCATGACTACTACAAAGGGAATAAATCAACCAAAAGTACGGGAATATTGGCTTATATTCACTTCACCTTCCCACTTGGACTATTTATATTCCCTCTGATTTTTCAGACACAACCAGCTAATCAATAATCATTCGCAAAGTGTAACGTCGGATTCAAGAAGTAAAGGAATTTTAGCTACACAAAATTAAGAAGTTGTGTGGATGAACTTATAAATTTTTAAAATATCTTATATGCTGATAGAAAATGTTTGATATTTTTCTATTAAAAAGGAGTTTATAAGATTTTAAAATAAAATATTAAAATTTTATAAATTCTTTGAATAAGATTAAGGAGATTTTAACTTATTTTCAAGAACTTGACAAGTTTTTTTTAATTTAATCATTTTAATTTATAAAATTACTACTATTAACATCTTATAAGCTCCAAACTCTTATTTTTATTCGAATACTTCAATAACATATTAGAAAAATAAGATATAGCATCTTACAACCTTCAAAAACATCTTATAAGATTCATGAACTTATAAAATCTTTTAAACAAGTTTAATCAAACATCCTCTGAATAGCTTTACTCTTGCACTTGTTTTGGGTGATTTTATGTTATTTTAGATTTTAAATCAACCTATTTAAGTTATTATTTTGTATGATAGTTCAAAGTTCAATTAGTTACAGAGATGTCTGAAATACTTAACCATAGAGAAAAATGCAATTTTGGCCCTTTAACTATTGCCAACTTTTTAAATAGTCTATTTTCTATTGAAGTTTGTGTATTTAATCTATTATCTTAAATTTGCTATCACATTTAGTATATTTATTTGCAAATTTAGTCCTTAAGATCGCTTAATTTGAAATCAAGCCCAAAATATGTCCATTGACCTCTCATTGGACCAAAATTTGGGATTTTTTTGTCATGTGTACTCAGGCACTACATCATTTACCACATCGGCTTAAAATTTAACTAAAATCTTGAATTTGAATATGTAATTTAGAAAACATATGCACTTATTTTTTTTAATCTAAAAGAAGCAAAATTTAAAAAATATTAAGAAAGATAGTTATTTAAAATATAATTTAGGAAAGTACATATATATGAAAAGTTGGGAAAAAATTATTATAAAAATAAATATTTATAGGTTACAAAACTGAAAAACTTTTAAAATTTTGATATTTTAATTTGATATTTCAAAATCTATTTACAGTCAGAAGTATATTATAAAATCAATAACTAAATTAATTGATTTTGATTATAAAATATTGAGAATTAGTTCAAACCAGATATGTCCTTAATATATATTAAGGCCATATTAAGCATATATTATAATAATGTGCGACCATGATATTTTTTTATTCCTATCTATAATTGTTCCATTATTCAAAAATTAATGAACTAGTTTAATTTAGTATAAGAGTTGAAAATTTATTAAGTATAACTATTTACTACTAAAAAAATTTCTCTTTATATGTAGTGGTTGAAGTACTATTTCACTCACTATGTTTTATTTAGTTTTAGATGAAGCTGCAATTTTTAATCCTTTTTAATCTAAAAAAATAAGTGCAACAAATAGTTTCCTAATCACATCTTCAAATTTAAAATTTAGTTAAATTTTACGCTGATATCGTAAAGGATGTGAGACCTAAGTATGCATGGCAAAAAAATTCCAAACTTTGGCCCAATGATAGATTATTAGACATGTTTCGGGCTATATTTCAAATTAAGCGGTCTGAATGACTAATTTTTTCAAATAAATGAACTAAATGTGATGGAAAATTCAAGATAATGGACTAAATATGCAAGTTCAAATAGAAAATGAACCATTTAAAAATTTGACAATAGTTAAAGGACCAAAATTGCATTTTTTTCCCTTGACCACATAACATTTTGCTCAAAATTCAAGTGCCCATTTGCTTTTACTTCCAAAGCCATTTTCAATTTTCATGCATTTTCAAAAGTTGGAAAGTTAAATATGAATTGAAAATAAAAATGGAAATGTGTTTGGATGAAATACTAAAAAGTAATGATTATAATATGTATACAATTGAAAATTAGGTTGATTTACATTTGTGTATGTTTAAAAAAAATTAATTTTTTAAACTATATGTACATTATATTAATTTTAAAATGATAGTGTGTACTTTATATCAAATCAAATTTAAATTTGATTGATATTGTGATGATAGGACGATAGCGTAGATTTAAAAAAGTTTTGAAAATGAAAAAAGAATATTTTAAATAAAAGCGAATAGAAAGTAATGGTTTTTAATTTTTATTTTGTAAAAAAAATTAAAAAAAAAAGAGTTGGAAATAAAAACTAACAGGCCCTAAATTCTTGATTAATCCGAAAGCTGCCTAGTATCCCAAATTAAAATGGGTATAAATAAGAAATTGATTCAGCTCCTTTTCCTCTGTACTTGGAAACTGAACATCATCATGAAAGAACATTTTATCTAAGGATAGATTTGAAAAGCAAAGAAATGAAGGAATCAATGGCAAAAGTGCATAATGCAAAAAGATGGTAAACAAAAGCTGCCTTTCTTAATTAGGTTGGAATTTAGGGCATCATAAAAGTTGCACTGAAAAATGCATGAATGTTATCAAGAATCAATGTCCTACAATTAAAGTTAGTAAGGATTCTTGACCATGTGCATATTTTCATCATATTCTTGTAGATCTATATTTATTCATATTTTTCCACTTAAAATAATGAGGCGTCTATATCATTTAACTTTGATTACTATTTTAAAGACCACAAAAATAAGTATTTAACTTTTTTTGACTTTTATCTAATACTGATCAAATTATGATCAAAGCTATAAGATACATTGATCTAATCAAACGAGACTCAACTTAAGTTTGGGTTTTTTTAGACTCAAAATTGAGTTTAAATATAGACATTCGAAAGTTTAGAAGCTCTTACTTTTCGTATTTGGATATTTTTAATTTATTTATTATTTTCATAAAATACATGTCAATTTGATGATAATATGTAACAATAATGGTGATTAATATTATGAAAGAGCCAAAAAATATATTATTTAAAATAATTGAAAATAACTTATATTAATTTAATTTTTTTTTAGTGAGTTGAGCTCGAATTAATTTTACAATCTCGATATAATTTGAGTTCGAGGTCAAAAATTTCACAAAACTTAACTTATTTAGTTCAAAGTCATTTGCACACTTAATTAGGACTATATTTTTTGGATGGAGGGAGTCATTCAAAACTATGCTACTAGTGAACTCATCCAATTTACATTATCATGCAGGCATTAATTATGGAATACTATGTAACACTTGTTCAATTTGTACTATTATGGGGCCTTTGGCTTAAAGCCAATACATAAGTTATAACCTAGAAGGCCTACAACTAAGGATTCATAATTATCTCATATCTTTGAAATAGTAAATAGGAAATTTTGGGTTTGAACAAGTGAGAAACTCTTGAAATTATCTATAAATGTTTTTCATAGGTACTTGAGGGTGGTTTACTATATCATATTGTCACAATTAATAATGTATTATGTTTGCTATGGTTGGTTTAGAACTAGGTTTATTTATCGAAAAAGTTTTATTTTATATAAGTCATCTTTAATTACCTGCGTAACCATGATATATTTTTATTAATCTCTCAACCAAATTTATATGAAAGAAAAAATTTTGATTCAAAATTTGATATGATCATATTCAATTAATTAATATCATAGCAAATACAATCATATATACTTGTTTTATAATTAGTTAATCTCTTTATTATATGAATCAATCACAAGACGCAAACAAATTCATTAATCTTTTAACTAACTTAGAATGGGAATGAGAACTCATTGTTGATAAAAACTTTCTCATATATATAGATTTTTTTCTCTTCTCTTTTATTTTTTTTATTTTTTTCATATATATATATATATATAAATATATCAAAAATGGGCAGAGGATAAGACATGATACAATTCCTTTTCTTGTTGTCCTTTTGTCTTAGAAATCGTCATGTACCATAATAATTGTACCTCATTGAAAGGAACCCATAACAAAACATTACCGTGCAATTGCCAAATGCACATCAAATGTGGGATATGTTTTGCTTCTCTTTGGTTTAATCACAGAAGAGACAAGAAAATGGTCAAAAAAAGCAGGAAAAAAAAAAAAAGAAATAAAGGAAAAGGGCCAAAGAGTATGGTAGAATTAGGAAGATTTCATTAATGTAGGCACTCTGGAGTTTTCGTCTCAGGTACAACAATGGAACGCTTCTGTGAGAAATAAACCGAGAGGTATTATGCAGGAATTTTTGTTGGAATTAATACTCAAAAATTATAAATTTGCAAAGAGTAAAAAAGAAGAAAAACTCAATGTCATGATACAGCACTTCAGGAGTTCTTTGGCTACAAATATTATTTTCTGATTTAACTTCTAATTCTTAAAATATTGATTTTAACTTTTAAGAAAAATCTCATCAGTTAACACTATAGCATAATTATAAAATTATAAATTTTACTATATTTAATTTTATAATGTATTATTCTGTATATAAAAGTAATTAATAAAGGGTGTTAAAACATGACATGTATTTCCCTTTCCATTACTTATTACCCTTAATTAATCAAATACATTGGTCTATAATATGTATTGCATTTTTTTAATCCAATGAATGCATGTTTGTAATAAATTAAGGCGTTCTCTTTTTTATTTAATCTACTTTTATGACTTTTTGTCTTAAATTGCTTTCCTCACAACCCTTTTCTCTTTTGAGAATATTTTTCTCTATCAAATTTATCTCAGCTACATATATTTTCCTCACAACTTTTATAAATCATTAACACATAATTCAATAAATAAATCTAATCAGTTGATAGATCATTATTCTTAATTAATTATTTTTTTTATTTATTTCTTATCATCATGGAGTAGAAAAAAATTAACTTGCACCACGAAAGTCGAGTGAAAAAAAAGAATCTTAATTTTTTTTTTCTTTCCCCATAACAAAATTATTTTAGGAAAACATAACCAAACATACATTCATTCTCCCTTTAAAACACTAGGGAATTTTTTTATTTTTTATTTTTTCCAAAATAACCTCTCCATTATAGTCTGCTTCACAAATGGAATTTTTCCAAAATCAGACTCCTAAGTTGGTTAAAATAAAACCAAAAGAAAATGTTCAATTCTTTAAGGATAAATCTTTTAAAATTACTCCAATTACCAATAAAAAAATCACTCAATTTCACTTTCACATAAAAAATTTAATAAAAAAGTATTGATTTGAATATTATAATAAAAAATATTTTCCCTCAAAACATAAACAAACATACCAAAAATCTGCAAAAGTAATTTTTAACTATTCTTTAGAATATAACCAAAAATTTATTACATTCCCCAATACAACTTTCACATTTTTCAATATTATTTTCAACATTCATTCTCCCAAAATATATAATAAAATCACATAAAAAATATAATCAAATATTACCATAATTTTAATTTATTTTTTTAATATTCAATCAGACAGCATTCTCTACTATTTAATGTCTTAACCTCGTGAGGGAAAATAGTCAATATCTATATTGGCTTGATTAGGTGTGATACATATCTAATCAAGTTTCTTTTAATATTTGTTTCAATTGATAAAAGCCCTTGATAAATGTTAGGCCCAATATTATTTATTGTTACTTTTGAAAAATGGATTAAGGGGGGAAAATGCTTGATTTGGTGTAATTAGAATTACAAAGATCAAAAGGGCCTTTTTTTTAATCTTATTTCCAATTAAACCTTGTTTCTAAAAATGGAGAAGAATAAGAAAATTGTGAAAAACTTATTAAAAAGTATAAAGGATATAATAGTAAATTTATGTAATATATTTTAATTTATTTATATATTAATTTTACCAACCAAATATAAAATTAAAACATTCTATTTTAATGGGCTTAGAAGGTATCTATTTACTTATATATCACTTTTAACCACATAATTCAAAGCAAATGAGCCCATAATGTATGCACCTAGGCCCGCTAAAAGCCCAATGAGCATTATAAATTTGGGTTCTGTTGACTTGAATTGGGCCTACACTTGAACTAAATGTTTCTACAACTTTCTTCGGGGCTTCGTCCGTGGAAATTTATCAGCTCAAAGCAGAGATAACAAAATACTCCTGGTAATTGCTATCTTTTCAGCATCTGAGCAAATATCCAATACCAGTGTAAAAGGTAATTTCTGTTCTGTCTTCCCTTGGTTGCAAGAATTTGTTATCTTTAGATTTGTACACCATATGTTCGATTAAATGCACCTAAGAAAAAGTAACTTCTTTCAGAGTGTCAAACTGTATATGGGTTTATGGATTATGGGGAATTCCTGATACCCATGTCAAAAATTGCAAATTTTTATTGGTTTATACACTGAAATTGAATTTTGGTGCTTAGCTCTCCAGCCATGGATGAAGAAATGTCTAATTCATTGCGGCGCATGTCCACGCGAACTCGTAAGGTTGCTCCCAAAATGGCGGCAGCCCTTGCCAGCAGTGATAATCGGACTCAGGTCTGTCTCACTGTGTCGTTCCTCTTGTTACTGGTTCAGTGTTTATTTTCTGTTGGTTTTATCCATTTGGAGCTTGGCCTCATCTGGACAGAGTTAATCCCAAATATTATTTGTCAGGCAATTCTGGCTCGTCTTGAAGCTTTGGAGAATGATAATGCGGGACTGGAGACAGTACAAATTGACGACGATGATGAAGCCTCTCTTGACGATGATGATCAAGGTCAATCACTTTTGAGTTATTTTTTCCGTGATTAAATGAAAATGTACACATTCACGCGACAAATACATAATAGGGAGCCAGTGTCTAGTTATATAAATAAAGAATCTTTGTGCTATCACATAAATGGCATTTATCATTCTTTAGCTGTGGTAGGTTATTGAAGCATACTTCAACCAAAGTAAATTTGGGGGGAAGGAATGAATTTGGCAAGTGGAGAGAGAGAGAGAGAGAGAGAGATACTATCTTTTGTTTCAGCATTCTAGAGACTAAAGCTGTTTGGAATAACATTTTGGTAGTGTTATCCACTGAATAAACTTCTTTCTATGCACTTAATATTGTCTTTCTTTCTGTTTGACGCAGTTTATTTGCATTGCTTCCATTCGCCCTTCCCACACCCTCTTTTGTTAGCTTGAAACTGCTAATTGCAACCCTTGTTCTCATTACAAAGTTACCTGGCATGGAATGTGGACTTTGAATAACTTGACATGCATCTCATCTCCAATTTACAACCAAACATAGCCTAACTCAAAGTAATAGTCTAAGTGCACTATTGTAAAGCAGTCACGAATCTGTCTCTCCAGGTGAGTCTTCCCATGACAAGCCATCTTTGAGAAACTTGTGCCTAGATCTTGGTTTTCGTCAAATAATTCCTACTTTGGCTTGGGAAATCTTGTTTTATGCATGCATGGATAAGGACTTTCAATTTAAAAACAACTCGTTATGTTGCTAGTGTCTTTAGTCTAAAGACAGATAGAAATGTATACAGTGTCGAGTCCTATTGATGAAAAGAATTTATGCATGATGAAAGTTAGAGATACAGATGTTCATAGATGTCAGGTGTATATCTGAATTTGAGCATCTTTTCAGGTATACCCGGAATAAGATTCTGGGTTGTTTTCCTCTTTAATATTTATCATAGTAGAAGGGTAATACAAGTTTGCCAGTTCTCCAATGATTTCATTTAAATGAACATCAGAAATTTCCATGAGAAAAGATGGCGGAGTTAGCCTAATCCCTGGACACCATTTTGTTTCTGTCTCAATAGGAACTTTTTAGGATTTCCTTGCCTGAAACAATTTTGAGAATATTGTTCCTGCTTGCAAATTGTTTCTCTGGTAGATGATTTTTTCTGCTTTCTAATGGTCTTTCTATTCATGCTCAATTTGGCATGCTTTAAGCAACTTGAAGGCATGCTTATAAACTACCATGCCTTTTATCACACTTGTTACAATGCTGGTTGGCTACCTTTCAAGAAGAGAGCTTCGACTTGGCCTGATGGAGTCGGCCCAAAATCTTTGCTGCATGGTTTAGTAGGATTCAGTTGTATTGTTCTGGAGAAACACTACTGTAAATTTACTAGTTGGCTTCCATTTCCAGTTCCATCTCAACTCTCTTTGCTATTTACTTAAGTTGTTTCATCTCATAATTTTCTCGTTTGTTCATAATGTGAGCTGATGTTTTGTATTCTTCATATGGATTGTTCTATGCATCGTCACCTTATCCAATTAATTGACAGTATTGTATGTTCGGATATGCAGCATACCAGAAGAAGCAAGCCAAAAGCACAAAACGGAAAACCCGTCAAGCTAAAGCACTTGAAAATGCTAAGAAGGCACCAAGATCATTTCTTGAGCTCTTGCAAGATGTAAGGACTAAGGATGCCAGAGATTGCTCACATTTTTGTTTCTAAGTGCTGCTATTACTATTAGTTCCATTAGTTGCTGAATGCATGTGATCTGACTAATTATCTCTTGTTAAATAGGCTAACCTGGAATCATTGCCTCCTCATGTTCCCACCTACTTGAGAGCAGCTGTGGGACCTCCAAGTTCCACCGCCCGTCGGCATTTCTGCACTGTTTGTGGGTTTTCTGCTAACTATTCATGCGTGCAGTGTGGGATGCGGTTCTGTTCAATTCGATGCCAGAATATCCATAGTGATACTCGTTGCTTGAAATTTGTTGCCTGATTGATAAGGGCTTGAACAAAGTTAAGTTCCACAAATCTGTAATATAGAGCGCATCTTGGAGCGGTTACTTCAGATTACTGAGGAAGTCATTTGAGAATTGTATTTGAGACTGAGACAAGATTCCTTTTTCTTCTTCTTCTTCTTTAAATTCCATCATTTGATTTGTATGAGTTTGTTTCATCTCATGTTAAATACTTGTGGCATTTGCTCAGTATACAACCTGACGAGTAACAAGATAAAAAGACTCCTTGCATCGATATTTCATATATTGAATATTGATGGTCTAAATACATATATATGTATATATAAATTTTCAATCAATTGGTTTTGTAGCATGTCGGACTATGGTCATACTTAGATGGCACATGGTCATTTTTAAAAACTGTAGAATATAATGACTATGGCACATGACTATGACCATGATCCTCTTGTTCAATAAATACTATTCATTCATGAAGATATAAAATTTCACATATGGACAATATATATTGAACAACTGAGTCATAGTCATATTATATTCTATCATTTTTATAAGTGATCATGTGGCATCCATGTGGTACTATACCTATAAAATCAATTAATTAATTTTTTTTTAAATTACACATATACACATTAAAGGTTTGTTAAAGTTCAAATTATAAGTTTTATATGTATAAATATAATGTCATATCATTGGATTAATTATGACTTATTTTTAATTTATACACATACAATTTAAAAAATATGATAAATTTAAATATACAATCTTACATTATATGTTCGAGATTTATGTAAGTAGACAAAATAGCCATGGATGGACAAATTGTGAACTCATAAATTTTGATAGCAAAATTTCCAAGGATCCCATCGCCTTTCCCGAGCAAACTAACCTGGTAACTTGCCCTTCCCTTGAAAGGAGTTGAAAGAACATCAGCCCCCACACCTGGGCTAAACAAAAGCTAGGGGAAGAAAAAGAGTACTTAGGTGAAAGGACCCAAAGAGATATATATAGAGAGAGAGAGAGAGAGAGTGAGAGATGAGTGCATCAATTGGGCATACCCTATTGACGCGAGGAGTGTTGCTGCATATAAATGCCACAGCACCGCACCATTCCAAACCAAAATTCCCATTTCTCTGCTCTCTCTCCATTTCCAATACTGCGCACCTGCGGGCAGTAAGAAGAAGAGCAACTGCTTCAATGTCTTACGACAAACAACTAGCCGCTGCCAAGAAAGCTGCATCGCTCGCTGCTCGCCTATGTCAGGTCGCTTCTATAAAATTTCTCTCCGTCAGTCCCATTTACGGTATTTTTGGATTAATACTTATATGTTATCAATGCTGTTTCCTTGTTTGTGTAATTTTTTCTTATTTATGTGATGTCTTGGTGAATATCATGGATATCAGATGGGAAAAAACCTGTTCTTTGGTGAATTTAAGCAATGCCCTGATGAATGGATAGCTTCTTTGGTAGTTTTAAGCAATACCCAGGTGTAAAAGAAATTGTAGATTGGGTGGATTGGGGATTAAGGTTTGGTCTTTCTTCGAAAAGTGTGCGGCTAGCTGAAGATGTGTCGTTTTTTTGAGCATTTGACTTCCACGTCGCCGTTGGTTTATAGGGCTTTAAAAAAAGTGTATTGAACAGCAAGGAAAAGTCAGCTGATTTCTGTGAACGTTCTGAAGTTCGATTGGGAGCTTTTAGACCAGAAATGTTGTGAGGATGGGGTAGAGAAGAGTTAGAAACTGGAAGCATAAGTTCTGACAACTTTTAATTCCAAAGAAAATATCCCTGCCTTAGAAACAGCCAAGAACTATTTATGGATAAAATTCTACAAAGGAAAATGGTGAACATAGCGTATATGAGGAGCAGATAGGGTAATATTGTCACTGATGTTGTGACATTGAAAGTCACGGTAGGAAAGTGCTTGTTTGCCACACTTCTGTTTTTTTCACTAATTAGTCAGAGCTATATAAATGGATTAAAATCTTTTCTGTACCACTTTCCTCAATTCACTTCAGAGATTATGGCTGGAATTCAGTGCAGAACTGAACCTGAATGAACCTGCTAATTTCTGCAGTATGATATGTGACTCAGATATATTTTTCTGCTTCACTTAACAGAAGGTGCAAAAGGCTTTGTTGCAATCTGATGTCCAATCAAAATCAGATAATAGTCCTGTCACGGTGGCTGATTATGGTATGTTGTTGCACTTTAAATGAGTTCGTTTTGGATATTGTTTTTGCAATCTTTTTTAACACGTATTGAGTTTTTGTGATAATGAAGTTTAACCCTATCCTTTGACCTTTTGAAAGTAAATTGGAATTAGGTGGCTTTATGAAGAAAAAAGAATGATTAGATCATCCAATGTGTTGCTACATATGCATCGCAGAGACATAGGTGAAATTTTTAATCAAACTATGGTGAGAACTAAACGTGATATCTTGTCACTTAAGATAGCTAACCTACATTTTTTTTTATCTTTTGCATTTTCGTCTGGCCTATGAATGTAGAAGTTCCATCCTAACCCCACATTGCTACTCCCATAGGTAACTCCATATTTATTGATTTGATGTTTAATTGCTTCTGAAAAAAACTGCTAAAGACAGAGTAGAAAGGGCAGGTATGAAATCATTTTGTTGTGGGATTCTCTTTCCCTCGCTCTAGCTCTACTTGCTGTATGGATGAGAATGGGAGTTGAAATGAGAAAGTTAGGGTGTCAATTTGAATAGAAATTAATTTTGGAATTCCTTGCAATCATTAAAAAAATCTAATTTGATTATGCTTGATATTTCACATCATTAATGTAGAAACCATGTGCTGTTTTTGTTTCTGAAATATGTAAAGCTAATACTAGTTCACAAAACGAACATGAAAAACTCTTGAGACATGAAAGATTCTGAGAAGGATAGACCAACTCTATCACATCAGCATATTACAAGTATAGTTGAAGAGCCAATTCTCAGTTAAGTTTTTATTGCACTGTATCTTATGAGAAAATTCAGTTGCCATAGTTTGTGGGATGCTTCTGTCTAAACAACATCAGGGGCTGAAGCGTTGCTAGTTCGTCCATTTGATCATTCATCATATGCAGATGCAAGTCACACTTTTTGCTTTATCTCGTCATGCAGAAGTTAATATATCAGTATTTGCATTTAACTTATGCTTGCATTTATTCTGAAGGTTCACAGGCTCTTGTTAGCTTTATATTGGAGAAAGAGTTGCCGTCAATGCCATTCTCATTAGTAGCTGAAGAGGTATTCATAGAACTTGTTGGTCTCTAGTGGTGGTTGCAAAAATTAGGATTTGTCAACTTATTAATCTATTTATGTGGTCTAGTCTTTTGCTTTGAGTGGGTGATAAGATACTTGAGTATTTTAGGACTCTGGAGACCTTCGCAAGGTAGAATCCAGAGAAACACTGCATCGCATAACAGAACTCGTGAATGAGACACTTGCTGCTGACAGAATGACTGATATATCACCTCTGTCTGAGGAAGATGTGCTTATAGCGATTGACAATGGAAAATCTGAAGGGGGTCCTCATGGTCAGCATTGGGTTTTGGATCCAATTGATGGCACTAAAGGGTAAGTATATATAGACCTGATGATCGGTACTTGATCTCAATGAGATACACTAGTGCAATGTGAATATTCTCTCCATAAATGGATTATGAGAATATGGATAAAAGTGTAGCGAAAATTTGTTGCAAGAGAGGATTTGAACTCTTTCTTCTCCCTGAACTATGGGTTTGAGAAGCTGAATTACATTGTATATTGGAAGTCTTACAAGCTACAGTATTGACTGCCCATGCTTGGAATGCAGATTTTTAAGAGGAGATCAATATGCTATTGCATTAGCATTGTTGGATGAAGGGCAAGTTGTGCTGGGAGTGTTGGCCTGTCCAAATCTTCCCTTGGCATCTATTGCTAGATGTGGTCAGAGTATTTCTGAAGATAAAGTTGGTTGTCTTTTCTTCACCCAAGTTGGTGCTGGAACATATATGCAGAGTCTAGATGGCTCCCTGCCAACAATGGTCAGTATTTCTCTAACCTTGACTCTCACTCACTTTGTTCTGACACCTAAAATTCCCTATGGCCTTTCAGGTACATGTTAGTGCCATTGAAAACCCTGAAGAAGCATCATTCTTTGAATCTTTTGAAGCTGCCCATTCTTTGCACGACTTATCTAGCTCGATAGCAAAGGTACTACTCTTATGTTTTTGGTCAGACATGTATATGTCAATGCACTATGTGAAAACGACTCCTAACTTTGTTTTCCTTGACAGAAACTTGGTGTTAAAGCGCCACCTGTTAGGATAGATAGCCAAGCGAAGTATGGTGCATTGTCTAGAGGAGATGGAGCAATATATCTACGGTTCCCTCACAAAGGTTATAGAGAAAAGATATGGGACCATGCAGCCGGTTACATAGTTGTTGCAGGTTGATAAATCTTTCCCTTCACTTAAAACATTATTCTGTTGGGGTAGTGTTGTATAGTTTCCCACTTTGTTTATATCTGACTGCAACTGATTTTCCAACTTAAACGGCCATGTTAAGGTAATTTGAGCTTTAAACTAATATTTTGAGGATTGCACAGAACCATTATATATGTGTTAACATCTTATAGATTTGAAACACAATATGTTTCATATGACTTTTTGTCTTGACCTATGATTCTGCAGAAGCTGGAGGTGTTGTAACAGATGCTGCTGGGAATCCTCTGGACTTCTCTAAAGGAAGATATCTTGATCTGGACACTGGAATAATCGTTACGAATCAGAAACTGATGCCTGCTTTGTTGAAGGCTGTTCAAGAGTCCATCAAGGAGAAAGCTTCATCCTTGTGACAGAAGCTTAAACATTTCAATATGTAGCAACAGGGCAGATTTGGTGTTCCGTTTGATTTTCATTTGACTCATGCTCTTTCCCAGTAGAAAGAAAATCTAGAAGCACAGCACAATGCTTGAGACTTGAGAGGAGTCTTTTGACAATGAATAAAGCCAGGCTTCTTTGTCCTTTTTTAATGCTTTATATGCCCTAAATTTGTATTGTCCAAATGGGGACATGTTATTGATGCATAATTTTCATACAATGTTTGACATGTCTTTGTGCTGAGGAGAGGGACTTTTTTATGATGTTAAGCGCAATAAGGCTGTTTCCCCAGTTTGGCAGGCTTTTAGGTGTGGCAATGGGAGTACAAAATGACTCGAATCAGCATAAATTGGGTTCTAAAATCATAATCGCAGTAAATTCAAGCAAAGTCGACCGACAATGAATTTTGAAAAATATCCTATAGAGTATTATGCAAGAATTTCTAACTTTGAAATATTGAAGAGGTAATTTATAAGGAAAAAAGTTTAGTTAACAATTTAATTTGCATATTCTCCTGAAAAAAGAATCATTTTCTCTACTAGATTAGTTAATATTATTATTCTCCTTGAGGTGACGGGACAGGGTGAATCACAGGTCTCAAGGCAATGATTATGTGCTTATACATCCATATGGTTTTCATCAACATAGCATAGACAATTTATCAAAAGTCCTCCAAGACTAAATGTATGGTAAATTGTTGGAAAATAAAAAATTAGACAGGGCAGTGGTGACCCAGTTCGCAATTTGCTGGAAAGTGCTGGACAAACAATAAAGTTAATCTATTGGTTTTCAAGGACTTCACCAACAAATGCAGCTAATGGTCACTAAATATTAAGAGATTATTTACCTGAAATTCAGATATAAACACAACTAGCTATTCATCTAAAATGAAAAATGAGGAGGATAGTCTTGTGGACGCCTTCCAACCGTCTCCAGGAGTGATTTCTCTTGGTCTCGGAGGTTGGATGGTGGAACATCATATACATCTGAGAAAATTTCTTTCAAATTTGGTTTCTCGACCTTCTCTGCAACCTGAATTGCATGTAATACCTGCAGAATCCAAGAATATTGCATTTTACAACAACTGTGTGATCACTAGAATGAAACCAGTACAAATGATCAAGAATCCATGAGGAGGAAAGATTTCAGAAATTTCTCAGCAGGATGCAGCCTATTTTATTCACCACTTAAATGGCCGTCTGTATTGTTTAAGAGTGTTGCTTTTTTTTCCATCTGAAGTATGGTATAAAGGAGGACATATGGTGAGTGATCTTATAGAATCACTGGGAGAGGAAATGCATAAAGCTACCAAGCATGAAAGAAATCTTTAGCTTGATAATGAGAGAGGTCATTCTGATTAATATTACCTCCTGACGAGCATGGTCTCGGATTTCTGTCTCGGCCTGGGTAGTCCACCAACCTTGTCCTTCAAGCCATTTCCTAAACCTTGCCACAGGATCTTGAGCTACTCTCCACCATTCTATCTCCTTAATTGGCCGATATCTAGAAGAGTCGTCAGATGTTGTGTGGTGGCCTGCTCTGTATGTGAGAGCCTGTAGATCAAAAGGCCAGCTCTGAAAAACGCATAAAATTGTACAAAATACGTCAGATGTTTCATATATATATATATATATATATATGTTTGTGACACCTCAATTAGAACAGGTCTAGATTCACAAATTGCCATTTTGCGTGCCACATGAACAGCACTGAACACAGCAAGGGCATCATTGCCATCAACTCGTATACTACGAACTCCGTAGGCCTGACCTCTAACAACAATACCATCACCTGTCCAGGAATTGAAGAATTCAGATGGAAAACAATTATAAAATTTGGCAAGTATGTTATAGACATTATTGAAAATATACTTCGAAATTGATCCCCAACTGGGGTGCTGATGGCCCACCCATTGTTTCGGCAAAAAAGTATGACAGGTGCCTCCATAACAGCAGCAAAATTTATCGCAGCATGAAAATCTCCCTAATGATTATCAACAAAACAAGCAAATATTACCATCCAATTCTCACAAATCATAAAATTCTTGATACGCTTCAAAATTTGAAGTGTGGTCGGTAAAATAACAGAACACAGTGAGTTCAATTTTTTTTGTTTGGTTTCTGAACCTTTGGTTTTCCCTAATCTCTGGTCGAATCCATTACCATAGAGGGGTGACTTTATCATATTATTGACACAAAAATAAAAAGGGAAGGAAAGACAGGAATTTACAGTCCTGACATGCAAACAACACATTTGAGCTGTATATTTACCGTACTAGTGCCTCCATCTCCAAAATAAGTAATTGTACACGCATCTCTACCATCCATCTTTAGAGAATAGGCAGCACCAACAGCATGGGGAATTTGAGTTCTGAGAGAAAGTTACCACTATGATCCATGATCTAAAATTGAAATAATTGGTACTAAAACTTAACACTAACAGATATTGTGTCTTACGCAACTGTTGAAGCAACTGTGAAATAATTATGCTTGTTGGATCCATAATGGGCAGGCATCTGCCTGCCTTTGCCATTGTCACCTTTGTTTCCAAAACACTGGTTTGCAAATTCTTGTAGGGTAAATCCCCTCGAAAGTAAAACTCCAGCCTCCCTATACTGCACAGTCCTTCACTATCTTTACATCACACATAAATAGAAACAACACTCAAAACTGAATATTTCATGGGGAGGCAAGAATTGGATAGCCCATCAAGTCTGAACATCTCCTTCTAAACAAATCTATCTATCTATCTAACATATGCATATGTTATTTGGGATGATTGTAACCTGAGGAAAGACAAGATCATCCGTGCTGAGTGCAGCTGCAGAAGCAATATTTACAGCTTCTTCTCCAACTGCTGTTACATAGAACGATATCCTTCCTTGTCTCTGGGCTTCATAGAAGATGGTGTCCATAACTTGAAGAGTAACCATGTCTTTGTACATCTTAATGGCAATGTTCTTGTCTATCTGATTACATTTATGACTAAAAAATATTTAATGGCTGTATTTATTTGCAATAAGGTTAAGTATAAGCTGCAGACTATGCAGTATTTTGGCAGTAGACCTGTACAAAGTTTTTGCTCACTGTCTGCCCACTGTCATCAAGAACTCGGTAGCAATGAATCCTTTCCTCTGGAAAGTCAGATAGGAATTTCAGTTCTGGAGTGAATTTAACTACTCCCCCAGGGAAATTCAGTGCCTAATGAAATAACAAAAATACTGTAACTAATTGAAACAGCACTGCTGTAAATAAGGGTGATAAATATGCATTACTTGAAATTTCACATAATTTGCTAGACATATAAAAGATTTTTAATAAATGAAGGAGCAACTACAACTTCTTCAAACCATTCAAGCTTCTATATGAGACTTAAGTTTCTACTCAATAAATTAAAAAGACACAGCAGACTACCCTTTTACTTATACGCCAAAAACACTAAAATGTTTCTTGGCATTGCCTAAATATTACAAAAAAATCTTAAGAATACAATGGCAAAGGTATACACAAAATCTCAGTTCAAACTTACCACTTTGTAGAGCTTAAAATAGGATCTAATTCAAGAATGTATATTTAACAGATGCAGTGCACAAGAACAAGCCCCACATACATATAAGAACCTCATCTTCAAAGACTACATAGTAAAACGAACAAGCCAAAATGGCAAGAATAAACCAGAGAGGATCGAGTTGGATAAATAGAAAAGTTCAAAAAATTGGCGATAATACTTCCAAAGAAAAATTAAAACAAAAACTTCAGAGTCACATCTGAATTCACAAAGTGTTATAATTTCTTCCACATGCATGCTAACCAAAAAACAATAATCATTCCAGGATTATCAGTATTTTTCATTCTTCAAATTGCTAAAATCATTACAACAACACAAGAATACCTGAGGATCACCACCATCATGCAGAGAAGCCAATTGTTGATCAGCCTTAGCAGACTCAAAACGGCGAGAGGTGAAAAGGGTAGGCCTATTGCACAAAAATGTATGTGGGGCTCTCCTATTTTTGGACAAAGAAGCCTGCCTTTCAGAAGAACGAGAATTCCAAGAACTGAGGCTCATCATTCCCAGAAGACCCATATTTGGTTTCAAATGGGGCAAAAATTTTCCAGATTTTGATAAGTAGAGAGCCATTGGGTCTCAAGAAGATGAGAAGAAGGAATGTAATTTTCAGAAAGAGGGGAAGTTAAACACGGAAAAATCGTTGTTGAAGATTTTGGTATATTCCGAAATTGGAAGCGGAGAGCAATATAGCTAGTAGAATGGTATTTGCTTATAATGATTGGATTTGCTTGCCACGTGAAAAATTGTAGGCAATTCCAAAGCCCAAGGTACTAAATTTAATTTAATTATTAAATTAAGGATATGGGTTCATGCATCTTCAATGCTCCAGCTTTTTAAATATTATCTCTGTCAATTGTCACAGGATAGGATACACTTCTCACATGAGTTTAATATCATTTCATAAAAATAATTGATTAAAAATTAAATACGATATAAAATATAACATAAAATAAAAAATTTAAAATAATGTTTTAACATGTTTGGCACTGTCCAATCCATTTCATAAGTAAATAAAGTCTTACTTTAATATTGTATGCTTTCAAAAATATCAAAATAGTATAAAAATTACTAAAAGGTGTTTTATTCATAATTATTTTTAAAAATATGATAATTTATCTAAGATAACTCTCTTTTTACATTTATTTATTAATGTTCTTTTTTACTATGTATATTCTACAATTACACCCACAGAATTCATCATTAATATAATTTTTCTTCTTTGTAATTGTACCAATATTTGGAATCACGACGTGGTTGTTAATTATTACCAATTACATATGTATATATTTGTACGTACATCTATTTATTAGCAATCTTTATATAATGTACACATGTGTAGATATTAACTAGGGTTGAGTTGGGTTGAATTTTAGGTTACATGAACAACCCGAAATTTGACTTTGGCTCACACGACAACCCGAATCTACATGAACCAATTAGATCCAAGTCGAATCAAACAAATAAAATTTAAATTTTTTAGGAGTAAAAATATAAAATAACAAAATAAAACTTGAAAATTTGAGCTTTAGCAATATCAAAATATTTTTCGGTCTTATCTATTTTTGCAAACATATAGAATGGATAATTATAATTTTATACTGTCTCTAATAGTTATTTTTTGGTATCCAAGCGGGCATGAAAGTTATTCTGTAAATAGTTGACAAAATACTACTTTGACTATTGAATTATCCTAAAAAAATTTCTCAGGCCTTATGCAATGCAAGATTTTACATCTATACTATTATATATAGCACAACAGTGTGGGACTCACAATTACTCAATTTTGATTGCAATTTTGGCCAAGTGGCAAATTCTTAGAATTTTGAGTTCTTTAATTAAATTCAAAAAAATTCATTAATTGTTGGTTATTAAATTTGATATTATTTATTTCGTTCTTAAAAATATTTATTCTTATTTATCTCTAACTGATATGGATGTATCATATTTGAAAAGAAAATTCTTCATTAGATAAATGATTTCTTTTTTGAGTTTCAGTTGATAAATCAAAATTGATATTATCTCTTTCATATCATTGATGATGAGATAATGTTATAGATGTTTAGATGTGTTAAAAACTCTTCTATGCATATCTATATATCTATCTATCTATACTATTATCTATAGCACAATAGTGTGGGACCCATAATTGTACAATTTTGATCAAATTCTAAATTCTTAGAATTCTGAGTTTTTCAATTAAATTAAAAAAATTTCATTTTATTATTGGTTATTAATTTGATATTATTTTTTCATTAAATGTATCAAGATTTTTAAAATCTTTTTTTGATTGGAACAAATCATTCTTTATTTATATGTAATACCATAATACAATTGCATTTTATCTACAAAATATTTTTTATCTCTACTCTCAATATATAGATGATTCCTTAATCATTTAAACTCCATAATTTGATAAAAAAATTTATAATTTTTTTCTTATCTCTAATAACTAATTTATGTTTATACCACTATAAATATAGTATTTTGAAAGTCATTTTATTAATACTCTCAGTTCTCTAGCATTTCTTTTTCTCTACCTCTTTGTGCGTGTTATTCTTTTATTCTTCAAGTTATTAATTGATTGCTTGATTTTTCTTTGTTCAGTGTTTTGATTTCATTTTATTCATTTAATTTTGTTATTTTATATTATGGAAGAGACTTTTTGGATTCTAATGCTTATAATTTTCTCTTCAACTATGAATAAAGTCAGTCATCTAACTTTTATTGTTAAAATCCTATACCTTTTATATCTTTTTTGTTTATTACTTAGTTTAAGTTATCAATTTATTTTTTTATTTTTTTATCTTTCACTTTTTGATCATTTAATTTTGTAATTTTGCAAGATGAGGTATATTCATTATTTTTAATATTTTATAATTTATTAATTTTTAATTGCTATATTTTTTGCTTTAGTCATTGATAAATTCTATTATTTATTTCATTTATTTGTTTATTTTTCCAATTGTTTCGAAAAAATCTTATTTTACATTTAGTATTTTTTTTTTCATTCATTCCTCCAATCAAGTTATTAGTTAGTTTGCTTTTTATTTTTAAGCTTTTTTTTGTTGCTGTTCTCTAAATTTACTATTTTATAGGATAAAATTTATTATTTTGGTTTAATATTTTTAGAATTTTTTATTTTTTGAATTGTAATTTTGTAAGTCCATTAATTTTATTTTTTTCTCATATATATGCAATTATATATGTATAATTCTAACTCTTTTCAAAAAGTCTATATACTACTTCATCTATATATATTCTTTAAACTTAATTGATTCTATGAAAAATTATGAGATGATATTATCAATAGAAAATACACTCATTAATTTTTTAAGTTTATAATATTGATAGGCATAATTTAATCTATTTTTTATTTTTTTTTTATCTTTATTATCATAGTTTTGTATTGACTTGGTTGATTTAATAAAAAATTAAAATAAGATATACTTTTCTTTAAATTTTTTGTAGACTATTATTTAGTTCTATATATTTTAACTTTCAACTTAATATATAGTCATCTTCTTTTTAGTTTAAAGTAGTCTTTAAATGTTACACTTCTAAGTTTTTTTTTTTTTAATGACTTTTTAGCCCATTAATCTTATGTTCTATATATTTTTGTATTTTTTAATACAACTATCTTTTAGTTTTTGTTGTAATATTTTCTATATTTTGAGGAGATTATAATCTTACTCATATGCTTTTATCTTTAAAAGTTTTAAGTTTTTTTAACTTCTTACTGAATAATTTTCAAATTTATTTTCCCATAATATCATGTATATAGCACATCAAATTATTTGATGTCTTTACATGTTTCAAACTTTTAATGCCAAATGTTTACATGTTATTGTAATATTTTGTTTTACTCATTAATTGAGCATTTTTTGTAATATTTTTATTTTTATATTAATTGTTAATTATATCTATGATTTAGAGTAACATTAATATATAGTATTCGTAAAAGTCCGTGCATAGCACGGGAACAATGCTAGTATATAAATAGACAAGAATTCTTTCTATTGAGAAGTTATAAAAAATTCAAAAGACCCAAGAAAGTTTTTATGATACATTATGTGTTCAATTAAAATACTTGTTTACTTATTTGCTTGATAATATTTTTGTTGATTTATGTGCCACTTAATTGAATCAATATAAAGTAGACAAATAATGTCACTTTAAGAAGTTAAAAAAGATAATTTGATTGATACAAAAGATACAAAAATTAAAAAGAGTGTGTGAATAAAACTTGAAAGAGTATGCTATTTTTAAAAATAAGTCATGTTCTAATTTCAATATTTTTATAATGATGATAGATACTACAAAGTGAAAGGAACAAAAAGTCCTAAAATTAATATATTATGTGGTTCACTTAAATTTTTTTTTTATAAAGAT
The DNA here is from genome assembly GCA_018894105.1 of Jacaranda mimosifolia. Taxonomy (NCBI): domain Eukaryota; kingdom Viridiplantae; phylum Streptophyta; class Magnoliopsida; order Lamiales; family Bignoniaceae; genus Jacaranda; species Jacaranda mimosifolia. Next base: position 7,712,566 of record CM032121.1, on the reverse strand, counting down.
GCTATTGTGAATTTATGATAAGAATTTCTTACTCCTATTTTAATTTATTAATAATTAAGAATAGATAAAATCAAAAAATAAAAATGCCAAAAAAATTCTAAAAATTAAAATAAAATTTTGAAATAATTATTTTAAATCAGATTAGCAGGTTGGATTATGTGGATTTGAGTGGTGAGTTGACCTAATAAAAATCAAGTCAATCAAAACCTGACCTGATACGATTCAAGTTGGGATAATGTTGAGTATTTTCAGGTTGTCGTCAGGTTGGATTGGGTTAGGGTTGAGAAAATTAATATTATATCCTTACTTCAACTCAACCCGAATCCACCTGACTACCCAAATTGCCACCCCTACTCGAATGTAAATATGAATATGTATAAAAATTAAAAATTAATTCACATTTATATTTTTCAGATTATTGAAATAGATCTGTGGCATGTCTGACTTACAAAATTACTTCATTTTTATTTGTTGTTTTAGCTGCATCGGTACTTGTGGGTATCCGTTAGGTGCAGAGTATGGGCGCAGCTTCAGTTGAGAAATGGGCCAACGGAGATTTGTCTGGTTTTTTTGGGCCACTCTTCTGATCTTTTTTCAGACGATGGCCCTATATGTTTGGGCCTCAAACACATATAGTCGGGCTTTTGCAGCTTATGGCCATCTTATGACCTAAACTGAAATTTTTACTGAATTTTACACGAAAGCCCAAATTAAGATCACTCAGTGAATGTAAGTTCCACTTAAATCTGGTAAAATTAGGGTACACCGTACACTAAGCAGTTAATTCATAGGATTAATTGTGATTAGAAGTCCAATCCAATATATTTTTTTTTTCAAAAAAATAAATAAATAAATAAATAAAAGGATCTTACAGCTAGCTTTTTTGGTGTAGATATAAACCTATATAATTTAGTACCATGTGAAATTTTACAACTCTGAAGCGCAACAACGTCACAATTAAGTGAACCAACTGGGCTGCCACTGCCAGTATTGGGACCATCCCATATGAATGGTTAGAATTAAAAATCGTGCGTATATTAAGTCTTTGAGTCGAGGTAGGGTTTGAACTCTCTAAGACTCAAAATTCTATACCCAATAGGAAATTGACACCCCCATATTAGAGTCTATAAAAGATAACATGTAGTTATACATGCATAATTTATTATGAGTTCTCATTTTCAATATTATATATATTTATATACTTCTTGATGATTGTATTTTAATTAAAATTAAAATGCATTTATTGAGCTTTTTTATTAGGTTTTTGGGGGTGAATATGGAAATAAGTGATTTTTTTATTGTTAGAATAATAATAAAATATATATATAATGTATATATATATAATATGTATGTATATATTAAAAAAAAAAAGTTTTGAAAAGAAAATAAGAATATGTTTGGTTATGTTTCCCCAAAACAAAAACAAAATTATTTTGGGAAAATATAACCAAACATTCCCTTAATTTTTGTAGTAGGATAAGGACGCATGAGAAATAATTAATCATTGCATCAACTTATAATATGTGGCCATAAAGGTTAATTAATTAAATAGATTCTATGAGCAGATAATCGCAATTATATGTTTGTGTAAAAATTGTACAAAATAACAATGAGATATATAAAAAATTATATATATTAAAGATTCCCAAAAGAGAAAATAATAATTAACAAAAATATTCACATGCATCCTCAATAAATTAAAGTAACTCTTACTAGTATGTGAGCTACCTAAATTTGGTATGCAATTGCTTGGTGCATATATATTCATGAAAAGAAAAATATGTATGAAAGAATGGTTCATCATGGCTAGCTTTAATTAAATTTCGGAGGTAAATATTCTTTTTATACCTTAACCAAAAGAGAAAAATAAATAAATAAAGGAATTTAACAAACAGCACTGAAAATGCCCTAGAAATGGTTGAACTCATCCTGTTTAATTACTTACTAAGGATGATTTTATTTTAATTTTCTGATAATATTGTAAAATGGAGTCACTTCCACTCATGTAGCATAGATCAACGGAAGTAATTATGCATAAAAGATAAATCAAACTAATTGCATTTTATTTATTAAAAAAGCCAAGCATATATATATATATATATATGAGTATATGCAATAATATTCAAAACTCCACAAAATATGTTTTTTTTTTTTTTTTTTCAACATAGTAATTACCGAGTAATATTACATGTATATTAAGCAGCTTTGTATGAACATAGAAGTAGGTAGCACTCAGCCACAGATCTTTCTAATGAAGCATGCTTTAAACTATTAAGACAAAAACCCATATTTTAGCTTAGCTTAATTAGTCAAAAATATACATATATAGTATATTCCAGACTCTAATAGCTTAAAATCTAATTAACTTGGAAAAGTTATCTCTTCTTGATCATCATCTTCCATAGAGCAAAAAACTTCATCAAGATACGAGAGCTCAACTCCATCGCCGCTATTACTTTTCTGGTAATAATAATCACTCCCTTGTGAATTTTCTTGATCATGAACTCGACATAGAACCCATTCATTCATATCCTATATATATACACATCAATTGGTTAATGAAAAATGAAGATAATTATGAGAAACCCATCTATATATATATATATATATATATAAGAAAATTAGCAAGTATATAAATATATATTTAAAAAAAAAAACAAATTATTTAAAGTGTGTGTGTGTGTGTGTGTGTGTGTGCTCACTTGTAATTGATTTTCTCCGATTTGATGAGAAGATTTCTTGGAGAACCCAACTTTGGGCAGATGATATTCCTCCATTGTCCAATTAGTTTGCAGGTTTGGGCCAACTTGAATATCAGCAAAATTATACACAAGATATCTTTTTATGCCAACTTCATTTCCGTCAGTTGCGAAGATGGGCTCACTCAAACCTGTCTCCTTCCAGAACCCTTTTCTCGTACTGCGATTTTGCATCAATCTGCTGAAGAAGTACCATTCCCCTTTACTCCAAAACGCCTTCTCTATTAGTCAAAAAATTCAAAATTAAAATTCTTAATTAGTAATCAACAACAATATTTATATACACACACACACAATATTCTTGAAAATTCAACCAAAAAAAAAAAAAAGAAAAGGAAAACTTAGATTTTTTGGGTGTACTTTGTAGTCAATTAATGACAAAAGGATTTTAATAAAAGCAATGGGTATGTACCCTTGTCATTAATTTCTATTCTCTTTTTACTTCCCAAAAACAGACAAAAGTTAAAAAAAAATTAAAACAAAATAAAAAAAGAAGAAGAAGAAGAAGAAGAAGTATTGAGACAAAGAATATGACCATTAACGCCCCAAGGATCAGCTGCATAGTAATCAAGATCAGGAATTATATTAGGGTAGCAGGGTAAGCTTGCAGCCTTTCTACACAGAAAGTAAACAATTAGTTCTTCATCGGTCGGATCGAACTGAAACCCTGGAGGCAACACCATTTTCTTGTCTCCCATCATACAATTAAAACAAGTAACCTGCAGAAGGAAATATATGTGTGTGTGTGTGTGTGTGTGTGCTTGTAATTACATTATTTTATGAGAATATCAAGAACCAAGAAGAAGAAGAGAGATAAGTGGCAGAGAGTAATATATACATACTAATATTTTTATGTTGTGTTTGGGGTGTGATACTTATAGCTAGCTAGTGAGAATAGAGATAAAGGAGAGATGAGTAATATTATTGAGTAGGGCAACGTCATATCTGAGAATTCAAAGACGGCTGGTTAATGGGAAAGGAAGAAAGAAAGATACCTTGAACAGATGTTGTTTTTTGTTATTTTTAGGATAAGTGGACATGTTTTATGTTGCAAGCAACATGTGTAGTACGTGTGCCATATGTGCGTTAGCAGTTAGCTAGATATATGTCAATGGATTACATATTTCTTTAGCAGACACCACAACTGCTGCAAGAAAAACCAATTTTAGCTACTAATTAAAATAGTCAAAGTTATCATCATCAATGATATTTTTCAAATTAAACTAACAATACTTTCATAAATTAATATGCTAATATTGATGATTAGTGACATGTTTACATTTTCGATAACACATATATAATTTGCACAAAACTTTTATATATTACCGTAATAATTTTTATTATAATTATTATTATATATGTGTCACTAATTGTTAATAATGAAAATTATATTTAACAGTTGCCGTTATTAATCATGACGACTTTGCTTCTGTCATTTTGATCAATTGCAACAATTAAGTATATTATGAGGGAAAGCCTCAAAAGACGTATATACGAGTACGCCTCTCGTGGATGAATACTGACTCAACCCACTCTTACTGTGTGGGAGTATTAGTCGGTCAGCGTCGAGCTGACCCTTAAGACATTATCACCTTGGGAGTGCTTCAGCCATCAAGCCACTTTGTAAGGTAGGGGCCAGACTGGTGAATGTTGTAGTTGTTATCTGCAGGGTAGTATATGAGATCCCAGAAGTTAATTAGTACTGAGCCAAGAGATCTTTCTTTGGATCGTTGGAATGTTCGTTGAACGATTTAAGTAGAAATGAATAGGTAAAAAGTGGAAACCCCCCATATCAATTCAATTTTTGAATTTTTTAACTTCTTAAAATCATTATTGTGACAAAAAAAAATTATCATTACCTAATATATATATATATATATATAATATTAATGACAACATTGAGATTGCGACAATTAAAATATTTTGTGATGTAGTGGACATATATATTGTTTTATATTAATTAGCATCTTACATTTACCTGGACCATACGTAATTAGGCGGGGCTAAATTGTAGGTTAAGGGAGTTGGAAGAGCATGATCATGAAGTAAAAATGTTACAGCTGGAAAGGGCAATTCCTTTAAGCATGAGATTTTTCAAGCTAAGTGATGGGAGTCAATTAATTAATCAGCAGCTACCCAGCTAGCTCGGAATTAATTGGAATTTCGAGATTAATTGAAAAGGGGGTGTCCAGATGCTAGTGAGAAGAGACAAGACGAGGTTAATATCAAAAAGAACAGTTGGAGATCAACCTGAATACTTTCTTTACAACCCCCACCCACCCCATCCACCGGCTCCACCCACTCACCCAACCACCCACACACACACAAACACATGTATGTGTGTGTGAATATATATATATGTGTGTGTGTGCGCGCGCGCGCTCTCTCAATGTCAAGAATTAATTGTCACTACTATACAATATAGCAATTAAACAATGACTAATTTATTTATACTTATAAAGGGCCCTTAATACATATATAAGGCATTTAAGGGGAAAAAAAATCTCGGCTGCAATAAAATTAGAGAATTTTCTTTTTCTTTTTAAAAAAAATAATTGCAGTCATTTAAATCTTTTGGAGACATTTATAAGTATTTTGAGATTTTAAGCTCACGCGTGTATTTAAAAATTAGATTAGTCTTTTAAAATGCTCATTAAAATAAAAAGTTCTCTTAATTCATTTTTGTAGTTAAAATAATACTTCTGAGATTTGATTTAAACTACTAAATATCATGTCCATTTTTTAAGCTTATAATTAATATCTTTCTAATTAGATACAACCAAGCAAGTTGTGTTAGTAGATGATATAAGATAGACACAAGTTAGAGGGTGCTCACCTAAACTTATTCAAAAAGATTTATAATTTTTTTTAAAATTTATAAGATATCACATTTTATTTTAAAATAAAATTCTAAAATATTTGAATAAACTAAGATCATAGAGCTTATAAATTAAAATAATAGCAATTTTATCTTTGGTGAGAGTAAAATTAATTAAGAAATTATTTAGGTATTAAAACAAGTTATAGACTCTTTATTTCTTTTCTGAAGTGTTAATAAATCCTAGCAATTTATTTGGATATTTTGTAAGGTTCCTTATTAGAAATTTTATTGAATATTTTATAATATTTTTATAAACTTTCAGGTATTTTATAAATAGCTTATAAGCTTAACCAAACATGCCGTTAATTAAATGTAAGGTGAGCGATTTCAATTGAAAAGCAAAAAAAAAAAAAAAAAAAATAGAAAGCTTTTCCTAAATAGTTTGTTGGCTAAAGCTAATCAATTAAGTTGGGACAATGGTGTGATGATGGAGATGGCTAAATGAATTAAGCTGAATAAAACTGGATTAATTAAGTTGTGGAACATACATGATTTATGAATTATTCAATTGGGTTCATCACTACTTTAATTTCCTATTCATAATTTCTAATTAATTCCCTTTAAATATTGGATAAGTAGATTAGACTAATTAATTTGGATTGCTTGTTAATTAGCCATCAATATGAAGCTTCAATCTATTGATTTTACCTCAAGAATATAGTCCGGTGACCTGAAAATATTTTATAAAATATTTGAATATTTATATAGAATTTTTTAAAATATTTGATGTAATTCTAGAAAATAATTTTACAAGGATATAAGAGTTAAGTGCTCGAGAAAGAACCGACTTTTGCTGATTTGTAAAGCGACTTGAGGAGCAAAATATTATATATATATATATATATATATATTATAGACAGATAGGGACTAGCTTTTGTCCATTTCTCATTCTTTTCCTTTTTCTTTTCAATCTTTACATTTCTTAATTTTAGTAAGAAATCATTGCAGCATATTTGGACGAATGAATTTCACGTACCTTTCTAATGAAGGGGAGTTTGACAATTGACAAATTCCATAGTCATAATTATGCCCGAATAACTTTTTTTTTTTTTCAAAAAATAAAAAATTAAAAATATTATGATGTGGGATAAAGTGGAGTGGACTAATTTTTTTTTTCTTTTCGAGTCGGTTTGCTTGATTAGAATCAACCTGTCAATCTCAATAGATCAATAGAATTAAGAGCCGTTTTATTTTAAGAGTATTGAATCACTCAAATTAACCCACATATGTAAGGCCAACCCATCATCTACTGCTATCACCAGTCTCATATTTACCCTTTAGAGGGATACAATCTTCGAAATTCTTATTATTTTCTCTGCTTAATTACTTTCATACACGAACTCAATATTGATTTGAGCGTCAAAAGATTTTCGTCGAATTCACCAACAACCCTAATTATTTGTCGAATTTTAGAACAAGCACTTTAAATCACACCCAAAAATGCCTAAATTTGAACTAACAAAAAAACTTTTTTGTTCAAAATATATTTATATCCAACGTAAACTTAGCTGGAGATCAAGAAAAACTACATAAGTTGTTGGTTTGATAAAAAGATTTATAGTCACATTACTTTTCTTTTTTTGTTTTTTTATGGGAAAGCTGAAAATACAAGGTGACCATGCAACTAACATATTCCCCATGCTCTTGGTAAGGTAAGGTGGTTACCTTTAACTTTCTTCTTTTTGCTACAAGTGTGTGTTTGCCTTTGTGGCACGTAAAACCTTATCCCAATTGCGATCATCATGGAACTCATGATTGAGAAATGTGATTTGTGGCATGAAATGGTGGAGAAGTACTACTTTAGGAAAATGTTGTAATATATTGTTAAGTTAATGGGAGTCAAAGTACTGAATATATTATTATTATTATTATTATTATTATTATTATTATTTACCTAAAATTTTATTAAATTTTAAAAGTTATATTTGAATTTAGTTTAATTGTTAGTTAATTAAACATGCAAACATATTAATATTCTTACACACATATGCTGTTATTTTTTACTGATCAAGTACGTTTAAATTTGATATATTATGTTGGATGATTTTATTTATTTATTTATTTTTAACTAGTCCTGCCTCGCACTTATATAACTTGCACATTTCAATTTTTCATACAAGAATTTCACTATTTCTAGAAATTAAAATACAACAAAAGACAAAGTTATTACAAAAAAAACAAAGAAAAGATAAATGAAGCATATAATCTTTTAAAAAGAACTTGAAAAGAAAAGGTCCAACATCCCACTCTTTTTCTTTTTATTTTAAGGAGTACATATGGCACCATGCAAGAAATCATCATTTTGTGGCTTCCACTTTATTTCCTTAAAATTAGTTTCAACTCTTTTATTCTAATTTTATATTCTAGCATATTTCAACACAAATGATGAAAAAGCATGGGTCTAGCTCCTACACAAGAGGAAAGAGAGAAAAGGTGGATGGATCTGCTCAGATAATTAAAAAATACTTATATATAATTAATTGATAGTATAAATACATGTAATTAATGTATATATGTACTTTTATTTATCAAATTACTCGTTCTGCAATATACACTTGTCACTATCTACCTACGATATTATAAAATTGGAAAATACAAAATCAATAAATTAAAATTAAAAAAAAAAAAGTCTAAAGTGGTGGAATACCCCTTTTGCCCAACATCAACAGTTTGAGAGTACATATTTTACCTACCAAAGGAGAACATATTGTTTTGCAATTGATATAAATTGGTTTGCTTTCCCATGCGATGTGAAAGCTACAAAAACAAAAAAAGACAGCGAAGCAAAGCATCAATGTGGGTGTTTCCTTCTACGTTCCCCATTTCCCACTAACTGACTCATACGTTAAAGACTCAAATCATAATTCCTTTGCATACTCAGCAACAAAACTGATTGACACTGACATCTTCCTTTTCTAATTAACTTCCTTCAGCTTTACAAATTAACTACAGGAAATCTCCCTCTCTTTCTTTTTAATCTTAAAAAAAAAAAAAAAAAAAAAAAAAAAAGAACCGGAAAAGGAGAAAAAATGAGCACAGAGTTAATAACTATTTATTTTTAGGTTTGAGACATTTTTATTAGATTCGGAGAGCATATTTATTAAAAATAATATTGGTGATATACCTCATACTTTAAGGGTATATTAGTCAAATCACCTTTAAAGGTAGTGCATAATAAAAAATGGGTTGCTATATGCAATGAGTGCCCATTTGGTTTTGTTTTCACTTTTCCTTTTCATTTTCTCCAAAAAAATGAAAATAGAAAGCTATCAATTTTTCTCCCTTTTTCAAGGATATAATTTTCATTCTCAAAATATTTTTTCAAGCATACTTGTACACCCTCTTTCCATTTTCACACTCTATTTTTTCCTACTCTTATTTATACGACTTTTAATACAAAAACAAATTATCATTTTCAACCCTACACAATCATTTCACTTTAGATAAAATATCCAAACAACATTTCATTTTCAAACCTAAACTCATAACTAACTTTCCCCTTTTTGAATTTAATAGAAAATAAAAAATGGCTTTGAAAACATATCCAAACGGGCTCTAAGTTCAACTCACCGACCCAAATACTATAAATATCAGCGCAGCCTACCAAATCCAAATATTATAAATATTACAATTTATGACACGAAAAGGCATCTAGTCAATTATTTTTTACTCAGATAAATCCTTTAAACAATATTCGATTTGGCATTACCGAAAGTAATCCCGAAGATAAATTTTGTCTACATCAATTGGGATGTAGAAACCTTTTAGTATCTATTTCTTCTAGAAATCTAAGATAATATGGGATTTACGTTGTGGAGTTGAATTTTTGATGATGTAACAATAAGAGATTAAAGTGACAAAAACATGCAGTTTTGCAATTATATAGATTTGGAGGTCAATGTCATGATACAATAGCTAAGTCTGGAAATTTCACACGCATCTGGGTACCATTTTTGTATTATATGTAGCAAAGAGCTTCTTTATGTCACCGTGAAATCAGCTTTACGTAATAAAAATTGATGGCTTCGGGAAGATATGTACGTAATGAATTATAAATTAATATTATTATATTTAGGGATGTCAAAATCTTTTGTTGTAATTTATTGGTTTGGCTACCGTTGGTGCTCTAAAGTACGTGGCTCTTCGCTATTTATTTCGTGTTAATTATTTAAGAAACATAGTGGATAATGGGGCATGCATTTTTAATATTTTTGGTATGTTAATACTAATTCTTTTATGAAAATTAATTAAATTAAGCTCAATATTTGCTTATACAATTTTGTTTTTTTTTTTTTTGTTTTTTTTCTTTTCAACTTGCCCCTTTATATTTCTATACAAATGAAAGAAGAATTTATAAAATATAAAATGAGAAAAGATGGCATGATTTGAAGTATTTACCACCAATGATTTGGTAGGTAGCTTTGTGTCTTGTCTTTTTGACCTTTTGAATATCTTCGACGACTATCAAATTTTAGTGGATTAGTTACATTTTTCTATCAAATGTTGATTTTCATAATAATAGTATTTTTTTTAATATTAAAATTTGTTCATCATATTACCAGCCATTTTTTAGAGGATAGTGTTAATTAAAAGAAAGATCATCCTTTCCTAATAAAATGAACGCAAGCAGTAACTTTATTGAAATCTATTTGACTTAAGATAAAAGCTCACTATTTGGTTACACAATTTAATTTCTTCTTCTTCTTCTTTTTTCCCCTTTTGTATTACTACGCTGTAAAGAAGAATTTGGACAACACAAAATGAGAAAAGATGGCATGAATAAATATTTCACCGCCCATGATTTAATTTGTTTGACTTAAGTAGCCAGGTAGTTTTGTGTCTTGTCTTTTTGACTTGTTGAAATATCTTCCAAGATTACCACTAGCGATATTTTTCTATGACGTTTTTCAAAATCAAACTTTGTTCAGCATTTTACTAGGCGTCTTTTCGAGGACACTGTTAAAAGAAAAAGATCATTCTTTCCTAATAAAATGAACGCAAGCAGTAACTTTGTTGAAATCTATCTGATTTAATTAAGATGTGATCTATATGCTTGAAAATAATTCAAAAGAACATCTTCTAACTGGACAAAAAGTGGGTGCCGCCCATGACATACATCATTTCATGTCCGAATAACAGTGCTACTTATGGTTTCAACTGCTACTTACAGCCAAAATCAACCATTTAATAGTCGATTTCCTTTTTCAATATACTCATTTTGTTAGGAAAATGCAGGTGCCATAAATGGTTCAAGACTATGCCTGCATTTAAGTATATTAGTATTCAGTACATTGTACTAAATAAAAGAAGTATATGATAAAACTAGAGTTACAAATGAGTCGAGTCGACAAACCGAGCTTGAGTAGAATTAAACTTGATCTCTATTCTGAAACGATCTCAAACCAACTGTATTTAAACCCAAGATTCGTGAGTTGATATATAATTTAATATTATTTTTATTTTATTGATAAATATATGTTATATTATTATTAGTTTATTTCGAGTTCAAACTTCATAGTTGTTTAAAACTTACTTAATAATTCTAGCTTAATCGAGTCGAACTGAACTTAGCTCGAGCTCTCTAGCCTCTAATATATATTTTGAGTTGAGCTTGAGCTCGAAAATTTCCTCCAAATTCAACTCGACTTGGTTGCACCCTTAAATAAAACAATGCTCATATAGTGGTAAATGCAATAAACTAGAAACAACTGGTTTAAGAAAATATACACTCATTCACAGGTCAAATATTAGCACAATGACTAGCAAGTTTCAGCATTTTCACATAGAGTGAATGTGCTTGACTTTCTGAATAGCTTCTTTTACCTTGTTTAATGGTTCTTCATATAAAAATGCTGGGTCATCCAATTCTGGAGCCAAGCTAGGTTCCCCAAGAAACGCACGAAACGAGTCTGCCACTGAGTGTGAAAGAGAACCCAGGTTGTAACCTCCTTCCAAGAAAAACACACATCGACCACCACATAATTCTCTCGCTAGTTGCTGAATGTTGGCGGCTAGCATATAGTACGTTCCTGTCGTGAATTGTAGATTTGCTAGTGGATCCAACACATGAGCATCGTATCTGGAGAACAATTGTTGGTGAATATATAGACGAGCAACCAACAATGAAGAATGACAAGCAGCACAAATTCTTTAATAGAAAATTCAAGTTGCTAGGTCTGTCAATGGGTAGAGTAATACTCTAGCCAAACAACAATAGCCAGACAATAGCACTTACCCTGCTGAAACGAGAATTATATCTGGCTTGAACCTCTGAGCAGATGGGACAATAACTTCATCAAAGACATTTCGCATGGCTCTATCGCCTGATCCTCCGGGTAAAGGCAGATTCAGGGTCGACCCTTCACCGGCTCCGCTGCCTATTTGATTTATTTTACCAGTGCCAGGATAGCTCCCATCCTGCATTCAGTATAAATATTTAGCTAAAAATTCATTATTTGGGCACAAAGGGACAAGTAGAAAGTAACAAATATAAGCTTGCCAAGAATGTTATTAATTAAATAAACGAGTATTAAGTGACATAAGATGCAGCTGATGGGCAGACTAATAGAATTGGCTTACTTGGTGAGTGGAAAGAAAAAATATATCAGGATCGTCGTAGAAGGCATCATTGGTTCCATTCCCATGGTGTACATCAAAATCAATAATAAAAACGCGTTTCAATCCATGAGCACGTTGAGCATAGCGAGCAGCAATGGCCACATTTCCAAACACACAAAATCCCATGGGTCCGGTTGGAACAGCATGATGACCTGGTGGACGTACCAAAGCAAAACCAACTGGAGGATCTTCCCTGAGTTTCGATGCTGCAACCTGAATTATCAGTCAGAGAAATAATCAGAATTACGAGATGGGCATATGCACCCCATAACTATACATAGGTTTGGACATTAAATTCACACCTCAATCGTTAGATACGAACAAGTAATTAAACAGAACAAGTGCGACAAGAAAGATCATCATTAAGTGACTATCGTCTTAGATTGAGACATCACCACTGCATTCACCAATGAAATTCCAGCTCCGGCTGCCAATAATGACTCCTGGAAGGTCTGCATTAATTCAAAATAGCAAAAGGGAAAAAAAATAATTAATACATTATTGGATGTGTTTATACTGCATCATGTTTGAGAAAGACCAAATAGCACATGGTCAAAAGGCCTAACTCAGATTCTCCAACTCTCAAGCACCAGCAGGACGAAAATTACCATATCACACATCATAACTACTCTAAGTTACATGTCAATTTACGGATGGAAAACAAGAAAGAAGAATGCACAATATGTTCAACTGATATCAATTTATCTCCAAGCATTTAATGCTTTCTTGTGAATACTCACTCTTCTGCAGGCAAGGGTACTTTCTCTAAAATAATAGTTATGAGCTTTAGTTTGAGGAAACAAATGCCAAAAACTCAGAATAACAGGTTAAAAATGGTTTCTTGCCGTGGAAGTAGCATAAGTTGGTCCAGAGCCATCAATGAAAATAAGTCCTTGTTCTGAGGCCTTATCCATCGCCTACAGAGAATGAAAGAGTTGCAGATGAGCACATACATACATGGCAAAGAGACAAAGTAACGCAGTTGAAATTAAACAAGTCTTGTTCAAGAAGGACCTATTCATGTTCCTAGTGCCAAAGTTATGTGACACACACACACACACACACACACACACACGCACGCACGAACACGCACACGCACACACAGAGCCAATTTTTGACAAGCCTCATGGTAAATAAATTAGCAATGAGAATGTAACATTGTTTACATTTTCTGCATTAGCATGCCCAGATGATTGCAAAGATGAAGCCTAAACGAAATGTAGTTTCTACTTAAATCATAAGCGCATGCTTGAAAATGAGAGAAGAGTGCCAAAAAGTGACCAACAAATAACAGATTCTAGAAAGCAAAATTATTGTAACATGCATTCCAAATGATAAGAATTCCTGACAAGTATCAAATAGAAAAGCCATAAAAGGTTTCGCAGTAAGTTGAAGAAAACAACTGAAATCATCATATGTTCTTCAGTCAAATACAATAGCGGCATACTTAAAGAGTCCAAATTAGTCTGACAAGCCATGAGGCGATATAGATTAAAAATATATCTATGCAGGCATACCTTCTCAAGCCCTAATACATAAGCTCTTTCATGAACACTAGCTATATCATCAACTCTAGCAGGTTTGAATCTTTGAAGTTCAATAATATCTGTGCTTCGAAACTGAATCACAAGATAGAATGATGGATAAGAGAGTATAATATCACTTTGAGGAGAGAAAATTACTAATCACCAATGCTATTGCAGAAAAGCAAAATAGCATACTCTAATGTGAACCTCTTTGTGTCATAACAACAAATAGAGATAATTACAGATGCACCTGCTAAGGTTTGGTCAAATTACCAAAAAAAGACCGTCTAGTTTGCATAATTATACCTACACCCCTTGATAGTGATGCTTTTGTTACAGATTCCCCACTCCAAAACATTCAGCCTAGAAAAAGAAGACATGATCCAGGAAAAATGATGTCGAAAATATTTCACCCTTGGGCTTGCTGGGCATTAGGTTGACCATTTTTTTGGACCAAAATACCATTCGAAGTAAGAAGAGTGTGTTTGATATTACAAAATAACTCAGGGGTCCCAAATGAAATATTTTCACCTAAATTGAAATTCCAAATCCAACTAAGTTTGTTTAATAATATAAACTGCCACGCTTTTTAATAATTTTTTACTATTTCTCAACTTAAGTAGAATTTTAAAATTTTACTTCTATTTGGTCTTTCTTAATTTATAATCCATGCTTGACCAGAAGATCATTAGAACTTACTTTGACTACTTCAGAACAAGTTGAGCTTAGAGATAAATCAAAATTTGTGGCTTACTGCCCCTATCAAAATCACAGCACCATCAGTTTTTTATACCTCTGAAGTCAACCCCATCTTTCCAAGAGCACTGATGATGGCGGGAACTCTGGAATTACACTCAGGGTGTGAGTCCTGATGGAGTTCAAAAGGAGAAAAGGATCAATGGAAAAAAAAATTCAAACAGAGAAAAGAATCACCTTGAAAATAATTTGAAATGTATAAGAAGAAGACATCAACAGCACATGTTGCTAGCTGCTGATCAAACGAACTATAGAGATGTGCCATATGATGAAGAAAGCACAAATTGATCTCAAGTCATAGAGCTGATTGAAAATACTAGAACGGTTATTTTAAAGATTCAGTTAGAAAACCTGAAGTCATGTCAAAAGACATCTTCTTCCAACAATCATGATTCCCTTGTCATGTTTTTGAAGTGCTACAACTTCCAACGACTCGGTTACCAAAACAATTCCTGTTGTTAGTTCTTCCTATATAACCTTTTTTTTTTATACTATACTTAATTACTTAACAACATGTGATATATGAAGAGTAAAATTTAAATGAGCATGAGATCCTTCATCATCATAAATTTAGCATCAGGAGTAAGTGCAGCCAAATCAGCAGTTGCTATAGTTGTAGTTAGTTTGATATCTAGGAAATTAGGATGCAAGACAAAGATGCAGGAGAAACCAATGAATAACAGTTTTCAAGTAATTAACTTGTCTCACAGAACTAATTCGAGCATGATAATAACCCAAAAAGGAAGCCATATAAGTCAATAGGGCTGTAAATGAATATTCAAAAATTCGTTTACTGTTCATATTCGTATCTGTTTATACAAAATTTATCCGCATTCATTTAAAACTAATATTATCCATATTCGATTAGTAGATATCCGATTATAATTGAATATGAATATGGTAAATGCATATTTGATTCATTTAATATCCGCTCCAAATATATATAGATTTATTAAATAATATATTATTTATATTTTTCAATAAAAATCTCATAATCCATATATGTTATATATAAATTATAATTGAAGAATTGGGAAGAAAAAAGAATAAATTTAAAATATTATTGTAATGTAGAGAAAAAATTGAAGAATAAAGTTAATCAACACAATTATTGTTGGTTGACTTTATAATTAATATACTTAAATGCTATTATTATTATTATTATTATTATTATTATTATTAGAAATTATGCTATTTGTTTGATTGCTTTCTTTTTAATGAAATTGTTTAGTTCATTCTATTAATCAAAATATGTATTTGTTATAAGTTCATAAATTCACACATTTGGATATTCATAAATAGATATTTAAATAACTATCATCGAATATGAATATCAAAAAAATAATTCGAATACGGATAAATTCAATCAAATACAAATGCATCTGAATAACTATAATTGAATACGGATATATCTGAATTCGCCCGATATCCGATAGGTATGAATTTGGATATCATTTTTAAATATTCATATCCGAATATTCGAAAAATTAAACAGATATGAATCTAGAAACAGTGTATCCGATCCGTTTAATATCCGTTTACACCCCTATAAGTCAGTTTGGTCCGCCGATAGCGTTAATAAAGGAAAGCAACATACATTAGTATAATGTCATTGTCAACCTTTTGTAGGCTTCATATCCTAAAAAAAGCATAAGACTTGGACCTAGAAATTTGACAAGTAAGACCAAAACAAGTACTTAATTAATATTCAAACAACTGATAATTTTGAATATAAGACTTTAGAGGACAACAATCAAGTCAAACTTTAACAGAAAAATGATTTGTAAAATCGAGCAACAGCATATAAAAGAATTGGAATATATACAAGCAGAATTCAAGCAGGGAATAAACGGATAATCCGTACCTTGTTGTGGCCCATGGCAGGAGCAACTGAATATATCACTTTGCCACTGAGTAATTCCATATTGGAAGGTAAACAAGGATCGTTTTCTGGATTATTCAAACAACACATGGAACCCCTTTTCTTCTGTGTGGAATATGCCTTTAAAGGTTTCACTTTCTTCTCCAAAGATCCATTCTTGTTATCAAAACCATACATATAATGCTTCTTCCAGCTGCAAATGTAGTGCCTAACCCTATAAAATACATCTCCTACCAGGGACAAGAGAAAAGGTTAAACAAACATATAACACAATTTCAAGTGCAAGCTGAGACCTGAAAAGGCTTACTGAACAAGCTATTGAAAAAATGAACGAAGGATCAATTTTCATCATCATTACAAACTTAAAATTAAGGGGTATAAAAAAAAAAGATAATTCCATAGAATGGACTTCAATTTGACCACATCATCTTCCTACTTGTTCCTCATCTTTTTGACAAGTATGAATTTCCAAAATAGGAGGAGAAGCAGTGAAAGGTTGTTTACAGAGGCTAGTGTAGAGAGAGAAAAAAAATGAAATTTGTCCTCACCAAAATGCTTTTGGACCAGAAAACCCATGTAACTATCAAATCTGCCACATAATCCTTCTGTACCCACAAAAATAAGTCTATAATTTCGCTTAAGCGTATGGCATGGCATCGGACACTAAGACCTCATTGCCCACCATACACACTAGGCTCAGTGTTTATGTTCAATCGCAGAAGTCTAATATAAAATTACTACTATCGAGATAAATCTCCATGGCTGCTTGCCGGATTAAATGCTTTAAAATAAAATAAAAAAGAATCTTTACTTTTATCAAACTTATGCTTGTTACTAAACAGCTTCTTTCAAGAGGGCTTACTAAATTTCTTAGCAATGAAATTTAGAAAATAAAACAAAATCAAAAATCAAGAATTTCGCGGGATGGCGTGAAAGAAAGAGTACCCGCACAAGATGGAGAAGAGAAGGCGCGGAGCTCCATTCAGTACCACACACAGAGGCAGCTAAACCAAAGATGGATATAATTTTTAAATTTTAGAACTGAAAATCCTTTTAAATATTGGAGCTCCGGAGCACATTTTGGGT
This sequence comes from Jacaranda mimosifolia, assembly GCA_018894105.1. Lineage (NCBI taxonomy): Eukaryota > Viridiplantae > Streptophyta > Magnoliopsida > Lamiales > Bignoniaceae > Jacaranda > Jacaranda mimosifolia. Next base: position 7,695,058 of record CM032121.1, on the reverse strand, counting down.
CCAAGATTTTGGCCCAAAATAAACGGGTTGGTTGGATAATTGATAGTCCAACTTTCTTGGGCCTTATCTAATCCACCCCCATAATCCTACCCTCTACAATTCCTATGTCCTAAACTATTTTATTAATCTATGACTGTATGTCTCGCAGTCGCAGGGCTGAATTGTGTAGGTTTGTGATTGTAGTGGGGTGATTCTGACTAAAACAACTTTGATTGCATTAATTCTAATTCTAAATAGGAGTAGGTTCAAGACCGCATAGGGGTAATCAAAGCAATTTGGAAATAATTTTCTTTTTTAGGGGAAACAAAAAAAGAAACTATTTTATTAATATTTTTATTTCTTATTTTGGATCTTTTATTTTATTCTATATTTCATCTTCTATTTCAATTTAATGAATACTTGCTAAGTGTATCTGATTTTCATTCAATTATTTAAAAATAAAATAAAATCAATACACTTGATGCATATCTATAAAATAAAATACAAGATAAAACATATAATGAAATAGCGGATCTAAACTGCTTTTTTCTGCAGCACCTTGTTCAAAGAGCATGGTCAATAAAATCTTTTTTTTTTTTCTTTCTTTTTTTTTAAAATGGTGGTGGTTGTTTTGGGGTTGGTTGAGTCGATTGACAAAGTAATACCACAAGTACGTTTCCAGAGTCACTCTCGTGAATCCCACAGCTGGATATGTGTGAGTGTGTGTATCTAATCAATCAATTAAGATAAAATTATAATGTCATTAAACCAATAAGTCCACTTTTGATAGAGCAAACCCGAATAAAAAAAAATTTAAAAATAATTTTGGTACTTATATTGATAAGGATGATTTACCAGGAATCAAAAAGTTCTCCGCACACGACATAGGGCATAGGCCAAGGACTACACACACACACACACACACACACACATATTTGTATATAAAACGTTTGAATAAATCAATTATAAATTTGAATTTCACGAGTAACTAGAGAAGTAGTAAAAGTTTTTTTGTTTCAAAACAATATATAAAATGAGAAAAAGATAGTTCTTTTTTCTATTTTAGCATCAAGCACTACCCTCTGTTCAGTTTTACAGTGTTTTTCTTTTCTTTTTATTGGTTAATGAAGCAACCAACCTTGGAGAATATTTTTGTTTCCCTAGGAAAAGGATCAAAGTGTAATCAATGATTTATTATCAGACTAATTGTATATTGTATCTATATCACTTTGAATCCTCCATTTTATTTTTTATTTTAATTTATTGCAACCCACACATATACAATATTATATCGTAACCCACACTTAATTAGTTGTGAATTGGAATAGGAGATGAAATATGAAATGAAATAAAGAATCCAAAGTGACTTATAAGAGCCTCCCAAATATTAGGGCATTTTACGTACATTTATTTGCAACTAATTACTAATGTTTTTTTTAAGTATATATATAATACTACCTCTATCCGAATTTCAAAGTCAAATTGATAAATCTATTTAATTATATTAAATAACTTCATTTCAATAATAATAAATATCATAACTAAAATACTGTGATTTGAAAGCGTTATAAAATTAAAATCATTACAAAAATTAATAAATATTAGATTAGTGAAAAGGTTAGATGGTTGGATTTTTATTGAAACCAAGTACTGCATGGGCATTTGAATCATGTGAACAAAGGACATCCAAGTACAAATAAGTGGCTGAGAATATTTGTGATGCTTAGAAATAAAAGAATAGTGAAGCTTCACTTATATTAATTATAACATCAAATTAATACGTGCAATAGCATGTAGAACAATTTGGACTATATGTTGTCTGCATATTTTTGTTTTCATTATACTTCCAACTTGCAGACGATCGTATTCCCAAAGTCTCAAGTTCAGAAAATATTGGACACCCAACCCCCCCCCCCCCTCCCCAACCCTCTCCCCACCAATTAAAAGAATTATGAGTAGTAGGTGTTGATGGCTCGTAAGTTTCCATTTATTTGTTGAATTTTGTCTTTAAATGTCACTAATATGGCAAAATATGCCATAAGCACAATTTAATAAAATTACAATATATAAAATGCAGTATAACCTAAGGTAGTGGACCATTGCATATAACACCAACGATTTAATATTCTAATGGGCATAGAAACCACTCTATTATAAGTAGAGTCATAAGTGGCTATGAGGGATCACCTTTAAAACACTCACCCGAAAAAATTCTCAAAGTAAGCGCATTAAAAAATTAGAGTCCAAATTTTGAGTATCCAATAATGAATTCTTGAAAAGCCTCAAAAGTTGGTTCGGACAAGAATAGCCACAAAATAATAAAACTTGAATTTTTATTTTTCACACTATATCATATATCTCATAAATTTTTAAGAGCTAGGGTATTTAGTTGAACTTATTTAAATCTTATAAACTCCTACGTATAATAAAATGTTTTGAAACTTATAAAATATTTCATCTTATTCAAAAAGAAGTTTTTGAAATGTTTGAATAAAATAAAATTTTGAAACTTATCAAATGTTAGTAATATTAATTTTGTGACTAATATAATTAAAAGTAAAAGAACTTTCTAAAATTTTAAAAATTAATTGAAAACTCTTTATAAAATCTTAACATCTTACTTTAATAGTTCATAAATCTCTTTCTAAAAAGTCCTACCAAATATTTTGTAATATTTTATAACCCCTGCAATTGTTTATAAAATGTTTTTAAGAAATTATAAACTTATTCACACACATTCTAATTTATGTGGGAAATACAATTAAAAGACATAACGAGTAGCTTTTTTTTAGTAATTAAGATTATTTTATACAATGAAGCTTCCAATCTTATCTGGAGTATCCAGTAAGCAAGAATCATTAAATAGAATAAATATGTGGTTTCTTGCACAATTGCAAGTCAATTTCTCATAAAGTCTGCTAAGAAAGGGTCTAACAAACCAAAAATTGCATTACATAAAGTTGAAAAAAATCCTCCACCACATAAAATACATTTCTTGGAAAATAAAAATATATATATATATATATTTTTTGGATAGTTGAAAATAAATATGGTTCACGGGCAGCTTCTGTTTAGAAAAAGGTGTTGACAAATAGATAGGGTTGAGCATTTCTATTCAAAACTGCGAGAATTAGGGGTCCCATCATTGCCAAATTCTTTAGAAAGGGGGAGGTTCACGGGTTGTGTAACATCACAAAAGGACAAAATAAACCCCAGAAAAGAAAAGAAATTTTCCCTGTTACCCTTTTTCGACTTTCTATGGTTATGAAATTTATGAGGCTTAATTTACAGTAAATGTTCAATTGGAGGGCATTAGTGCAAATATTGATATCCAGACAACCATCCGTACAGAAAAACATAGAACAAACAGTACAAGAGAAATCTTCTCTTTTTACTCTCGTCCACAAAAAAGATTGATTTCTTGTCATTGTCCCTAAAATTTACTTTTGGTGAATTTGTGGTGCGAACCCCAAGTTTGGCTTGCACAGTGGAGCCATGCCTGCGAATAGGTTAAATTCGTTTTAGTTTAAGGTGGACTTACTGTATCTCAATTTCATGCTTAAATTGGTAAAAGGTCATCTCAATAAGTTGAAGATTTAAAGCGAAATATAAAAATGATGTCTTTTTAATACATATATCTAGCATTTTGTAGGTTGGAGTTGGAGGGGGAGGGGGAGGGGGAGGGGGGGGGGGTTAACTTTCCATGTAAAGTTACTATTTAAAATTTTCTTTTCTAGCTTTTTTAGATACAAAATTATTGCTTATATTTTATAATTAATTTTTTATAGCATTTCATTTTTAATTGATAGCATGGGTATGAGACGTTAATACTAAAAAAATATTTAGTGATTAACACTGGAACATCATGTAGTGATCAACAATTAAAAAGGAGAGTAGTTATCAGTGATTAGTATTGAAAAAGAAAGAAGTAGTAGGGTTGAATAAGGAAAATAATAAGAATTTAAAATGATAGAGAAAATTTAGGATAATCAAAAGTAGTAACAATTAAATTTATATTTTTGATTTATTATAATCAATTAATTACTTATTGTAACTTTAGATAATAATGCCTTGAAATAATGGTTTTATACTTTTTCATGGGCCTAAAATTAATACATACGTATATATATGAGGTTTTTAAATTAAAGGGTTCCCTTTTCTTTTAAATCTAAAATGTTAAAAGGGAATAAACTTTATATTTTACAGTTTAATGCCTAAGATATACAAGAGAAAATATATGTAAAAGGCCTTCAAAATTTTGGAAGCCAAAGACGGTCGCCTTTCTCAACTAAAAGTAAAGTCACCACTGATTGATAAAGATTTTTATTGCACTCAATTTCAACATATTCGATTCAATTGAACTTTTTTTTTTTTTTTGACAAAAACAGAGACATTATATTAATGATCAAAACAAAGTGCTTGAGCAATTACATCATAATTAGAAATTAAAAATTGCTGTAAAAATAAAGTATTTCTAGCTAGATAATGGGCACAACAATTCGCATTACCACGGACATGGTGGAAAGAATAGGAGATCAGGTTCTCAATAATTTTTTTGGCATCGAAAATGAGAGTGCCAATGTAAGATAGATTGTGTGAATCTCCTCTCAGAGCCTAGATGATCGCAAAGCAATCTCCTTCAATAATAACATATGCCAAGAAAATTGAGAACACATCTCACAAGCTTATTTAGCTACTTTAACCTTTGCAGCTTCTGCATCAACATGACTGGAGATTAATATTGAGTTCCACAGCTTCTACATCGACAGATTCAATTTGAACTTGATTTTAATAATTATGAGGCTATTTTATTTGATAGGCCTTGTCCCATCACTTATGGTAAGTGGTAACAAAATTGCTCCTATTGTTCATACATAATTATTATATAAATTAGAATTCATGTCTTCTTATTTGAAATCAGCCAAACATGAATTCTATTTTGAGTCTCAATCAAGCCCATAGTAACAACTTACCATACAAGCATCTTAAACAAATGACGTGTTTTGATATGAGTTCAGCTTGTAGTCAATTCGTACAACCCATAAATGTTTGTACCTTTCGTTCGATCCAAATTAACGAAGAATTACTTCAAGTATACACATTCTTCAAGAATTCTCCAACTATTCTTTGAAAGTTGTCTGTTTCGTTTCATTTTCATACCTCATTTTTACATTTTTTACTATTTGAAAATTGAAATACAAAACTTTTTATATATTTTCACATGACATCATTTTTATTTTTATTTTTATTTTCAAAACACATTCTTCAATAACCTATATATCTTTCATCTTTATTTCATTATTACTATCTTTCTCCACCTACAATCTACTATATAATCATTACTTCTCCAACAACATATTCAAATACAAACTCATTTTCACTAATTACTTTTTCAAATTTTGGAAATGATGGAAATGAAAAATAAGAATGAAAATAAAACCAAACGGGCCCTTAGATAAAATCTCTTTGTACACATATATTTGAATTGGTAGATTTAATCTAACATGACCTCAGCCATCATCAGAACTGAAATTAAAATCATTATCAAGTCATATTGTATCTTAATTGATTCAATTATATAATCCATAAAAAATGGAAAGGAAAATTGAACTTGCCCTATGGTCAAATACACTCCCAATTGGCTATACCAAACTTCTTCCTCATCTCAACCGATTCCCATAATATGATTCTACACTAAAAAAATATCTAAGGTATATTGACACACGCTAAGCAACTAGTTTTGGTCCTCCAACCATGACATTCTATGCAGAAACTCAGATGTCGGGAAAACAAAGATACTATATATGACAAAGTATGTCTGAAACAAAATATGTAATGAAGCCTGAGGGCTGAGGGAGATCAGTGGAATATGGGGTCATTCTCTTTCTTTTCTTATCTTTTCTCCTCTGTGATTATTTGTTTGAACAAATTATTGGTGCATCAGATTTAAGCTATAGTTGAGTACATATTTGTTATAAGGTGAGTCATATGTGAAGCATATTAAAACAAAAAAAAAAAAACAAAACCCAAAAAAACAAAATTATAAAGCTGATGTGACATACAATTATAGAAGAGGCCCATATCTTAATCGACCTTTTATTTTCAATTTTTGGACCTTAATTGCTATAAAATTTGCTCTTAAATTGCTTGTGGCATTGCTCTAATATTATTTCAAACATTCCACTTATTAAAATTTTAAATTGATCAAGTATAGCATGATGTGGATTAGAGCGAATAGGATTAAATTATCCTTAAAAATAATTAAGGTTTTTAAACATTTCACTAGATCAACATCTTTTTATGAGGGTAGGATTAGTAACCCTCGATCATCCTACTCACAAAGAGGTCAGCCTTTGAGTTTGGTCCTTAGCTAGTCCATTGACAAAATTTATAATATGTGGACCGATAAATTTATTGACGTCATATTTATCGAGATCACGATATATTATATGTGACACATCAAATTATAATATACTATGATGCATGAATTCGTATTTATTCCAGAGTACAATAAATCGAATGTATTGCACCGCCATCGAAGATTGCATGTAGAATGATCGAAGCTTTGTCCCAAATAGAGGAAAAGGTGTGTGGGTCTGCAAGACATTAAGATAGCAAGCCTCGTGTCATGTGAATGTGTGCCGGTTTCAATGATTATAAAACTAAGGCTATGCAACCTCAACTGCACGTGAACTATCAAACAAATTTAAGGAGTTAAAGGTCATTACCTTGATATGCTCCAGCCATTGATTTCATTTTCCAGAGTCCTGGAATTGTAGCTACAAAAAAGCAGATATGAGATTAATAAAATAGTGCATAAAAATCGAGATTCAAAAAATACTCCCAACTTGAGTTTTTGCTAGTAGAATCTAGACGAAGCCAAAAACAAAGTACAGAAATTGAGAGTCTAATTCTTCAATGAAGAAGCAGGGTTGTGAGATTGAAGCAATAGGCATCAACTACACAATCTACACAGAGAGAAAAAGAATCCTTGGTATAGGAAAAAAACATCAAGAACAAGAATTGCAAGAACTGCCTCATAAGGGAAAATCCAGGGACCGAGCTAGGCGGGTGCTCAAAGATGTTAGCTTGACGGCAAAACCATGGGAAATACTTGCTATTGTCGGGCCAAGCGGCGCCGGCAAGTCGTCATTGCTTGAAATCCTCGCCGGAAAACTCACCCCACAATCTGCATCCATTTATGTCAATCAGAAGCCACTCGATAAAGCCCAGTTCAAGAAGTTATCAGGCTATGTCACGCAGAAAGACACATTGTTCCCGCTCCTGACTGTTGAAGAAACTTTGAGGTTCAGCGCGAAGCTGAGGTTGAGGCTTTCCGAGCCAGAATTGAGCTCACGGGTCAAGTCCCTGATAGAAGAACTCGGGCTGAGTCACGTCGCCGGAGGCCGAGTTGGGGACCACAGAGTCCGGGGGATTTCCGGTGGGGAGAGGCGGCGGGTTTCCATCGGAGTGGAGGTGATTCATGAGCCGAATGTGTTGATTCTTGATGAGCCAACATCAGGGCTGGACAGCACTTCAGCGCTTCAGATTGTTGCCATGCTGAATACTATGGCTGAAACCAGGGGCCGAACTATAATCCTCAGCATTCACCAGCCAGGATTCAGGATTGTGAAGCTGTTTGGTTCTATTCTTCTGCTGGCTAATGGCTCGGTCTTGCATCATGGCTCAGTGGATTTGCTTTCTGTCAATCTAATGCTGATGGGATTGGAATTACCTCTTCATGTCAATGTCGTTGAATTTGCTATTGAGTCCATTGAAAGAATGAAGCAGAATCAGGTCCAGGCGCCATTGGAGCAAGAAACACTGCCGTCAAACAAGAAAGTAGTTGAAGAAGGTGGTGTGAGTAAAACAGGCAAGTTTACTCTACAACAGCTTTTTCAGCAATCCAAGGTGATGGATGAGGAATCCATTGATGCCCGGGTCGATTTTCGCCATACTTTTGCGAATTCTAGATTTCAAGAAACTATGATTCTAACCCACAGGTTCTGGAAGAATATCTACAGAACAAAGGAGCTTTTTGCTTGCAGGTCCATCTCAATGCTGGTATCTGGGATTGTTTTGGGCTCAATTTTCTACAATCTGAAAGATGATTTACTTGGTGCAGAGGAAAGAGTGGGGCTATTTGCTTTCATCTTGACATTTTTACTGTCGAGCACCACAGAAGCCCTGCCGATTTTCTTGCAAGAAAAGGAGATACTAATGAAGGAAACTGCTAGTGGGAGCTATAGGGTCTCATCATATGCCATTGCTAATGGACTTGTTTACTTGCCATTTTTGCTGATTTTAGCAATCTTGTTTGCTGTACCGGTGTATTGGCTGGTGGGACTGAACCGCACTTTCATGGCTTTCGCCCACTTCTTGCTGCTGATTTGGTTGATTCTCTACACGGCGAATTCAGTGGTGGTGTGTTGCAGTTCATTAGTCCCGAATTTTATAGTTGGAAACTCAGTAATCTCTGCAGTCATGGGGTCGTTCTTCTTGTTTTCAGGCTACTTCATATCGAAGCATGGGATTCCAAATTACTGGATTTTCATGCACTATATTTCATTGTTTAAGTATCCGTTCGAAGGATTTTTGATAAACGAGTTCTCCAACTCCAAGTGTCTGGATTATATGTTTGGAACATGTATAGTGAGAGGCAAAGATGTGCTGAGAGAAGAAGGGTACGGCGATCAACAAAGTAGATGGAGGAATTATGTGATCATGGCTTGCTTCATCTTGGTTTACAGGTTTATTTCCTATGTTATTCTCAGGTGTAAATGCTCTGAGTCGGGGATGAAAGGGATCCTCATCTGAATATCTTTTCAGGCAATTTCACTGCTAAAAACCTTCCATAAAATCTGTCCATTTTCTATTTTTGCTGCTTTCTTCTTTTTTTTCCTTCCTAATTTTTTCCCCATCTTGGGTTCCTGAACAGTGTATTATTCATGGAGTTTGTGTTTTCAATGTTACATAACATAACGATTGAAAGAAACTCATTTCATCAGTAACAGTAGTTTGATGTTTTTGTTGAAAAGATTTGAGATCACGGGTTCTGAGCAAAGATTCCAGGCTGTAAAATCATGAAGTGTAGCAGAATGTATGATCATATGGGTTTGTGGAGGGGCATGTTTTGGAGGGATTAGGAGAATTTTATTGGTAAATGTGTGTATTTGGCTGTCAAATATCTTGTATTTAGTCCAACTAACATTTGATTCTAAAGTAATTGTCAGAAAAAAAAAAAAAAAAAAGAACGCATGTTTGCTTGTTTAAACCCCATCTATTAAATCACCGATCCACAACCTAAGTTTGGTCAAATTTAGCTATTTTGGAGCCTGAAAGATAAAAATACCCATGGATTTGTGTCTTTATTTCAAAATTAGAGAGTATGATAAACTGATGATGTGCCATGACTACAAGTGTCGAGAGATGAAATGCGGTGCTTAGGCCACGTGTTAACGTCCCATCAAGGACAAAAATAAATTCTTTAATTCTATTTTAAAAATTAAGTGATTACTTAATTTAATGACATGTATAATATATGTTTATGTTTTTAAAAAAAAAAAAAGGCTCCATCTTAAAAATATGTGGTAAAGCGGAGTTGGCAGTTTATGGCAGATTGTTGTGGAAAGCCTAACGTTGGCACCGAATTAGCTGAGCACTAGTGACAAACTATTTTCACGGAACCCCTTGAGCTGGTGATTGCCACGACCCTGCAGTCTTTAACCTTGTCCTCTGCACAATATGACACAAAACTATAACGGAGTCAACACCACTAAATTATTTGTTCTGTTTCTCGGGAAAATTCTTAAATTTACACACACACACACGTTAAAGTGTGTTCATGTTAAACGGTGAGACCATATCATGTTAGCGAATATAATCTATTTTATGCTGATATGACATACATAATAGTGATAACATGCTGCGTGTATAGAATCCACGTTATTCTGATTTAATATACTCTTCACCATCAGAGATGGAGTAAAGAAGTAGGTAGGAGCAACCTTTTAATTTATATAAGACTATATTGTATATACTTTTATTAAAATTTAAAATTTGGTTCCTCTAAAACTAATAAGTTTATTTTCATATTTTGTAAAAATTTAATTTCCCTCCTCAAAGTTATAATTCTCTTGAGTTCCTCCCTTCTATAAAAACCATCCTTAAGCAAGTATTTTCCGTTTCAGGGCCTGCCTGCTATAAGCTTGTCAAGTTAATATAGTCCCTATGGAAAAAGAAAATTATTGTCTAAAATGAAAGTTGAAAATCCTAACCATACATGTAAAACCAGCAATTTAGCAACATCATTCTTGAAAGAAATATCAGCATTGATTTTGCACAGATCTGTCCCAAATAAGAAAGTCCGACTGCTTTGAGGTATTGTCTTGCCGACATGCTTATGGTGTGGAGTTTTACCCAAAAAAAGGTATTACAAAGTATGAGAGGAGGGTATAGCTTGTAAATTATTTTAAGCCCTCGACTCCTTTCAATGCGACACACTGGGTGTCATCACGCATTAATCCAAATTAAGAAACCTACTTCATGAACAGTGTTGGTTGCCATCTTTAGAACTTCATCATCTGAAAAAAGCATCAAGCGATTTATTGATGAACCCAGTGTGCGCCAACATTTCCAAGTGGCCACATACATGGTGGGACTATGGTTAGAGAGCCTGGTGGGACTTCACTTCGCAGTAAATATTTCTAGCATTCCAGATTTCTTATACCAGGGGGTTAGACTGGAGAGTTCAATGGCCCTTATCCATGGCCAGCAACTACTTCGTCCGTTAGCATGATTCCTGCTTCTTTTTTTCTTGTGACCACTTTATTCTTTTGTCTGCTTACATTATTTTTGTCCCAGTTCTTTTAATAGATGGTTATTTTCTTCAAGGAATCTGGAGGATAATCAAAATAAAGGGAACAAGTCAAGTTAATCATTACAATTAGCAAGCAGTTCACTTGTTCAAGCATCAAGGGACATTGGAACCAATTAATTGTAGACAATGATGCTAGAAAACTCACCTGTGGATACCTTTTCATTTACTGAAAAGCCAACTAAATACTGGGATACGGCAGTCTGTATAATTTGAAAAAAAAATTCAAGTATCTTGCAGCGTCAGTTTTCCCATGTAAAAATTCTGGACAACCATGAAAGTGCCAAAGTAACACAAATTGAGATGGTTCAAATTTCATATATATATGCATACAGAATTTCCTCATTCACATGTGCACTAAAAAATGGCCAAAATGTAGACGCGAGTACGATTGAATGCCTTGATTTAGCAAAAGAATCAATTATACAAGCAATTTGCAGACTGAATCAAGGTGTCTAAAGATGATAGATCAATTTTGACATGAAATATTGAGTAAAACTATACTTTCTAAATAACTTCTTACTGCTCCTATATTATTAATCTTAAAAGATCCACAGGATATGAAAGTGCCAGAAAAAGAATATATGGTACAACACCTTAGCTATTATCCAATGGAAGCCGCTATAGGTACTTCCAGCTCTTGGAACAAGTTAAATTCAAGCTTGTTCTGTTCCTCATCAGCATCAAAATAACCAATATTTGGAACATATCCTGAAAGCTTCATTATTTTAGTAAGTGTTTTCAATAGTAAATATATTTCCCTCTTCTGTGGATGCCTTGTATCTTTCACCATGAAAATATGCATTTGGCTCCCTATTTCAATCCAACTACAACCAGGTTGTTTGACAACACCATGCTGTCTCATAAGTTTCCGAACCCTTGTTACATCTCTCCATCTTCCAAGCTCAGCATACATGTTTGAGAGAAGAACGTAGGGACCAGAATTTTCAGGATCAATCTGTAAGAGCTTGTCAGCAACAAAATTCCCCAAGTCAATGTCACGGTGAACTTTACAAGCGGCAAGCAAAGATCCCCATACAACACTATCAGGAGGTACTGGCATAGAAACTATCAAATCTTTTGCTTCAATAAGCCGACCAGATCGACCTAGTAAATCAACCATACATGTATAGTGGTCTTTTAGGGGTTTCAGACCGTACTCTTTGCTCATTGAATCAAAATACTGACGTCCTTCCTCAACCAATCCTGCATGACTGCAAGCACAAAGAACCCCAATCATAGTGACATGATCTGGTTTCTCTCCAGATTCCATCATTACCTTAAACAACTGAAGAGCTTCAGTCCCTTGCCCATTTTGTGCATACCCTACTATCATGGCATTAAATGAAACACCATCTCTTTCAACCATGTTTCTGAACACCCTACCTCCATCTTCAACTGATCCACATTTCATATACATATCTATAAGAGAGTTACCAACAAAAACATCAGGTTCTGGTCCATGCTGGAATCGAAATCCCTGCTTTAGAACATGGGCATGAGCCTGCCTGCCGAGCTTCAAGTCAGCAAGATTTGCACAAGCATTGAGAAGGTTTCCGAATGTATAGTGAGTAGGCCAGATGGATTCCCGTTTCAAAAGAAGAAAGAGTCCTAGTGCTTCTTCATTGTCCCCATTCTGTGTATATCCAGCAATGAGCGCATTCCAGGATACAACATTCCTCTCCATCATTTTGGAAAACATAGTTCTGGCGGTTTTTACACTAGCGACTTTGGCATAACCACTTACCATAGATGTCTCAGACACCACATTTCTGATTGGCATCCTATCAAAAAGCCACCTTGCTTCATTTATCATGCTACATTTAGCATACATATCAACTAGTGCATTAGATATTACAAGATCATTGCGGAGCTTATCAAATTTCACTACTCGAGCATGAATTGCTTGACCTTCTTTAAATGCACACAAGCTCGCACAAGCACTAACTACACTAGCTAGGGTCATCTCATCCGGCTCAACTGCACATTCCATCATCTTAACAAAAACCTGAAGTGCTTCACTTGCTGGTCCATTTTGTTCGTAACAAGTAATCATACTATTCCAAGATACAACATTTCGCTCAGTCATCCCATCGAAAGCCTTTTGAGCACAACCGACATCCCAACACTTTGCATACATATCAATAAGTGCAGACCCCATATAAACGATTGACATGAACCTTGACTTAGCCAGTGAAGCATGGATTTGGGTACCCATCACCAAGTCTCTCAATCCAGCACAAGCACTAAGTGCACTTCCATAACTATAGTCATTCAGCACAAAATCTTCTTCATGCATTTTCACGAAATATTCCAACGACCTATCAAACATCTCAAGCTGAGCAAAACCCGAGACCATCAAATTCCACGAACATTGATCAGGTTCAGGCATTGATACAAAAACCCTCTCAGCTTCATCAAGCGAACCCGATATTGTTAATGCACCAATAATCGAGTTATAAGTAAAGGCATTTCTAGTGGGCATTCTATCAAACAGTTTTCGAGCGTAGTTAAAATACCCACATTTTCCATAAACGTCAATGAGCCTGTTGTTGATGAAGACTTCATAACTGAACTGGGATTTGACAATGCAAGCATGGATGGCTCGCACGTCTGTAGTTGACGCGGCTTTGACGCAGGTGTCCAAGAGCTTTGCAAAAGGTGTGGAGAAGTGGTTGGTTAAGAGTTTATTGGTAGAGAGTAATGCATTTCTTGCCATTCCATTACCAGAAGATTACAGAGCGAAATGGGCATGTAACTTTGCATGTGAAGTTTTCAGTTTGAGAGGGTTCACACTTCACCACATAGCAAGGTGAGTCGAGAATCAGACCACAGTTCCTGAAGCTTGAAGAACACATGCTGCTTGCTCTTGTGTTCGTAATGCTTTGCTTTTACTCTACCCCTATTCCATTTCCTATATGAAGTATTTTTTTTATAAAAATAATTAATTAATAATTAAATCTAGTTGATATAAATACAATAGATAAAAATATAAAATAAAATATAAATGAAATAGAGATTCAAAATACCATTGCAAGGAATTTTTATTTTATTTTTCATTTTGCATTCAACTCATAAATACACATGAAGTGTCCTATATATATTTTAAAAAAATAATTAATTATGATTAAAATAATTTTGTTGAGATTGGTACTCTAATTCTTTTGGTTAAACCATACGTGTGAAGTTAAAGCTAATTGTGTCTCTTTAAACGTATGGTGACTTTATCAATGTAAAGAACCTCAAAATCATACATTTCAAAAAATATATGTATAAATAAAATTGTAACCAAAATAATACCAAGAAGGACTAAAAATGTCAAACATTACTGGTTGATTAGTTTACCTTTTGTTTTAATGTTTTCAAATTTATTTTTATTTTGAGATTTATTTTTCATATGAAAATTAAAAATATGCTTAAATTAACAATCTAAAAACTTGGAAAAAAGGGTTGAAAATAATATTCTAATATAATTTTATTAAGATATTGCTTAATTGATATTAGGTCTAGTTATCTTTTTATGCCTTATTATTAAATTATATTACAATAGGACATTAAATTAATCTACATGGTAATCATTGTCTTAGGAAGACATAAAAAAGAAGTTATTATTTAATTATTTAGCAAATTATATTTGAATAAAAACTTATTATTAAATTTAGGACGAACATCATTATCTTCAATGATAGAAAATGAAATTATTATTTAATAAATTAGTATTTTTTTTTATTTTTTATTTTTTGAATTTTTAAATTCTTTCAGAAAATAATACTTGCAAATATGAGAATTTTTTTTTTTTTTTTTTTTGTTAAAAATGAGATAAGCAAGCATTTCTTTTTTCTGTTTTCAAAATAGTTTAAAATGAAAAAAGAATTGTTGAAAGAACTGTCACAAAATACCACTATATATCATTGTAGTACTTAAATGAATAAATAGCATGAACCCTTGGGTTTTGCTTATTAATTATTCTCTTGAGATTGTTTTCTTCATGAAGAGTAGAACATCTTTTACGGAGTTGGATTTAAATTTTTCCTTCCATTTTCTATTTTATTTATTATTTTATTTTATAAATATACGATATATGTTTTAAATACTTCTTTATAGAAATAATTAATTGTAAAGCAAATACACTTAATATAAATACAACAAGTTGAAATAAAAAATAAAATAAAGAATGAAATAAAAGATTCAAAGCGCACTCCTTATATCTTTCCCTTGATTTGTCACTCTTTCATCCCTTTTCCCTTAGTTCAACCTAAGTCTCTGCTTCATTATTTCTCAGCTTGCCGCCATTACGCAAGGACAACAATCAAAAGCCTCTTGTACAAGGACAATCCTAAGAACAATACCAACTTCTAGAATCAGACAACAACTTCCACCATGTTAATGACCATTTTCATCCTAATTGCTATAGTTCATTCCATGAAACATTTTACCCATGGGGCCATTAAATCCACTCTCATTAAAGCTTAGAATTCTAAAGGAGAAACCATTGAACCCTAAAGCCTAGAAATGAGCAAATCCCATCAAATGAATCGACATATATTACACTTTTGCACCCAAACAAACTATCCCAACCTCTCAACCTACTCGTTTACAATTCCCACCTCTTGAAAAAGGCATTAACAATGTGTCAAGTTCACATTAACGGTGTTTTAACTAGCAATTGTCGTTTGTAAAAATATATAGAGAGAGGAAAACAACCTTCGAACTTAAATTGAATGATTATTTTGTTTACAAGTAAAATAGAATATTTTGCCAAAAAAAATATTTTACACATGGGAATTGCCTTCTTCCTAAGCCATAAAGACTGTGAATCCCATGCATTCACTTTGCTACATGTTCAAACGGGTTTAGGGCAACAATAAAAAAATATGGTCCCGGCGGGGCTCGAACCCGCGACCTTCGGCTCATAAGACCAACGCTCTAACCAACTGAGCTACGGGACCACCATAAAAGTTAAATATTTTATCTTAACTAGTAATATAATTTAATCATAAGGAAAGACAAAATAGAAAAAAAAATTAATAATAAAGCTTCCATAAATTACAAAGAATGGGGTACACATCCGGCTATTTGTTCTACTTCTAGTGCTAAGGGGCCAGCCACGCCACGTTATTACATCAAAACTAATAACATGATAACAAAAAAAATCAAAGCATCATTCTAATTGAAATCACAGATAAATGAAGGCTACTTTGAAGAGGTGTATAAGTGCGACTGGACGTTCTTTCAAAGACTTAGCACAAAATTTGAGAGATTCCATATTAAATTTGATGATACATAATTATCCCATATTAAAGGAGTTAAAGGTTTGAGATAATTTATAAATTATTCCTTCTTCCTCACATTTCTAGACACATTTTCAAGACAAAATCTCCTTTTTATATGTGTGTTGTTGAAACAATACCTTAAAGCAGTTAGGTCTTCATATTTGGGAACAGATATATACAGCATTATTTTAGCGCTGCATATGAGAATTACTAGCTAAAAGTAAAAAATGTTGAAGATACAAATGAGATCAAGAGCTCGAGATTTCAATATCCCAATGCTAATCTGAATCGAGGACACGAGGAGTGGTCGATCAAAGATGCCCTCCCTACTAACGACTGATCAAGTGCGCGACGCAATTCCAACATCAAAAATTTACTACATTCATCCCATATCACATATCTACCAAGAATAAAAGCTTGTGGTGGATGTCATATTCTTATTTTAATCTCTAACACCAATTGAAAAATAAGATTAATTATATAATCTTCTTTTAACCTTCATAAACCTTCAATATTTCATATATTAAATGCCACCTAAAGAAACTAAATATGAATAAAAGATCATGTAAAATACGTTTCTCTTCTTATCATCATGGTTATTTCTATGGGCCAATTAATATTTACTAAGTGATCTAAGAGGGTTTTACCAAAATTACTTGTCAGAATTGATCTCAATACTTAGTCCAAATTCTCCAGGATGCAATAATTGACTAGCAAGTACTTCTTTTGGGACAATCTTATTTTCTTCTTTCTAGTTCAAAACAAGACAATCTTAAATTTTCTTTTCAAGATTAGGAAAAAGAATTTGAAAAAAAAAATGATTAGTAAAGGTTGGTGAAGTACGGAAACCTTATTGTGGGTGGCTAACTATATCAACTTAATTAGCTGTTATGTTATGTTATTTCTTTTTGAGCTAATTGGTTGAATTTGTCCTACTTTGGATGAGTTATGACAAAATTGTTAATTTTTAGAAAATAAATGTAAATCAGTACATAGGATAAAAATTCCTCATTGTTAGATCGTTGATCTAATTTGATGAAAACAATGTTAATAATGAGATTTGTCCAATTATTCAATATCAAATGGTGTCCATTATGTGGAAGTATCAATATATTGTTTATTTTTTCTTGTGAAAACACTCTATGTATAAAAAATTATTGTATTAAAATATTTTTTTTCTAATACACTCTCCGTATATGACACCAATAACATTTTTTTTTTCTTCTAATACTTGCTTATTTTAGGTTACTCCAAGTAATATAATGGACATATGGTGTCACAAATTCGTTTATTTATTTTTTATTTTTTCCTTACCATATTAATTTTTGTAACTTTGGGCCATTTAAAATTAAAATCGTACTTTCTGAACATAATATATTGCACTAGGTGTAATACGACTTTAGTGTTAATGAGTGCAATTTTGCAGCATAATGAATTTGTTTTTTGTCTCAATTTGACTTTATGCTATTCTACTTGTGATATCGATAAACATATACTTCATGATCAATATGGAATCATTTCTTTCTTTCTTTCCTTTTCTTTTTTTTTTTTTTTTTTTTTAAATTCGATTCCTTTGCTTGTCATCACTAGCTACAAGATAAGAAAAAAGTTTTACATAATTTCTCCTTCCACGGAGATTTTCATAATACCAAAATAAAATTAGGACCAAAAAAAAAATAAAAAAAATAAGACATACAAAGAATCGGCAAGAATTTAATATTTGTCCACTTGACATACTTTAGTGACAAATCAAATGATCGGGATAACATACCAAACTACACATTTTGATTATTATACATAATTTAACAATGTGTTATTGTTTTAAATAGCAACCAATATCATATAAAGATATACCGACAGTTGGATATTTTAAAAGTATGACCATCCTTAATTAGTGTCCAAAGTAGTACAATGGCTCACGTATTTTTTGAGGATTAAGAAGCAAATTCATGAATAATTTAGGATCACAAAAAGGTGCTTAAATACTATGCATTTCAATATTTGCAGTGGAGTAGGTTTAATAATTTTGCCATGCATCTTCATAAATATTACTTTTGATTCTCTATTTTATTTCTTACTTCATCTATTATTTTATTTTTAATGTACTATATCAAGTGTATCTAATTTTTAATTAATTATTTTTATAAAATAATATTTAATATATATATCATAAATTTATAAAATAAAATAAGAGATAAAATATTAATTAAAATAAATGATCTAAACTGCCTAAAAACCTCCAACTTAACTGGGCGGAATTAAAGGCTCAGCCATTCATATGATTAACACTTTGCCGAAGTCCATCTAGCTAGGCCGGCCTCTTTGTTGGCAATGTCTAGCTCTAGAGCAAAGGTGGGGAAAACTACAACTAGTCAAGGACCTGTCAAAAAATAATTCAGTGATGACCTACTTACACCTCAGTATGGTTTCCTTGAAAATTTAAAAAAGAAAAAAAGAAAAAATTAATTTCCATTATTCCATATCATTGTTTAATGGGAAATCATACCTGCATCCACATTTCACTATATATAATTAAAATGGCATTTAGTTTTGGAAGATTATTATGATGTTGCATTTTGGTCGAGAAATATATATGTGTATATATATAAGATATGAAATTAATTGGAAAAATTATAATTTTCGTTCAATAACTTTATCTATTTCAAAATCATATCCTATAAAAATTGTATGGCTTATTAAAAAAATAGAAATTACATTAGCAAATGATATGTTTACAATTAATTAAATATATGACAAAAGCTTGCCAAATTAAAATGTGTACGTCATGAGAATGTTACCATATTCTCTTGACATTAATTATTAGATAATTTTCCTTATCCTCTAATTAAATAAAATCTCCAAAACTTCTAGAGTTAAATATTTATTCTATATTAATTTTTACTGAATTTTAATTAAAAATATTATTTTTTATACATCAATTATGTACTTTATATTTTAATTTTTGTACCTTTATAATATTTTTTTCCTTACTAATTTTTTTTATCCCAACATCACAGTAACATGAGAACCATTAAAGAAATGCATACATTATCAATTTTGAGTCACTAATTTACTCAAATATATAAATAAACAAAATATGAGATATAGATAGATATTTTGGATAATTAATTAAAATATAAAAAAATAAAAGTATATAAAATCAAGAGAAAAATATTTTATTTGCCTTATAATCGACATCCACCACAAGTAGAACCACAAGTACTATCTGTTTGAATATATATATATATATATATATTTGCATCACATATGAAAATTAAATAATTGAAGGGTTTATTCGTTATAAAAAAAATACAACATTCTTTCAGTATCAAATGGACAATATTTTCCATTATTTACGGAAACATAAAAATAAAGAATATTACTTTCTACTTTCCAGGGTGACAATATGAGGTCCCTTTTATTTAGTGTTTCCACTGTTTAATCAACAGCATCAAATTCTCTAAAGTGTGTGGAAAGAAAAAAGGAAAAAAAATAAAAAGAAAAAAAGAGACAAGGATTACACCCATTTGCTGGAAACCGTGGCCTTCAATCCATTTTTCATGGTGAGCAAAGCAGAAACACTCGGACTAACACTCTGCCCTTCCAAAACCCGAACATGAAAATTATGCAAAATGGTGGCCACAACCGCTTTCATCCTAACAAAGGCCAATTCTCTGCCCGGACAAGCCCACGGGCCCGACCCGAATGCAAGAAAACTGTTTGATGCCACATGTTTGATCCCTCCTTTATCAGATATCCATCTCTCCGGCTTAAATTCGCCGCAGTCTTCTCCCCATATCGCCGGTGACCTCCCCATTGCATACGTGCAAAGAATCACTTTTGTAGTTTGGCCAACTTTGTGGCCACTTGGAAGCACATCTTCTTGAGTTGGGTCTCTGATTATAACCGGCGCCGTGGGGAATAGCCTGAGGCTCTCCGTCAGGGCACTCTGGAGATAAACTAGTTTGCTCAGTTCTTCTACATTGGAAAAGATATATTGTTTCTGGGGTGGAAAGTTTTGCCTGATTTCTTCTAAAATCTTGTTTTCCACTAAAGGATTTCTTGAAATAAGGTAGAAAAACCAGGTCAAGAGTGCAGCAGATGTGTCCCTTCCTGCAAATAAAAGGGTCATTATATTGGCAGCTAAAAAGGCCTTTCCCGCGTGCTTTGTGCTGTCACGAGCTGCTTCAGCTAAATAAAATTTCAACACATCAAAATCGTCTCCAGTTTCTTGATTATTCTTTGCTGCTACAATTTCGTGCTTCTTAGATACATAATCTGCTAGTATACGGTTAAGAGTACTGGAGGCTTCAGCCATTTTCCTCTCCTTTCCAACCCTCAGCCACCTTTGCAACTTCCAAACTCTCTCGGGCAGAATTTGTCGGTAAAACACGGCCACCGCCATGTCATCCATGGCGTCTAAAAGCGGGCTTTTGGGAAACCCGGGCCGGAGGGAGCCCAAGTCGAACCCGGTGGCCATGAGGCATGTAGAATCAAGCATGTACCTGTTGAACAAGCATTGCAAGTCAAGAACCTGATTATGCTGAGAACTGTGATCAAGAACTGGGATCAGGCCTTTCCCCAGAGTATGATCGACTATCTTTGGAATAGACTTGTGGAACTGATTTTCCTTGTAGAATGCATGAGTAAACTTCTTGTCCTCCCTCCACTCGTCCAGATCCTTAATGAAAACCGCCTCGCCGAGAAAATCAAAGGCTTTTCTGAACTCTGATCCCCTCTGGTAGATTGAGAATTTTGAGTTCATAACGTGTTGGACATTGGCTGCATCATTGGTGACCAGAATATCAAGGCTTGTGAACCAGGAAGTTTTGAACAAGATTGTACCCTTGTTTTCTGCTAAAAGTTGGGTCATTTTGTCGTATAATTCGTGGCTTTTGAGGTACACTGTGGGCATCATTTTGATGAATGGCCAGTTCCATGGGAGAGGGAGGATGCTTTTGGGAGCCAAAAAGAAAAGAAAAAGAGAGCAAAATATAATTGCCAGAAAGATCTCTAGATAGCCCATCGTTGTTTAATTTCTCAATGATTTGAAGTTTGAAGTTGTAAGGGATGTGCCCCCAAACTTCAATATTTATAAGGGTGATGAATAGTTGCTAAGTGCCATGAGCAGGAAGTAATTTGCCTAAAAGTTTAGGGAGTGTTTGACTCATCTAATTTCCCCCCGAAAAGTCAAAACTGATTTTATTAAAATACCCTCTTACATCCTTCATTATTTTCAAAAGTTCTTCATTTTTCCTTATACATATACATATACATATATATATATTATATTATATTATATAATTTATTATTATTCTTATAATAAAAAATATTATTCAATTTTATTTTTATCCCAAAAATTCAATAAAAAATATTAATTTCAATACCACATTCACATTTCTCAACCCCACCCCACTTTCAAAATTCATTTCTCTAAAATATATATCATAATCACCTACAAAATATAACAAGCTTTCTCTTAATTATTTGACTTTTCCATGGACTTTGCCGACCTATAAATTGAGACATAAATCATGTGTGACAAGATATTATTACTAGTTGCGAATGAAACTTTTAATGCAGATCTAACTTTTATGTGGTTAATCAATGATTTCTCTAAGTCAGATTTGGCTAAAAAACTTTGTTCTTTTCAAGATAAATTTTAAGATACCTGAAATATACATCCGTGTTGGGCTTGGACATATTAATTATTAGTGGATATTTTGAATTAGTCAATATGTGTGGGTTTATAAATGCATCAAGAAACCATACAGTACTACATATTATGGGCAATATATGCAAGTCTCTCCACGGCATGTCATGGTCAAAGGGTAAAATGGTTGTATTACAAGTGCATCAAGTTTATATTATTGTTGCAAGTCTTTGCACGGAACGCCCTAAAAAAATGGTAAAATGTAGGCTTGGCACTCGAGTGAGTTGGGACTTTGGGACGGGTTTTTCTTAAATTCGCGTTCCTCCTCATCCCGTAGATTTTAAATTTGAAATTCTAATTCGTTTCATATTAAATATATAAAACTTGCATTCGCTCTGCCCCTCTCTCTACCTACCAATGTTCTTTTCTTTTCTTTTCTTTTTTTGAATTTTTTTTCTAAATAATCATAATTTGATAATTCAATTACAATTTTATAAAATTTAATACAAAAAAATTCAAACAAATTGACAATATTTAAATATATGAATTAAAAACTAAAATATAAGCATCAAAAAAAATAATATTCAATATCAATCAAAAAATAAAAAAATAAAAATAATCCAATCATACAAATATATAATATATTATATATTATAATTATATAAGTGCTCGGTCGGGGCGAGGCAGAGCGATTGGTCCTAAATTCGAATGTGCCCCGCGCTGCATGAAATTTATATTAAAACCCATCCCGCTTCATATGAAGTGGATTTT